>CM053783.1:19625000-19780000 GCA_028749045.1 Cupressus sempervirens | reverse complement strand
ATTAAGCCCTTGTCACAAATCCCGAGGGGAGTGCTGAACAAATTTCTAACAAATTTGCACTCTCATATTTGCATACTAGATTAATATTTCCTTTTACTACATTAGCTTAACTCACATAATTTAATTAGGAGGATAGTAATCTTGGTCTTGTTAATTTAGTTTATTTTCTTTGTTCTTGCATTATCGTAGTAGTTTAATCTTGCACTTCCATTCAAGCTAGTTTACATTGCATAATCACTCAAAATTCTTGGATACTAGTGTTGGATACAATTGTTCAATTGTGTGTTATTTTTTATGTTACAAAAATGTCATATCAAATATTAGATAGATTCTACTGAGCTTAGTTGGTTAGCAAAGCAAATTACAGAGTCTATCAAGCGCTCCTGAATATACTCTGTGGAAACAGTTTCTACTGAGCTCACTCGAGCGTCAAAGGTTTATGTGACAAAAGTTAGTTTCTACTGAGCTCACAAGGTCAGCAAAGGAAAGTCAGTGTTTATTGAGTTCACTCGATCTCCAAAGGATTTTGCAAAATTTGCAGTGTTTACCAAGCTTCGGTTGGTTAACATTGGAAATCATTTCTGAAGCAGTGTTTACCGAGTAGGGTCGGCCAATGAAGGATTTCATTGTTTTGGGAAATGAAGTTTAATTGTTTCATGTAATGAATGTAGCTGACTGATGTAATGATTATTGGTAATTGTAACTTGTAAGTGAGTAGACTGGATAATTTGTAAGGTATAAATAAAAGGTCAAGTTGTGAATTCAAATGTATAGATGAATGAATGAGCGAGCATGCAAGTGAGTTAATTGTGTGAAGAGGAAAGTGTGAGAAAAATTTGAAGAAGGATCATATATCCTTCAAGAGTAGCAAAGGTGTATTTGATTAGAGAGGATCTAGTGAAGCAGAATAGAGATCTGTAACAACAAAGTTTAGTTGCATCTCATTCAGGTCACTTCATTGTTACTTTTTCATCATTGTAGCAGTGATTCCTAAATCTCTTAACAGAGTTGGTTTAACAACCATTTTTGTAAATCCTCTAACAACGTGGACAATTCTACTAATTTATTCTTAATTCCTCTAGCAAGGCCACTCCTAGTAGGGTGACTAAATCCTTTAACAAGGTCACACCTCACAGTGTGTTTTTGTAACCTTTAACAGGGTTGGCTCCTAACAGGGCTCACTTTAGAAGAGTGAAAATTAGTAGCTAGTTACTTGGTGGTTTTTCCCATATTGGGTTTCCACATTAAATATAGTGTCTCTTGTGTAGATGTTATTTCTTTTATGCATTCATGTTAAATCTTTGTGAATGCTTAAAGATCAGTAATAAGTTAACATACATCTACCGAGTTACAACATTTTTTTGTGTGGCTACCGAGTGACAGCAGTAACTAGTTTTTTAAGACATCTAAGGGATCTATGGATTTGTTTTTGTGGTAACCGATTCACCCCCCTCTCAGTTACTCCATCTATATTTTCAATAATTGGTATCAGAGCATTTGGTGCTTGTAGGAAAGATTTCAAGGATCTAAGCTAAATATCAGGATGTCTTACAAGAGGGAAATTTCAAGGCTTAACAGGGATAACTTTTCAGCATGGCAAGGTCTCATGAGACTCCATCTGGGTTTCATTGGAGATATAGGATTGAAATATCTTGATGAAGCATATGTAACTCCTTCTGGAAAACTATGTGTTAATGACATTGCTGAGAAGAAGACTCATAACACCATGATGATAGACATTGCATTTGCCCTAAGCTGTGAAGAATTTGATGATGTCAAGGACTGCAAAACTGCCTTTGAAATGTGGAACAAGATGAAAGATATCTATGGAGGAGATGACAATGTGAGAAGAGCCAAAGAAAAAAGTCTAAGAGGACAATTTGATTAGATGAGGATGAGAGAGGATGAAAACATTGCCAAATATCTTGAAAGAGTCAAAGTAGTCATCAGTGTAATCAAGGCTTCTGGAGGAGACATTGAGGAGCAAACAGTTGTAAGTAAAGTTCTTAGAGCATTACTTCCCATGTATGCAATTAGAATTTTTGCAATTCAAGAAAGAAGATGTGAAGAAAATCATAAGATAAATTTAGAGGCCATAGTAGGAAGATTGACTGCATTTGAGCTAGATAACTATGACAACTATGTTCTAGCTTCCAAGAACATTGAATCAACATTTGAAGCCAAGATTTCACTCAAAGAAAAGGGCAAGAAGATAAAAGATTCTCAGTCAAAAAGTGAAGAAGAATCAAAATAGAGTTCTGACAATGATCTTGAGGTGGTTGAAGCTCTACTAGCAAGAAAATATTCTAGAGGTAAAGGCAAATACAAAGGTAAGGTTCCTCTAATCTGTTTTTCATGTGAGGAAATTGGACATATTGTTGCTAGGTGCCCAAACAAGCAAAATAAGGATGAGAAGAAAGGTCACAAGTGCAATGGCAAGAAAGATTTCAAATCATTCAAGGACAAAGGTAAGAAAACATGTTTCATGGCTAAGGATTCTAATGACTCTGATGATGGTGAAGATGAAATTATTTACATTGCTATGAAAGATGAATCTGATAATGATGAGGAAGATAAAATGGAACTTATCTCTCATGTGAGAAAATATGATACATGGATCATAGATAGTGGTTGCTCTCATCATATGACTGGTGACAAAACTAAGTTTGAACATTTTGAAGACTATGATGGTGGTAGTGTGAGATTTGGTAATAATGAACCTTGTTGCATAAAAGGTAGAGGAAGAATCTCACTAACCAAAGAGCTTATATGTGATAATGCCTATTGGGTTGAAGGACTAAAACCCAATTTGTTGAGTGTGGCACAACTAATCAATAATGGATTCAAAGTGGAATTCATGCATGGAAAAGCAAGATTGCTGGATGACAAAGGAAAGCTGATTGGATTAGACATACAAACAAAAGGTAACTTGTTCTATCTTGAACTTGGTGAATGTTCATGCTTTATTGCTCAAGTTGAAGAAAGTTGTTTATAGCACATAAGGTTATGTCATGTGAACTTTGATAATCTGGTGAAAATAAGCAAATTCAAGAAAGTAAGAGGTATTCCTAGTATAAAGAAACCTAAGGTTGGTCTATGCAAGAATTGTCAGATTGGTAAGATGGGAAAGACTAGCTTTAAAAGTAAGAACTATCAGTTTGAAAAAGTTTTTGAAATTGTGCATATTGTTTTGTGTGAACCTATTGGAATTGAAAGCTATATTGGAGAAAAGTTTTTCATTCTTTTTGTTGATGATTACTCTAGAATGATGATTGTCATGTATCTGAGAGAGAAATCAGAAGCATTTGAGAAGTTCAAATGGTATTTGGTCAGAGTAGAGAAGGAAACAGGGAAAAGACTAAAATGCTTGAGGTCAGATAGAGTTGGTGAATTCATCTCCCATGAGTTCAATAACTTTTACATTGAAAGGGGAATCAAAAGACGGGTATCAGCCCCTAGAACTCTCGAGCATAATGTAATAGCTGAAAGGAGGAACAGATCTATCATGGACTGTGCAAGAACTCTAATGATTGAAAAGAATATTGCTATCAAATACTAGAAGGAAGTTAACAACATTGCATTTCATACCTTGAATCGAGTACAGCTGAAGAAGGACTCATTCAAAACCCCCTATGAGTTATGGCATGGCTATAAACCTAATGTAAGTTACCTAAAAGTATTTGGAAGTAAGTGTTATATTCTGAAAAAATCTAGAAAAGGTAAATTTGATGTGAAGGGTGATGAAGGAATGTTTTTGGGATATTCTTGCAAGAGCAAATCATATAGATGTTTGAATTTGTCCACTCACAAAGTCATAGAAAGTGCACATGTGAAAGTTGATGAGTTTGCAGAAAGGATTAAAGAAGAAAGAAAAAGGAACCAGAAGATTATAGGAGATTTATTTTTATTGAACCTGATATAGTGGCAGATAAATCTGTCAATCAGGAAACTTCTACTCTCGAGTCTTTAGTCACCGAGTTGCAAGAAGTTCAAACCGAGCTACAGGAACCTAAGTCACATTCAGATGCTACAGAGCCAATACCTACCAAGTCTGAAGGACTCAAGTAGCAAACAGAGCAACCAGAGCCAGAAGTTGAAACTCAAAATGAAGACAGTGGAACTCAATCAAAAGGCAAGGAACCTGTATTAGCCAAGTATGTCAGGAGACATCATGCACCAGATAAGATCATTGGAGATAAATTTGAAGGTACTATGACAATAAGTAAGCTAAAAGGTACTTGTTACTTGTTGATTTTGAACCTAGAAAATGTCAAAGATGCATTAGAAAATGAAAGTTGGATTGAGGCTATGAATGAAGAGATAGAGAAAATAGAGAAGAACAAAACATGGACTCTTGTACCTATGCCTAAAGATAAAAATGTGATTGGAACTAAGTGGGTATTCATAAATAAGTTGAATGAAGATGGTGAGGTGTCAAGGAACAAAGCTAGACTGGTATGTAAAGGCTACTCTCAAGAAGAAGGAATAGACTATGGAGAGACTTTTGCTCCTGTTGCAAGATTGGAAGGTGTTAGGACCTTACTTGCATATGTTGCATACAAAGGATTTAAGGTATATCAAATGGATGTCAAATCTGCATTTCTCAATGGTATTCTTGATGAAGAAGTCTACATTGAGCAACCTAAAGGTTTTGTTGATCCGGACAAGAAGGACATGGTCTGCAAATTACACAAAGCATTGTATGGTCTAAAACAAGCCCCTAGAGCATGGTATGAAAGATTGCATAACTATCTTATTCAGATTGGTTTTCAGAGAACTAATGATAACAGTAGCTTGTATATCAAGGAAGGACCAAATAACAAGATTGTTTTGGCAGAAATATTTGTGGATGAAACTTTATTTATAGGAAATGATGATCTATGCAAAGAATTTCAAAGCAAATGAACAAGGAATTTGAGATGTCAATGTTTGGTGAGATTAAATTCTTTGTTGGTCTTCAAATTTAGCAGAGTAAGAATGGTATCTACATCACTCAATCTAAATACATCAAGGAGATACTCAAAAAGTTTGGGATGGAAGATTGTAAACCAGTTGGAACTTCTATGTGCACTGGACTAAAGCTTACCAAGGATGATGAATCAAAAGAGGTAGATCAGACATTATATAGATCAATGATTGGAAAGTTGCAGTATGTAGTTCATACAAGGCTAGATATTACTCTTGTAGTTGGTATAGTTTCAAGATTTTCAACAAAACCAAGAGAAAATCACATGATGGCAATCAAAAGGATCATGAGATACTTGAAAGGTACTGAAGATTATGGATTATGGTATAAATTTGGAGGTAATCTACATTTGAAAGTGTTTACTGATGTTGATTAGGTAGGAAACATTGATGACAAAAAGAGTACAAGTGGAGGAGCATTCTTTCTTGGAAAGAGGTTGGTTTCTTGGACAAGCAAAAAGCAAAATTGCACATCTCAATCTACAGCAGAAGTAGAGTATGTTGCAGTAGCAGTAAACTATTCTAATATTGTTTAGTTCAAACAATTATTGGAAGGCATGAAGGTGGAAATCAAAGAACTAGTTGTTCTATTTTGTGAAAATACAAGTGCAATCAACATATCTAAGAATCCAGTAATGCATTAAAAAACAAAGCACATTGCAATAAAATATCACTTTGTCAGAGAATTGGTGCAAGATAAGGAGATCAGATTGGAATATGTCCATACAAAAGAACAAATTGTTGACATATTCACCAAGCCATTTCCTAAGGATGCATTCTTGTATCTAAGAGGTAAGCTAGGGGTCATTCCCCTATCTGAGGCTCACTAAAATGAAGTTTTAGTGATGCATCAATAGGAACCAAGTTGAAGATCTATTAGTTGATGCAACATAATCAAGGGAACATTGCATATGAATCAGTATGTAAGGTACATTGTTACTCATTTGGCTTGTGTTGTCTTTGGCATGTGTTGTCAAAGAGGGAGAGTATAATGTCATATCTTTCTAAATTTTGAATTTGTTTGTGAAGAGTTTTCTATTTGAAAAGAAGCTATGTAATTCCTTCATAGAGGGAGATTACTATATTTGAGAAGTTTGTGGCTTAAAATCTAAGAGGGAGAAATATTTTTTCAAAAAAAAGACTTGTTCTCAAATTTCATCCACTATGACATGTTTTGTTGCCATCAATGCCAAAGAGGGAGATTGTTGGATACAATTGTTCAATTGTGTGTTGTCTTTGATGTTACAGAAATGTCATACCAGTTATCAGACAGGGTCTATCGAGTTCATTTGGTTCGCAAAGTGAATTATAGAGTCTACTAAGCATTCCTGAATATACTCTGTGGAAATAGTTTCTACCAAGCTCACTCAAGTGTCAAAGGTTTATGTGACAGAAGTTAGTTTCTATCGAGCTCACAAGGTCAATAAAGGAAAGTCAATTTTTACCGAGTTCACTCGATCTCCAAAAGATTTTGCAAAATTTGTAGTGTTTATCGAGCTTCAATTGGTTAACACTAGAAATCTTTTCCTGAAGCAGTGCTTACCGAGCAGGGTCAGCCAATGAAGGATTTCATTGTTTTAGTAAATAAAGTTTAATTGTTTCATGTAATGAATGTAGCCAACTGATGTAATGATTATTGGTAATTGTAACTTGTAAATGAGTAGACTGGATAATTTGTAAGGTATAAATAAAAGGTCAAGTTGTGAATTCAAATGTATGGATGAATGAATGAGCGAGCATGCAAGTGAGTTAATTGTGTGAAGAGGAAAGTGTGAGCAGATTTTGAAGAAGGATCAGATATCCTTGAGGAGCAAGAAAGGTGTATTCAATCTGAGAGGATCTAGTGAAGTAGAACAAAGATATGTAACAACAAAGTTCAGTTGCATCTCATTCAGGTCACTTCATTGTTACTTTTTCATCATTGTAGCAGTGATTCCTAAATCTCTTAATAGATTTGGTTTAACCACCATTTTTGTAAATCCTCCAACAAGGTGGATAGTTCTACTAAATTATTCTTAAGTCCTCTAGCAAGGCCACTCCTAGCAAGGTGATTAAATCCTTTAACAAGGTCACACCTCATAGTGTGTTTTTGTAACCTTTAATAGGGTTGGCTCCTAACAGGGCTCACTTCAAAAGAGTGAAAATTAGTAGCTAGTTACTTGGTGGTTTTTCCCATATTGGGTTTCCACATTAAATCTGGTGTCTCTTATGTAGATGTTATTTCTTTTATGCATGCATGTTAAATCTTTGTGAATACTTAAAGAACAGTAATAAGTTAACTTACATCTACTGAGTTACAGCATTTTTCTATGTGGTTGCCCAATGACAGCAGTAACTAGTTTTTTAAGACATCTAAGGGATCTGTAGATTTATTTTTGTGGTAACTGATTCACCCCGCCTTTCAATTACTCCATCTATATTTCCAACAACTAGCATTGTTTCTTCTACTCCTCGAATCTTCCATTTTATGGTGCACCTTGCAAGGGTCTTAATATTTTGGTTCATTTAAGAGCCACCATCATTCTATTTAGATTATTACACATCATGGATAGGAAGCTATAAGCCACCGTCCAAGACTCCATTTCCCTTGGATATCTTGGATAAAAGGTTTTATAGAAGTGCCTATACTTTTGAGCACACATTTTTGGCAACCACTGTGGGACAAGAACTATTTTTCTAGCTTTTTTTACATCATTTTTGGATTTCATTGATGTAGGTATGTTATTCATAGTTTTCCAAGTTGAAATATCATATGATGTTTCTCTGTGTTGGGTATAATATTTCTCTTTGTTTCTACATTATCATGTGTTTGTACGGTGAATTATCATCTATAATTTGTTGAAGGATTGTACTAGTTCAATTCTTTCATTGCCTAGGCCTAAAGTATCACCTAACTTATGGAGGAATATTGTATGATACTTTAGTGAACTGTAGTTTGTCATACAAACTTTCTTTTTTGCATATTATGATTTTAGTAACTTAATGTGTCTTGATCTAAATTGCATTTCAATTTTTATGGGTTTTGATGACATCTAATCAAGTGGTTTTGCAAGTTTTGATTGCATATTTTGTGCCCTAACTTGTGGTTTTGTAGCATTTGCTTGCCAAAAAAATTCCACTATCAAAACTACTAGCAAGTGGTTTTGTAGGTTGTCTTGGAGATATAAATAAACTTTGTGTTTGTGCTTTATCTTTCATTTTATTTCCTAGGTTCTTAACAACTCATGAGTGAGGGTTCATATCATTAATAAGGAAGTATGCTCTTGTCTTTCTAAGTCAATTAGAAACCTTGAACCATTGATGTGGATCAATAAAGTGAGTGGAGAGGTCACTCTTTAGGGGCCTTAATTAACCCTTGTTTGGTGTTTCTAGGAGAAACATTTGGATAAGGAGAATATTTTATTTGCCTCTTTGATGAAAAATCTAAAATCTTGACCTCCTTGTGTTATCCCTTTTGTGCTCATCTTCTAGTGAGATATGTTGCCTTTAAGGGGCCTTCCATTGAGGGAAAAATTTCACGGGAATAACCCAAGTGGCAAAAAGTGTACCCGACTACTCCAACCCACTATAATCACAAAGCTCTTGGAAAATACCAAAGCCTTGGAGGGACATAATATCTTTATTCATCTAGTGAGGACGTTAATGGGTTTGTGACCATGGGGGAATTTCTAGGTAGGTATGCTTGATGTGTTTGGGGTCCTTGAGGTCTTAATCTTGTTTGAAATACTAACATATTTTACTACTCTTGTGGCTACAAGGCCCTAGTTTTGTATTAGATAGAAGGGGTATTTTGAACAAAGCCTGTACTAAGAAACTAGGATTAGAGGCCACCTTATTTCAATTGCTCAATATCTTTGTGTAGGATTAATCCAAGTGGATTACCTGGGTCACTTGAAGACTTGACTCACCATTTGTCCCTTTGGATGTGTTAATAGTACTCATGAAAAAGCCAATATCTATTGTGAGAAATCACTTTGTGTGAGGTGAGGGGCATCATGTTTTGGGCAAAGGTATTGAGTAAAGTCGTGTTCTTTATGTAGATTTTTTTTTAATGCTTCTTTGATTTGTGCTAGAACCATAGAATTCTATTCAACAGACACATGATGAAAGTTTTAGGGCTTATCTTTTGAGACTTCACAGGTGTTTGTATCATGTAAGGTTTCTTTGTCCCTTATTTGATTTCTTGAAGACTACTCCATGTGTCATAGTTTTCTTATCAATACTCACTTTTTTAACAATAACTAGTTGTTTCAATTGAGCTTGAATGTTATCAAAATGATAAAATTTTCCAACACATTCAATACAATAGGAAAAACTAGGGCTTTTTGGGTCAAATACGTGGTCTTTTGCATTTCCAAACTTCTTAGTTGCATTTAATTTTGTGATATATCTTGTGTCATTGTAAAGTGTTGCCTACATTTCTAGGAAATATCATATAACCTTTTAGACTATTGCCTATCAGTTTTGTGAAACTTTGTCCACCTTTTGGATTTTTATCATATGGACTCTTTCTAGAGTACCGTTTGGCTGTTGCTTGATTATCTTTTTGTCACCAAGTTTATTGTGGTATATCACCTAACTTTTGTTTTTGAATATGTTAGCTTGGAAATTGTCTTAGTTGGTCAAGGAAACTTACACTTGAATTTTTTGATCTCCTGGGCTAAGACTAGTGGGTTAGAGTTTGTTCTTAGTTGAAAAGATCACTTAGATTTCTTGGTTATGCACTTGATTGGTGGAACCGATCACTTGTCCAATATTTTTCTTATCATCTCTTTATTTTATTTGTCTTTATCTCTTTACTTGTTCACAAGTATCATACAAGGGAATCTACCCATATCTTGGGCACTCTATGACATGTTATCTTTAATATCTTTTACTCTTTTTATTTCTTTTTGGATAAGTGGACATTTTTCTCATGTAGTTTGGACATCATGTTATCTCAAGTTATCCTATTAGCTTTCTAAACTCTCTTTCATGTTGGTGTCAACTAGGTATCCAATTCCTCAAATTGATTTAGGAAGATGAGCTTACATGGAAGAAGAAACAAAGCACTTAGCTCAACAATTCAATAATCAAAACTTTGGAAACGGTTCACCTCGAAACACACCTTGATGATCACCTCATGATGCTATATATGATTCACCTCTTAAGTCTTCATATTTTAGGCATGCCTCGCATAACTCCCAACATGGCAATGACTTGAATACTAAAATTGTTGAAGATGAGATCTTACAATTTCAATGAGATAGACATTTACAAATGCTCCTGAACAAGACTCAGAGAAAAATAGGGATCAATACTTTAGGCATCTAGCTTCTCAAGGAGCGAAAATACTACACAACTTTGATGTTGACAACTTGATTCAAAAAGAGGAATCCACACCTTTGGAGAAAATTGAAAGACAAGTGGAAGAAATGAGTAATGAATTGTCATACTTGAAAATGGAACAAAGGAAGTAGGCCTAATACATCATTTTCACTTGAGTTCATATGTGCTTTACCTTTTGACAAGATCTTGTTTATGTTTCCTTTTCCAAGTGATGTTGAAATTCAAAATATGAAAAATATAATGGAAATGGTAACCCTCATGATCACAGTAGACAATTATATTCCTTTAGAATGGAATTTATGCATGATCATACGTATCTCACGAGGCTCTTCCCTAGGATTCTTTGTGGTCAGGCTATGGAATGATTTACAAAGATTAGATCTCCACTTAATTCCCTTGATGGGATTACACAAAGGTTTATCCAACATTTCTCTTACAATATTAAACATTCAATTACTATGCTTGACTTGTGCAACACCGAACAAAAATAAGGGGAACCCTTTGTCACATTCTTACAAAAATGGAGGAAGTTACACTCACACTACCCATGACAACTTCCTAAAAATGAGAAGATTGATATCTTTGTCACCAATCTTATACCCGAATTACATTATGACCTTAGGACATAACTCTTCACCATATTTGACGCTATGATAGAAAGTTATTTCTACATTGAAGATGTTTTGGTCAAAAAGGGTGAGATTACATTGAAAAAAGATAAGTCCAACAATGAAAATAACAACACTTCTAATAGAAGAGACAAGAACAAACATTGGAGCAAGAATAATCATGTGGTCAATCATGGCATTGTTGATGCACCTAAATCTAAGGAACCTATTTTCAATTTGACTAGTGCTATCCAAACAACAAAGCAACAAGATGCTTCCAAGGCTAGTGACTCAAGCAAATCCAACTCTCAAGGAAAACCCTCATCGGTATCAAAAACTAAGTGTAGCTTCAAACCTTTGGGAGAAACATATGATTTAGTGATTAATACCTTAGTTGCAAGCAAGATAATCACATTACTAGACAACTCTAAATCCTATGAACCTAAGGGAAAACCTAAGTAGTGGAATGGTAATCAGTAGTATGACTACCATAGAAACAAACATCACAAAACTGAAAACATCATGAGATTGAAGTACATCATTCAAGACCTAATTGATAATCAAAAGGTTAGAGTGGATGGATTCATGACAAACAAGGATCGCATAATTTTTAAGAAGCCTCCACCAAAACATGAGAATAGTAAAACATCTAAAAATAAGAATGGAGATGCCAAAGTCAACTACACATACATGGATAATGTAATGTGATACACATGCTCTAACTTATTGATGAAAACATACACATAGTTAGAAAAAATATGATTATGATTCCGAAGTTGATGAGCCACTCAAGATTATCTTAAGAGGAATTGGTTCTTCCTCTTCATCCCTGAGATCCTAAAATAATGAGTATAGAAGTACACATGAACAAAAACCTTTGATCATTCTTAGAGGTGTTAATTCACCTTCACATATTGAAAAACTAAATGCTTTCACATGAAGCCAACCAAATGTCATAATTCCTCTAAGAAGTTAATATCCAAGAAAGTAGGGAACTCATCCAAAAAGCATCCACTTATTCCAAATCAAGTTACAATCTTGTGGATCAATTATAAAGAACTCCTACTCAAATTTCTATAATTGAGTTGCTAAAATTGTCACCTATGCACAAGCAAATCTGGGAGAAATATTTACACATAGCCAATGTTCCTATGGATATCAACAGTGATCAATGCCAAACTATGGCCAATCACATCACTATTCCTCATTATCTCACTTTCTTAGAGGAAGATGGAAAATCCTTAAGTCACCCACATTTCATATCGAAGTCCAAATATATAGAACCCATGCCAAACATGTGTTGTTAGATGGAGACACAGGGTTAAACATTTCTACATAAAACTTAGTCAAGCAATTGGGTCTTTTAGAATTCACTATTGACCCTAGGATATCCCTCTTGCTTGTAACATTTTTCTAGGGAGACCATGGATTCACAACATGCAAACAGTTCCTTCAACTCACCATCAATGCATAAAATTCCCTTATAATGGTATATAGGTCTTTATTCTTGGAGATAATTCAATGTTTGTCAATACTCTCACCGAATCTTCGCTACCACATAGAAGAGCTAATGAAGAGAATAGGAATATAGTTGTTGAATTCGAAAGCTAATTGAAAATACTGAATGTTGGGATGGGAAAGTATCGCTTGGATTTTATTGCCACTCTTCCTATGTCTTTGTGTTCCTATGTCTTTGTGTTCCTAAAGAGGTCACACTTGCTACTGAGATTTCTCCACAAAAAAATAGGAAGGGATTTGAGTTCCTAGCTAAGATGAATATCCATAACATGGTCCTTTGAGTAACAAAAAACACATTTTGGCAAAACCTTGGAGTCATACAAATGGAGGTAAATCTAGGGATAAAACTAGTTTGGGTTTTTCTAATGCTGATAAAAAAACCTATTTTTATCAAGAACCAAATAGTACTAATGAATCTGAAGAAGAAACTATACATATCACTGTTGTTTCTCAAGATGATGAAAACTTTATCCCTTCTACTGATGTACTTTGGAATGAGGAGGAATCCCTACTATAACATGATGATTAAGCTTCTACACCCACCAACATAATGGTCCATATGTTGAAGATCCCAATAGAGACAAAATTTGAAGAAATGTTACATGATTTCTTGAGAGGAACCTTAGCACATATTCACATGATTATGAGTGGGAATCATTTTCAATTGAATATATGGAATGGGGGTAGATCTTGTGCATACTCATGATAATTATCCTGAGGTAGTAGATGACTCACTCATAGGACCTAGTAAGTCAAATCCACAAATTGCACTTGTAGATTACACTGCCATGCTAGGGAACTAGCCCTTTAAGGTACCTTTAAAGGGGGCCTTATAGATTTTGAGTTGCTTATCACCAATGATGTCTCTTATCGCATTAATAACTTGGAATCTTCCATGTCACTCTCACTTTTCCACCCCAACTTTATTGATTGGTTGCAACAAAGACATCAACCAGAATTGCTTACCTTCCAAAATTACTATGAGATCACTTGCTCTCTTAGTGTTATTGAACCTGTAGTTTTTTCTACTAGTTAACCAGCTACAAATAAGATTGAATTAGATATCAAGGACCTTGGTCAAAGAATAAAAATAAAAATGAAAAATAACGGGTGCTTTGATGATGAAACCACTATGTGGTAGTGTTAGAGCCTAAAAATAAAGGACGTATCCAAGGGTTAAAACCTCTCCAAGGCACCCAAGGATGAGGTACTTGGTAGTCTTCCTAGTTGTTTATAGGAAAGATCTTCAGTATTGGTAGAGCTTACACAACTAATAAATCTTGGAACAAAAGAAATACCTCAAATGATACATCTTGCTCAATTCCTATAAGTAGAAGGGAATCAATAGTTTACAGGATTATTCAAACAAAAAGAAAAACATTTTTTTCTTGGACATAGTCAAACATGTCAGGGCTTGACACTAATCTTATCATGCATCATCTATTCATAGCTCCTGACTTAAAACTTGCGAGAGAGAAATTGAGCAAAATGCACCCACATGTAGTTCTCCAAGTTAAGCTAGAATTAGAAAAACTTCTTAATGTTGGATTCATAAGAGCCCCTGACTATCTCAAGTGGATTTCAAATATTGAACCTATTTCAAAACATGACAAATCCAATTGTATATGCACAAACATTTGAGATCTCAATAAATCATTCCCTAAGGATGATTTTCCACTTCCAAACGTTGACATGATAGTGGATATGACAATGGGTTATAAAATACATTCTCTAATGGATAGGTTCTTGGGATACAACCAAATTAAAATAACTCTTGAAGACCAAGAAAAGATTCTTTTAATTCTCAATTTATTAAATATAATAAAAATGTGTTTTTCCTCCCTTAAATTTTTCATTAAATTGTTTTTTAATTTAATTCTCTTCGTCATCTAGTTACACTTGAAACCACAAAGTAGACCACATACACAAAAGAACCTCAACAACCAAGCAAAGCATAAAAATCAAACTTAAGACTTAAGCTCTCGAATTCACGTCACCTTGATGAATTTGGAAGGGAAAAACGAATAGATACTTGTCCTTTACCACATGTCAAAATAGGCTCAAAGTTGAGATTTGGAATTGAAAACTATCTCCCCTCTTTCACCATTGAGATACTGTGATAGGGCATGCTCATCCTGGCAATTTAGGGAAGTTGATGTTTGGTACCTACAACCTGCATAAAATTCGACTATGTAGATATGCATATTTATACATATATACATATACATATATATACATGTATATATATAGATGTATATATACATATATAGATCTATATACATGTATATATATGTATATGTATATATATATATAATGTATATAGATGTATATATGTATATATATAGATCTATATACATGTATATATATGTATATGTATATGTATGTATATACATGTATATAGATGTATATGTACACACACACACACACACACACACACACACACACACACAAACTAAAAATGCAATGGTGGGGAGTGGTACATTTTGTTGATTCCAACTTGCAAGTGACTACTGTAATCAACCAAAAATGGTCATCTAGACTATGAGCCCCCTTTCTAGCATTTTTGCTTAATTTATCCATTGCTTATCTTTGATCAAATTCTCAAAAATCTATTTACCTGATTATAGCCTATAGTTTGACCACTTTATCCCAAGTCTCTTTTTTAATTAAAAGAACGTGCTCCCTTTTAATTAAATTGAAATCCCCACTTCCCACTTATCCTAAGTGTGCACACATAAAGCATTATTCCTATTTTAAAAATAAAAGGAAAAGACTTTTTGTCTACAAATGAATGCACAATTTTCTATGTGAGGAGGAATCTTTTAATTTTAAAATAACTTTAATTCTCCTCCACACATTTCAAACCCTCTCAAAATTTAACTATTGATTATGATTGGTGGAGATGCTTGTGCACATGGATCACTCAAGATGAATTCTCCTCTCTTGATTATGTCTCTCTTGGACTTTGATCTCAATTGTCCATTTTTCTTTAAAAAGAAGGGCTCTCTCCTCATTATCTCAATCTTCGTCTCTCATGCTAACATTATGTTGCAGGAGTTTTAGGTTCTTTTGGAGCTTTGGAGACTTGGAGCATTCTTGCATTCTTGCATTTTAGCTTAGCTCTCATTCTACTTGCATTATGGTGTTCTTTTCTTAGATTTATGTTGTGCTCTAGCTTAGATCACATAGCTTAAGTTGGAGGTTTTGTAACTCTCTTTGTTAGATTACATTTCATTTGGAATAGCTTGCATGTACATTGCATTTCATTCTAGGTTCTTGGATATTGGCATTCTTTCCTCTACTCTTTGAATATCTTGTTCTATGGTGCACCTTGCAAGCATTGCATAGCTTGGTTCATTTGAGAGACACCATCTCATAGCCTTTCCATGTCATAGATAGAGGGTTATAATTTGCCTCTTGAGGTGCCTTCTTTCATGGGCATTCTTGAGTATAATGGTTTATAGAAGTGTGACACATTTTATGCACACAACTATGACTCCCTCCCTCAACCACATCAAATATGTCAATCAAAAATTGAAATGTACATGTACACCATACACATACAAGTATGGGGTGAGTATTCATAGTCCATATAAACATCATTATGAATCTAATTTTACTTATTATATTTAATAATTTAAACATCACCACATAAATAACCATGAATCACAATAACACATGAAATATCTCAAGTAAGATGTATCTCATCCAATATATAATCAAATCATGAAGATAGTATCAACCAACCAATTAACCAAGTACCACTAGATAAAATAGCATAACATGAAAACTAGCCTAAATGTGTTCGGCAAAATAACTAACAAGTAGGGATATAAATCATGTAATCTAGTTGCATTCTCTCAAGTATTGATGACTCGTCAATAGGGTCTCATTGCACCCTTGCCCACTCTATGGCTTGACCCCTGAGGGTCAATTCCCACTATTGCATAATGCACATGGTCTACAAAGCCACGTGCTCATCCTCAACTTGTAACACATTCCAATTAAGAATGTGTACCACATCATAATTATATTATCTAAGAATAGAAACATGGAAAACATCATGAATATGAGCCAAGATGGGTGATAATGTAAGATGATACACAACTGGACCTATCCTCTCAAGAATCTCAAATGGACCCATGAACTGAGGTGCTGGCTTTGAACCCTTTCCATAGCTAATTGGATTATTCTGTGGATGCACTCTCAAGAATACCTTGTCCTCCACTGCAAATTGCTTATCTATCCTATGAGCATTTACATACTTCTTTTGTTTATCCTATGTTGTAGACACGTGCTTGCAGATGCACACTAATTGTTGCTCCATATCTTGAAGCATCTTAGGACCAAACAAAATGTAGTCCTCTAGACCATCTCAAATCAAAGGTGTATGACAAGGATGACCATATAATCCCTGAAAAGGTGTTATCCCAATCAAACTATGATATCTGTTATTATATACAAACTCAACTAGGTATAGAGAATCCTCCCAAAGAGTCTGTCAATCCATGAAATACATCCTCAACATATCCTATAGAACCTAACTCACTCTCTTTGTCTGATCATCTATCTTGGGGTGATATGTTGAGACGAAGTTCAATTGTACTCCAAGATCATGATCCAATGAAGCCCAAAATGTGAATGTGAATATAGGATCTCTATTTAAAATGATCTTTCAGGGAATACCATGCAATCTCACAATGTGACGAATAAAGTCTCTGGCTACTAAAGCAGTTGTGTAGATGACTTCATTGGTGAGAAGTGTGCCACCTTAGTCAACCGATCAATGGTGACCATGATAGCATTAGGTTGAGGGGGAGTCATTGGTAATCCCATTATAAAGTACATAGAAATAATATCCCACCTCCATGAAGGAATGAGATTAGGTCGAAGAAGCCTTGCAAGATGGTGGTCTTCTTCCTTAACTCTTTGGCACTCAAAGACACCTAGCCACAAAATTAGTAATGTCATGCTTCCTGCCAGACCAATAATATAACCACACAAGTCTACATACATCTTCTTGACACCCGAGTGTGCCAAGTAAGGTGCACAATGGGCCTCAAGTAAGATCAATGTACAAAGATAATCTAGTTGTGGTACATAAATTCCCCCTGATTTACACAAAAGGCCATTTGACTCCAACATGTAGCCTGCAATTTGCCCTCCAAAGGTCTACCTGAGTTACTCTCTGCACTCACTTCTTGATAACATGTATCTATAGGAAGCGGCTAAAGTATATGACTCCTCAAATCAACACTAATTGTCCACATTGATATCTCGTGTCTCTTGTGAATCAAAGCATCATTTACTATGTTCTCCTTTCCTAGAATGTATTTCACCTCAAAGTAATACTCGCACAAAAACTCCATCCTATATCTCTTCCTAGCATTCAGATTGGGTTGCGTTAAGATATATTATAAAATGTGATGATCGATGTGAAGGTCAAAATGATGCCCCAACAAGAAGTTTTTTCATCTCACTAAGGCATGAATAACTGTGACTAACTCAAGATCATGAGTATGATAGTTTAGCTCATGATCATTGAGCTTGTGAGACTTATACACAATCACACATCCTTCTTGCATGAGGACTCCCCCAATCCCCTGTAGGGAAGCATTCACACCATGAAATCACCTATTAGATTAGGTACTATTGGAATGGGTGCACTAGTCAAAAACTCTTTGAGCTTCTAGAAGGCCTATTTGCATTTCTTTGTCCAAACAAACTTCTTTCCCTTTATTTGGAGGGAAGTGATAGGGCAAGCAACTCTGGAGAAGTTCTAGATGAATTTGCGGTAGTATCTAGCCAAACCCATGAAGCTATGAATCTCAAAAACATTGGTGGGTGCAAGCCAATCCACTATAGCCTAGATCTTCATGGGATCCACTGAAATAGCATGCCCCAAATATTGTACCTTAGATTGGAAGAACTTACACTTTTTTTTGTATTGGCATACAATTGATTATCTCTAAGGCACTGTAGGACTAACTAAAGATGCTCCTCACGTTCCTCTTGAAATCTAGAATAAATCAATATATCATCCAAGAACATGAGTACAAATCAGTCAAGGTAAGCACAAAATACTCCATTCATTAGGTACATGAATACTAATGGAGAATTCATCAAACCAAATAGAACGACTATAAACTCATAGTGACCATACCAAGTGCAAAAAGTTGTCTTATGGGTTTCTACTTCATGATACCATGGTTGATGGTACCCTGACTCAATATTAGTCTTAGAGAGCACCTTGGCTTCCTTAATCTGGTCAAATAAATCATTGATCCTTGGCAGGGGGTGTCTATTCTTAATCATTACCTTGTTCAACTGTCTAGAGTCAATATAAGATCATAATGATGCATCCTTCTTCTTCACAAAGAGCAAAGGAACTCCCCATGGAGAAACACTTGGTCTAATGCAACCTTTAGCTAAGATTTCCTCTAGCTATAGTCACAAGTTATTCAACTCCTAAGTAGTCATCTCATACGGGGCTTTAAATATAGGCTCTTCTCTTGAAATCAAATCAATATGAAAATTAATGTCTAGCTTTGGTAGCATGCCTAGAATCTCACTAGGAAATACATCAATAAAATCTTTCAATATGGGGTGATTTAGAGTCTTGCCCATAAGTTCCTCTTCCTCTCCTAGTTTTCTCATAGTAATGGCAAACACCTGATAGCCCTTTCAAATGCTCCACCTAAGCTGCATTGGGAAATCATGTAGAAGGATATGGGTGTCTAGATGTCTACGATCTCCATGTCCTTACCCTCATCATCCTCGCACTTAATTAAATTTCTCCTACAAACAATGCTAGCTATGTGCAACCCTCACCAATCCATACTCAACACAACATCATAAGATCCAAGGGGAGTGACTCAAAGGTCAACTGTATTAGTGAACCCTCCTAGGTCTAACCCACATTGATGCACTAAATAATTTGTGACTCCTTGGCTCTTGAAGATAGTTTCACTTGCCAACCCATGTCTTGCTTAATCACCTCAAGCTTGCACTTGGCCATTATAGAAGGTGATATGAAAGAGTCTCTAGCACCAAAATCAAATAGAATAGAAAGAGGTGTACTTATGATAGCACCTATAGTCTTAGCCATGGTACCCTAATGAACTACTTGATGATGGTCTACTACTGCAAGGACTCTATGAGATCTCCCCACATAACCCATTGTAAGTTCAAAAGCTATTGGTCTTTGTCAAGAGTATTGTGAATCTCTTTGTGGGCAATTGGATGCAATGTGCCCAAATTGTCCACATGAGAATAATCATATACCTTTGCCTAAACCTCTACTGGTTGGAGGTGCACTAGACTATTGATGGTTGCCCTTACTAGCAAAAGAATGGTTACTCTATGCAAGTTAATTGAATTGATTGCACTTATTGCATTGAGGGTTATGGAAGTTTGAAGAGTTGGAACCACTGTCATCGCTCTAAGCTAACTAAAAATATCCCTTTTGTTGATGTTGTTGTTTATGCCCTTGATTGCCCTTAGAGAAAGGAGGCTTTTTGTTACTACCTACTCCCTTGTTTTGTGTGCCCCTAGACCCTAACAACACATGTCCAGTAGCAAGTGCCCCTACAAAATTTCCATGTCCCAAAGTGATATTATGATCCACAAGTATAACATGTTGAACTACATACTTAAGGGTCTTATGTTGGAAGACCTTCACACCCCTAATGATACGGTTGTTTAGTCCATGAATAAAGTGGTATACATCAGTGGTGAACTATCACTAATCACTGCATATGACATGAGATCAAAGAACTTGTGTTCATACTCCACCATGGTCATGGTATACTATCTAAAATTGTGAAACTTATCTTCCCTCTATTGGTACCAATACTCTGGTAAAAAGTGATCACAAAAGTTTTCAAGGAACAACTCCCATGTAATAGTCTTCATGTCCACTTTGAGTTTCTTTTTCTCTATTTTCCACTAGTTGGCCGCAAAGATATCCAAGTGGGTAACGACATACCTTTCTTTGAGATTAAATTCAAAGTATTGCATCACAAATCATATGTCCAAAGTAGTCAATGAATTCTCTATATTGTAACCAACACCTTCTCTTGTGAAAGGTTTAATCTTAGCCCACATTAGCTCCTTCATTTGGGTGGCCTTGATAGACCCTTACTTATCATCATAATGATCTCTTTGAGGAATTTTGGATCTATATCTCTCATCATTCACAAGTGATGTGATTCCTCCTTATCAATAACCTTCTAAGAGGGTAGGTGCTATAAGATAATCTTCAAGATCTATCTAGTGTTGGCCTCCTCTAAGTCAACATGATGCTCTCCATTACTCTCTTCCCTATTCTCTTCCTAAATAGGACTCTCGTGAAAAGTCACATGAGGTTTGTTATGCTTTCCCCTTCCTCGAACTCTACCTCAGCCTAAGCTATGATCCCTCATAGTTGATCTAGTCTCAGTCATCATCCTCTTAAAACATTCAAGCAAAAACAATGGCATATTAAAATCAAACAAATGCATGGCATCATAAAGAAAAATCACATGAACATTTTTTTTTAATACAAAGTTTGTAATTTTATCGTAATTTTTCCATTTTCCTATGTTTTATTTTGATAGATTTGTTATTTCAAGTTGTAATTGTTAACATTGTTTGTTCTAGGTTTGGTTGTGAGTTGTCTACTTATCATCTAGTAGACGCACAATATGCCTAGAGTTTCAAATGTAGAAACTTAGGCTCTGATACTAGATTTAACACCCCACTAGGGAAACTGAGAGAAATTAACCTATAAAGATGCTAAGTTTGGTAAACATTTTTTTGAAGGATTAAAACATCTAAGAGATAATATTGTAGAAGAAATAACTCAATTACACATCACATACATACATAAGAAAATAAATAATAGATACATCTCTCAAGGGTTCCATAATGTTGAATCACACACATTAATTTTTATTAAGTTTAAATTAAGTAGTTAAATAAGTCCACATCATAGGAATAACCACATGTGCCAAAATCTCACAAAATAATATACAAGTACAGAAAGTGCATACTCATCCATTACACATGTCATAGGGTATGAAATGCTAAAAGAATGTACGTCATGATAGGATACATCATCCCATAGGATCTTAATGACTCAAGTAAAAAATATTAGAGTATGAACATACAACATTATCATCAGGTAAGAAGAATAGAACATCTGCAACAAAGGTACATCTAGCATCAGGGTCCAGTTGTTGGATCTCAATGACAAAGTATCACTGCCACCTGACCTTGTGGAACCCAATGGCTTGACTTCCACCATGTTGAGGAGATAATATCAAGTCCCAAATGGATAAAAATCTAAAAATCACAACAATAATACAAGTCTCAAGATTTTGAAAGCATTATATCTCAAAAGTACTAAGTACATAATGTAACATCTAATCCTAGAAGCAAGAAGACATGTAGAAAACCTAATATGCATCTGGATAATTTTCATCACATGAATAAACTCTAAGGTTACCCTAGCAATCTCTTAGGGCCCCAACCCCCTACTACCTCTATGTGGCACAAATATCCTTTCTTATAGACAAGGCATACCGATGAAGCAAGGTTGCAACCAAGCAACCTCTCTACTTCCATCCTAGCTTGTACTAGCACTCGAGGAATGGGAAAGATATCAAATTAGACTCTTGTTAATTCATTTTAACCCCATTGATGAGAATGTTATCACTTGTTAATACAACTTACGATGAGTTACCTATGAAACCTCTTTAGGGCTCCGACCCCCATTGTAAGCTACTTCCTAACATACACATAGATTGCCTACCCTAAGCTCATAAAAGTACATCTCATAAAATTACCTTAATCTCAATAGTTTTATATAAGCAATTGAAATCACAAATAGATCATAAATCAGACCTCAAAGGTTACATCAAAAGAATCACAATACATGAGCTTACGTAAAGAATTGGATCTCATCACATAAATCACATCAAAATAATCAGACCTGACATAAATCACTGAAAATTAAAGCTCAACTACCCACCTCTAGTAACATTCCAATTTGGTTAACTAAAAAGTTCCCCAACCAATCCATTATCAGATAAAACACAACATCATGAAAGTGTTGGAAACTATAATTGGAATAATTGTTATGCTGTCAAACCTTATAGATAAGACAATTGCTATCTAAGTAGAGTGTCATATCAAGATGATTATTGAAGAGGATTTGAGAAGAAGAGATAACAAAATGACCTAGAGGAAGGGTTGAGTTATAAATAACTACAATGGGCACTTGATTAGTTAAACCTTGACAAGGTAATGTGATTGTTGAATCATAACCCAGGTGGAGAAGACAATTGTATTGAAGCCTAGAAGAAGTGATTGAAGAAAGACCAAATGCGTAGGCTTGACCGAGAAGAAGAATAGAAGATTAAGGGACGAGAAGTTTATGCTAAATGATGCTAGAGTTGACTGAGTGAAAGTACAAGGCGAGTAAAATCAATTGAGCATCAATATCGACCAAATATTAGAAAGTATACTGGATAGACCAATTAGTATCGACCGAGTTACTTAGTGATGACCGAGTGTCAAAACCTAATGTTGGCCAAGTGACAACATTTGATACATTACGAGGAAATCTTGATTTCCAATTGACATAATTGAATTCTTGGAATATGTAAAATGTGTTGAAGATAAGGATGGATGATTTGGAGCATTTAATACATAACAAACCATGTTTGAGTGTTTCTATGCATGGATGCAAGGAGAAGTTTTGAGAAGTTTCTAGAAGAGAAAGGAGGAGATAAAATGATGGTAGGATTCGATGAATTTGACCAAACCCTAAGATCTACCATGATGTTTAAGCGACAAAAGATCAGAACTACCTATTTAAGGAGGTACAAGGGCTACCCTAGTAAGGTTGGAGTAGTTGTTGATTCAGTTGAATGACGAACTTGAACAAAAGGTTGAAGAATGAAGTGTTGAGGTGAAGAGTGATTGCTTGAAGGATTGCAAAGAGAATCAGTGATGGAGATTTTAATGGAGGCCAGTCAATGAGTCAGTTGTTGGACTGAATTTGTGATCTATATTTGCAAAGTGAGTTGTATTCGTCAAATCAATCTACTATTACTGTTTAACCATTGTATTAGTTTGAAATCCTTTAATCCAGGTTGACCTAACAATCATTTTGTAAATCCTTTAATCAAGGTGACATTCTAATGGAATGTTCTAAAGCCCTCTAACAAGGCCACTTCTAACAGGTTGATTTAATCCTTTAACAAGGTCACATTTAACAATGTGTTTTGTAACCTTTAACAAGGTTGACTCCTAACATAGCTCACTTTAGAAGAGTGAAAATTTGGTGACATGTTAATGGTGGTTTTTCCCAAATTGGGTTTCCATGTTAAATCCTAGTGTCATACTTGTATGGATGTTATTTGAGATGTTTTATTGTTAATGTTTTACATTTTCCAAGTTTGTTACTATTAGGACAGTGGACTACAAGTTTATGTTGTTGAGTTTTTTCTATAGAGACCGAGCTACTAAACGTTTAGATCTGAAATATTTGAAGTGATTAAAAGTTAAATTGGTACATCTGGACATGAGGATAACTGATTCACCCCCCTTCTCAGTCATTCTAAATCACTCCAACAGAAAGACCATTTAAAACACGTGTAGTTATTCAACCATGTAATTTTCTGTTATAGTTTCCCTAAAGTTCAATTAGAGTAATAGTTGGAGTTTTCGTTTGCCAAAGTTTCTAAGTTTAGTTTGGTTATAAAATGAGTCTCGTTTTCATAGTTTACAAATCCACGTTTTCCAAATACACTATGCAATCATTTGAACACAAAAATGACATTCTATCCTTCACTCAAAATTTTCAATAATATTTACATTTGATAATAGGAAAATATAACCTTTGAAGAAAACGTTCAATATTTTTATATAATATATAATTTGTGCCTTATAATATTATAAAACCAAAGCAAAAAATATTTAACTATTAATTTAATTTTAAAATAAATTAAAATTCAATTTTAAAATAAACTAATTTTAATTATATTTAAAATCAAATCAATTCTTAAATGAACCTAAATTACATTTAATAATATTAAATAAAATAGTTTTAAAATAACATTAAAAGTAATAATAGACATATCTCTTTTTATATCAAAATATTTAATAATAAATCTATTTTTTTGAACAAAAAATATATTCTAAAAGTACTTTTAAACATTTTTGTTTGTTTGTTTTTGAAACCCATAAATAACGGATGTCGTTGCAACGACTCCATGAGCCCGCATGCAATGGCTTGCCTTGGTAACCTTTGCTAGTTAGATAGAAGGGGGGGGGATTGTGGCCCTCACCCCTCCAAAATTTATTGATTATTTTCATTTTTTATATAAATAAAATTAATTTGTCATTTTCCAAATGCAAAAAGCCAGTACAATTTTGCTAGTAAATAAATATGATTACCACAGTAAAATTTATTGTGGTAATTCATATTTGTAATATTTTTTTAAAAAAGTTTTTATTTAAAGATCTAATAGGGAGACCAATTTCAGTCAATCAATTTTCATGTGTAAATCAGGATCCGATTATTATTATTTTTTGTTTCCAAAACTGTAGCTATTGAAATTGTTTTCTAAATTCAACTTTTCTAATCGGGGTTTCAATCTCTTATTTCGCAGATGTTTTCAAGCCAAGAACAATCAAAATTTTCAATAAGAATTTTCAATTCTTCTACTAAATTTACGGTAATGATATCAATGTAATTTTTCACAGATCTTCTACGATAAATTTCCATTCTCGCAGGCGCGAAGAAGACATAAGTTTTTGAGAGATTTGCTAAAATGGATTTCTTCAAGACCCTACCTTAATCTAATGTTAACAATCTAGTGATTCCTTGTGCTCACAAAATTCCTGCCTTCAAATGCCCACAAAAAAGTTCCCACCTGTGAATTCTCAATCGCTCCTCCAAACTTGTGTGCGAAGAAATGAACTAAAATTCCTTATTAAAGGCCTCCAACCCTAGTTACGGTTTCTAGTTTCCAAATGCCCTCTCACTTTATTTATTATCTTATTATTTTATTTTAATTAAATCGTTCATGCACACTTAGTGCATTTTAATATAAATATTTATTTTATAATTTCCACTTGTTTAAATTTAGCAAGATGCTTTCAAAGAATAATATCATTATTGTAACTCCAAAAAATATATAATTGTCATTATTTAAAAACAAATTCTAAATTTATAATAATATCAAATTAAATAATTATAATTATGCCAAGTTTAGCTTTAGAATTTTTCTAATTGCTATTAGTTCTGAAGTTAGACTCTTAATGAAGTCTTTTAATTCTAACTCCTTATTTAATTAATTCTCAATTAATTAAATATGATATAATAATATTTTTCCTCCCAAAAATAATCCATTATATTATTTAATTAATTAATTCTCTTGGTCATCTAGTTACACTTGAAACCACAAAGTAGACCACATACTCAAAAGAACCTTGACAACTAGGCAAAGCACAAAAATTAAACTCAAGGCTTAACTGCTTGAATTGATGTCGCCTTGACAAATTCAAAATGGTAGAGTGAATAGATACTTGTCCTTTACCACATGATAAAATAGGCTTAGGGTTGGGATTTGGACTTCAAAACTATCTCCCCTCTTTTACCATTGAGATATTGCAATAGGGCAAGCTCATCCTGACAATTCAGGGAAGTCAATGCCTAGTACCTGCAACCTGCATAAAATCCAAACACACACACACACACACACACACGCACAAACTAAATAGGAAATGGCAAGGAGTGGTACATCGTGTAGATCCTGACTTGTAGGTGACTACAACTCCCTCCCTCAACCACATTAGATACACCAATAAAAAATAAAAACAAACATGTACACCATACACATGCAAGTATGGGGTGAGTATCCATAATCCATATAAACATCATCATGAATCTATTTGTAATCGTGATATCAAAACATTTAAACATCATCACATGAATAACCATGAATCGCAATAACATATGAAATATCTCAAGTATGAAGTAGCTCATCTAGTATTTAATCAAATAATGAAGATAGTATCAACCAACCAGGTAACCAAGTACCACTGTATCAAATAAAATAACATAAAAACTAGCTGAAAAGTGTTCAACAATATAATTGAAAGCAAAATGGGGTAAACACTACATTCATAATTAAGCATGTTGATATATATGTTAAGAGACAATGTTATTATTGCAAGGGGAGTTGTTCATGGATGTGCCTTGTTCAATGAATGTTATTGTCCATAAGTTTCTTTTATAAGGATGTTGAACTGTAAATATGGATCACATTGGTTGCATGAAGGTCAATAGTGATGGAATTCTTCTAATGAAAATGCAAGGGAAGTTGGTGACACTTGAACTCGAGACCTACACATCGCCTTTCAACAAAGAGGAAATCACTTTTAATGAACGCAAGTTTAAAGTAGAAATCATCAATGTAAACAAGGATTGCTTCTTGACAAGGTCATTGAATGACACTAGTAGAGTACATCAAATTATAGACTTTGAAGATATTTGAGGTTTCTCCTTTAACAAAGTGGTAGATAATAACTTTGCCAACACTACCAGTAGCAATAATAATTACAATAATCATAACAACATAAATTTTCTAGGTGCTTTGAACACATGTTAAGCATTTATTTGTATTGGTGGAGTTGTGCAAAAATAAAATATGCATTAAAATGATTAAAAGTGAAATGGATAAATAAGATAAAAAGATGTATGTCACTAGTTTGTCACTTTCTCAAACCCAAATAACTTGAATACAAGAAAAGATAATGATAATGTTTTGATATTTTCACCTCCACTAATAACTAGATTATTTTGGGTAAAAAGGATGTTAAAACGAAAATGATAAAAAGGATTTATCTAGAGCAATGATATACAAAGGAAGTAGGTTAACAATAATACAACAATATCAATGATATTCAAAATGCTAACTTTGAGAAATTACCCATAGTGAGAAAGAACAAATAATTTGAGAGAAGTCTACCTAGAAGTTGTCGTGAATCCTTAGAAGGATATCGAAGCTACAATAAGATTGCACTTTATAGTTTCACCATGAAAATAATGAAATGTAATAGCCAAAATGAGGATGTGGTGTGATAAAATTGTCAAGAGCTTTAAGAGCTCTAGAATCAAGAGAGAGTTGTGCATGAGTGATAATGATTTCTTCATCGTTTTCAAGGAAAAAACATTCGATTTATAAAACAAAAATGTCCCAAAAATCTTTGTAGATTATGAATGAAAATAAAATCCTCACATTGTCAAAATTTTAAGAATATTGTAACCTTTCATTAGTCATTTGAAACTGAATTTTTATAAGACCCTAGCATGTCACACAAAACATTGCATATAACACTTTGGTCTAAGAAAGTTGAAATGATAATGCCAACAATGATATTTTGTTAATGTGTGTGTGTGTGGGTCTTGATACCATCATTTTTAAGAATAAATTTTAAAAAATAATCAAGCCTAAAGTGAAGTGCCATGTAATGTGAATTAGAGAAGTATGTAATTTCCAATTTTACACCTAGATATAGAAGTGAAGCTTCTATAGGGCAACTAAAATATATGCTAAACAATTTATGAAATTTAAATTAATTAATATAAGAGTACTTAACACTTTTTTCAATGAAGATTCTATATTATAGATGTGAAATCCATTTATCAAAAGTCAAAAGAAAAAAAACTTGTTAGATGATTAACTTAATATATAAATTTTATTAGTTCACTTCTATAGGCATGATAATAATCTTTGCGTCAAATTAGATACACCATGATAATATTCAGGTTTAAATAGGTTGGTGTTAGTAAGGAAAAGAACAATGATTGCAATTTTCTTCAAAGCAAAACTCTTATATGCTCTTGATATTTTGATAAGATACTCTCTTTAAAATAAGATAATTCAATTGCATTTAAATGATATATCAATGGTTTTTAGTTGAATAATCAATCAATGATCTTGGCCAAGCAATATTTTTTGCAAGCTAAGTTAACATAGTCAACTAGAGCAAAGATGAGGAGTAGATTAAAAGGGAAGCTATAATTGCACAAAATTCTCAAAAGCGTATATCAAAATGAGAAAGATGAGAACTAAATTAAGGACATGGTTTCAAATTACATAATTATGTAAATAAGGGATGTATTTTTTGAATTTCGTAAGCAGTATTAAGCTCCTTAACTGAATAATCTTGTACAAATTCAAACTATTTAATAAAAAGTTTCTGGCTTAGGTCCTTTACCAATCTAAAAAACAACAAAGAAAACTTTGCATGGAGCTTAACTTATGTGCACAACTGACATTTTAATTCGTAAACCCAATATGTTAAAGTTTTACAAACTTGTTTGCCTTTATGTATGCAAGCTAAATTTGATAAGGGACATACAATGTTGAGAAATACCTTTGAAGAATCTATTAAATTATGAGGGTTAAGTTCTTCCTAATTACACACGTGGAAGAGCTAGTTCAATAAGAGTCCATCGAGGTTGAAAATAATGATAAAAAATGCAACATTCTCATAGGATAATGATGTAACATTGATGTAACTTTTTTATCCACTTACAAATATAATTCTAGATATCCTCCTAAATGAGTGCTATATGATTATTTGAACTAGTAATGGTTTTTAAGTATACCATTTTAACAACATTTCACACTTTAGTTGATTCATAACAATTAGCATAAAATAATTAATGAATATTTCAATTAAAAATTTTAAACTTATTTTGGTATTTAAATGTGCAAGCATGGAGGAGATCAAAATTACTTATGCACTTACATGCTTGAATCATGCTAGGATATGGTGACTTCAACGATTTCAATTGATTTTAACACATTGATAATGATGAGGTTAGAGCCAAAGAACACCACTTTTCAACCTCTATGTGAAATATAATCAACATGTTTTAAAGTACAACCTAATCATCGTAGACCTAAAACCTATATTTATAAAATTTTTTTATCATCACACTCGCCTAGGTTATAAATTGAATGAGAAGTTCTCACACAATATGTAGACCTCTACATTTATACATTGATGAATTTAACCACACTTATAATCATCAACAAGAGACTTACATAGAGACACATAACTCCTTGAAATGAAATGATTTTCATAGTTTATTTAATGACTACATATCATCTAGATGAAAGAGGGGAACACAAAAATGAGAGGAGAGAATTTATCTTTTCGATAACTTTAATAATTGAACATGAAAATACTTTATTTTAAAGTGCGAATTTTTTGATGACATTCATTTCAATTACACATATACACACTAATAACTTCTTTGAAATTCCAAATGATTGTTGTTTAATCATTTAAGAAATCAGATTTTAACATTTTGATAATTTTTTTTTGATCAATAAACAACTGAAGCTTAGATTAATTATTGTTATTTATTGTAATTAATTATTTTTATGTATAATTATTGTTCATAAATTGGCGTTGTGTTGTAGGCTCTTGCCTAACATTTTGATAAAATTGAACCATGTTTGACATTTAAATTAATTTGACTATATAAAAAAAAACTAAAATCAGAAATACATCTATATATTGACATATTTGCTTAAATTTTTATTATCCAATGAATATTTTGAAACATTATAATTGTTCTAAAATTATATTAGAACACCAAATACCCCATTATCAAGGCACAAGGAATACAGCCTCAATCCAGGGCATACAACATATTAAGATATAATAAAAAAGGTTTCTGGGAATTCATTGTACTCATCCCCGGCGATGGTTTGTACGCCGGGCATATTACAGAGGGAGACGCACTTACATTGCAGCCCATTTCTGGATCGCTTTTATTTGATATCGGTGCAATTAGTTTTACTTGGATTATTTTGAGCAAATTACAGATCGGATCTGAAGCGCTTGCAGGGATTTGGGTGAGTTGTTATATAAATTGGTTAGCTTTTAGTTATTAAGCTCTTGTTTTAGCATTGGATTAAATTGTAATTGGTTGTGGTATCTCCACCAAACTTTGGTTTTTTTTTTATAGATGAATATTGATCATTTTAGCCTGAACTCGTCCAGGGTTTGGGTAACTGCGAATTAATTGCCGTCTTTGAATTTTGTAAACTTTGTCTTTTCCCCTTGCCTTTTCGAGGATTAGAGCTGAGCATAACTTGAACAGATTAGGTTGTGGAAATTCAGTATGACTGATCATTCATCAACTATTATTTTTGCTTCTAAACCTTTCGCAAGGTTACGACCGGATTCTTACTACGTGTAGGGTATTCGCAGACCACATTCTTAGTATTTGTAACCATGGATCACGTAAAAATATGTTTTACCTACGCGTTCTAAATTTTGTATACGAATAAAAATGTTTTCTCGGTTGCACCATCAAAGGCTTGCAGTCATGGATCACGCTGGAATGTACTTTATGATTGTTATACTGAACCTTATAATATGTCCGCTGGAGTTATGGGTTGCCTTATCATGCTAAGAGATTTAAACATATGTTATGCTCTGGTTCCAGTGTCCTCCCTTATCATTGTGTCACAATTTTGAATTTACCATTAGTTTGTTTATTAATGTCTCCGAGGATTGAGAACTACACTTTACTTAGTAGTCCGCTAACAGCCGGCTTTGAGCTTTTTACAGATGGTAGTTGGGGTTTGAGCAGCCTCTTTGAGTTTTTCATTGTTAAAGATGTTTTCCTCGGAGACATTAGCTTTTTTAACCTACTTTTGTATCGTATCCGGATTTGTACCCTCTCAAGATGCGTGTACCGAATTTGATGTTTTAATTATTATTGATATGATTTACGTCTTTCTGTCTTGCTAAGGTACATTCGCTATTGGGGATGGGGGAATAAAGGAGGTGATAAATAGACAGAATGTAAGACACCCAACAGCTAAGACAGGCAGACAAGCAAGTAAGGCATTAAAATAATAAGAAATTACTTTGGTGTGAAATCATTTATAATTGTTGTCTCATGTGGTATTTATGCTATACTGAGGTTTATGTCAACAGTTAAATTTATTCTTTTGGCAGAGTCAAATTCTGTTAAGGACTGGTGATTTCAAAGTAGACTGCCCAGGAATGTCTTTAGGACAAGGAGGGAAAAGACTCTAGTGTTAGCTAGTTTGTATTGTAAAACAGTTTAGTGAGTTTGACCTGGTATTATTGTTCAAAATTTAATCTTGTCCATGTGATCAAGGTGTTTGGTGTCAGGGAACGTGCATTGAACACCTTGTACGATAATATTGAAATATTGTTCTTTAGTTGTGGTGCATCTAAAGATGTGCACACCATGTTAGGATGGGCATTCTTGGAGACAACTGTAGAAGATGTAAGAAATGCATTTGATGTAGGAGACATGGTGGGGAAATGTCTTTAAGATGGGGAGTCATGATTTAGTGAGCATTTAGCTTAATAGGTCCATGTGTTATGTAACACCACTTAGATTTTTTGTGCAAGCTTGACCTATGTAAGAAAACACATAGGTAGTAGTGTAGATGTGCTTTATACTCATTGTGATAGATCTGTGACGCCTTGCTAGAGAACCCTTCATAAACAAGATGCAAATTGGTCACAACATTTTTTTTCTTGTTTATAACAACACATAAATGCTGACATAAATGCATTTACAATCTTGATAATACAACCATGATCCATTCACATACACTTAACATCAACATATAAGAGATATGAACTACCATCGAGCAATCAAGGTGAATAGTCTAGTGTTCGCAATTGTCTTATGGCCGCCATGTTTTGACCACTCAACAAGGACCCACGAGAGCGCTTAGATAATAACGTTCCAAGGCTCTTGACATGTAAAGCATTCACTAGAATCCCATTGATGACCAAGGCACTCATTGGCCGGTCAAGACTATGATAGTATAGGGTCTAGTTCCAAAGATTCGATCAATTGGTACACCAAACGAGGTTGGAATTTGATTGCAATTGCATGAAAAGGACAAAAAGAGAAATGGGTATCCAAATCACTAACCCATACATGAACAACACTTGAGGAACAATATTTGGCCATAAATGTGTAACTCTGTGGAGGATGGATGCTTAGAAACAGGCCATGAATGCGTAGGTGATTGCTACCATGGATCTAGTGAAGAAACTACAAGAATACACAGGAGCAAGGTATGTAGGAATAGAATGGATGCGCAACAAAAAGTGATGGATGTGCAATAATAAGCTACATATGCACCATGCTAGGTTTTAGGCCAAAACCAAAGGAAAATGGGTTATGGGGTCCGAACACCTAGATAAGGTCAATTGAATGTCTAATAACTTCCTCGAAGATATGAAAAGCTTAATAGAGGATTACATACATGCCTACTATGGTCATAAGAATGAGATTATTCCAATACACATCTAGATCCATCACGAATACCATCACAACCTCACCTATAATCACCATTTTGAGGGGTACACTAACACACATGCACTGATTCACCGAGTTAGCAACTTAAGCACACATTAACAACCAAGATTATCATCATGAATAAAATCCAATCATGATAGAACATAAAATCCAATTCCATGAATATAAACTTGAGTTCTTCTCAAGTAAGAAGTCCACTAGGGAAAACAACATGAATCAAGGAGAAAGGATCATACAACATGAAATCTCAATGTGAACAATATACACCAAAGATGAGAATGAGCAAGTACAATGAAGATAGATTGACAACAAGCAATCATGTTAAAATCTCTATTCCATTACAAGAAATACATCTATCGCCTCATGAGCAACATATCACTAGTCTCATATCATAAGTACATGAATACGTGTACAAAGAGTGTCACAGTGTCATGATCAAGTTTGCATATTCCCCAACTGTGGTTGGCCACACTAAGGAACCAAACATATGATTCATATCACACATGCCAAGCAACCAAATATATCAGGTAAGCAACACGAAGCCATAATCACAACATGCTTGGCCACATGGAATCCAGAGATCACGATCACCATGAACACAAATTGTCCAACACAATGAGGCCATATCATAGACTACCCAAGGCGCACATACTTTAAAATCATGAGAAGCAAGATTACACTAAATACAAGGAGCAGTCACACATGTCCGAAAGGGCTACAAGCTAGCTGAAACCATGACCGCCATATAAGTAACAACCTCAACATCTAATAAATGTAAACTTACTGAGTATCCAAAATGGGTGCATAGTCCAATAATGAGTGCATCATTGCATAGCTCGACGGGGAACGAAATGACCCATTGACTTACTATCACGACTCTTGTTGCCAAGCTATCCTCTCATGGAGACATGGAGCTTGACGTGTTGGTATACCTTGTCACTTCTCCACCATGTCTGTGGTTGACACACTCGTATCCACAAACTTGTAGGAGGTATCTTAGCAGTTGACACACCTGTGTCCATTATGGCTAGTCACTGTCGAGGCCTACCCAAACATGGCTTGTCATTCACTAGGCCTACACAGTTAGGTTTACTCTTTCTCAGTTAGTTGTTTTACCCCATTATTGTATTATACTTTATGTTATCACTTGATTAACACTCCCCTATGGTTACCTTGGTGGCCTCTTTGTGCCCCCCCCATTGGAGAGTGTTGGTGTAAATAAGTAGTTACTATTTACACTTAAGTTTACATAGGTTAATGTATTATTTTATTATATTGCATTATTTTATTATTTATTTAGGTGACACACTTAGGAGTTTGTGTACTCTCATGAGTTGTCATGTTGATAATACAGAAGTACGCAACTCTATTTCAGCACATGGTGTCTACAACACTGGAGTTTGCATCATTCATTGAGTTGTCATGTAGACAACACAGTTATCCACACTCCCTTTTTAGCACATGTTGTCTACACCACTGATTTGCGTGATACACCATTGTAGGCTTATTCTCACATCATCGCACTTACTTCCGTGCTTAATGGAGGATAACCCATATCTGGTGGACATGTGCCTAGTTGTATGACTTATCATGTTGCTGACTTCTATGCATTGTAGAAGCTCTCCAGAGGCCTTTATATACAGGCACTCCTAGTGTACTTTTATATGGCATATTGAATGAATATATCGTCATTCTAATCATACTCTCTCTTTAGTCTACTGTTGTGCTTGTGTTTGAGTTCCTTGGTCTTGGGTGAATTTTGGCCTAAGCCAAATTCTTACATGGTATCAGAGCTCGGGGAGATTCTCTACACAACCGTTCGAGACCGTTCATGTTTCAGCACCTTGACCCAAATCCAGAGTATCTACAGAAATTGGGAGCGTCTAGAGTTAGATCTAACCTCACTATTGCGTCTGGACCGTTGATTCGGTGAAGATCGACTGTAAATTTGCTTATGCTAGGCTAAAGTTGATCGTGAGGCAAATTTTTTTTGCAAACCGGCACTCAAAGGCACCGATTTGCAAACCGGGTATGGTCGTGTAATAGCTCTGACTATTTGTTTTTCAGATTTGCATTTTATTTAATCTCTGCAATTTATTTCCGAATTGTGTATTTTCGGATTTTTTTCCTAGTGGGAGAATTTTTTTTGCATTTTTTGCAGAATTGGGCAGTCACATCTCGGCGTTACAATTTCGAAGGGAATATTTGTATTTAATCGCAGGGTAATATTCTAATTGGCGGGAACATTATTATTTTGCGGGCATCTAAATAATTCTGGCCACACTGTACTTTCCACGACGGCAAAGGAAATCCAGCCGAGCAACTACGCCACAATCCGGCAGGCTCCCGTTTTTATTTTACTCATGGCGGTGCATTCTTTTTCAACAACATATATTGTTGTTCCCCCACGAATGTGGGACTAACTTGCCAAAGCACGGCAACTGCAATTTAAAAACCAATGCCTGAAACCTGTTCCTACCATTGCAAACGAAGGTTTTTAGTAATGAAAAAACTTTCCCGCCGTCGGCAGCAAATTCTCGGCAAGTTGCGTAGTTTTTCGGTGTCCAATGTGCACACGCCATGCGGCGAAATAAACACTAGCCATGCGTTCCAACTGCTACAACAAACAGAATTCGTAGACCTCGCCACGCGGCGAATTTCGACTGGGTTAGATAGCAGACCTCGCCACGTCACATAGTGATGCAGACCAGACACGTCAGCCCATGTGGCATTGACTCACCAATCTAATTAGCGCTCAGCTGTCATCCAGTTAGCGACATGTCATCCACTGTACCCTGCACACTCAGCAAACTTTGTACGCCACATAAGCAGTCCACGTTAGCTGCACTGTACTTTGCCACATTGGATTTTTTGTACAGTCCATACTATCACGCAGGTTGCTGACGTCATCATTCGTCATGCTGACGTCATTACCGGCTTCGTTGATGTCATCCAATCTAAGAGCCTAAATTTGACGGTTGTTTGATCGTCATTCCAGGGCCAATTTGAACTGCGGCGACAGTTGTATGACCGTCAAATTTAACCCCGTCTTTTGCCGATGCAACCCCTCTCTAGATTGATTTTTGATTTTGTAGTCCGACTTTGGGAGGCCAAATCTCAGTCATCCAGACTCCAAATCAGATGCAATTTTTTTTGAAATTGGGTAGAATTTCCTAAACTTTTTAGTGGTGCAACTTTTTCCTGGTTTTGGTGGACAGATTGGTCAGAAATTGCGTTTTTTGGCAACTGTATCTGCATAATCCTGCATTTTGCAACTTCAAACACTCTGTATGAGCACATCTGGACTCGTAAACAGGTTCTTTTTTTTTGAAAGTGCGTTATTTTTCGTGTACTTTTCAGATCTGCAATCAGATTGTAGGGTTATTTGGACGAAAGTGTCACTTTCAGAAATAGGGCCTTTCTTTGCTTTGTATTGCTTTAGAATTGTAGCACATTGAAAAGTTCCAGATTTGTAATTCATTAAGAGGTTGTAACAAGCAAAATTAAAAGTCCACGAAGGCCAAAATTGGCAAGTGGCCATTGTAATCGCACTACTGATAAAGTGCCAAAAGCATCTATTTTGAGGGGGATTCTTGATTTGGTGAGAAGGGGGGATGTTCTTGGTGTTGTATTCTCTCTTTTTTGCAATTTTCTTTCATTTTCTGCATTATGGGAAATTTTAAATTTCCAAAATTAACTCCACATAACTATGCTACATGGTCCATAAAAATGTGGTATCATTTAATGCACAATGGAGTTTCACAATATGTAGATGGTATTCTTCCTAAACTAGCAGGTGGTAAAGTATCAACAAGTGATATTTCAGCTTGTGTGGTAATGGATAGGAAAGCCCTAGGTGATATATGTTTGGGGGTTGATGATAAGATCACGTATCAAATTAAGAAGTGTTCTACATCCAAGGAAGCTTGGGATACCCTCGAAAGCCTATGTGGTAAAGTGTCTGAAGAGGATGTTTTCAAAATTGAAGATGAGCTTGTCTTCTTAGATCCTAAGTCATTTGATTGCATACATGATTTCATCATCAAGGTGAATGAACTAAGGACAAAGCTTACTGATTGTGGGAGTTCTATTAAAGATGACAGATTGATCTATCTCATACATAACAAGTTGCCATCAGAGTATTCCACATTTGTTTCTTCATTTAACACCTCAAAGACTACATTAGGGTCTGCCTATAAGAAAGTCTCTTTTGATGAATATGCTGATCTGTTGGATATAGAAGAAAAGAAGTTGAAATCAATGGGGATTCTCAAATCACCAAAGCCTAAAGCAGTGGTGGCCAGCAATGAGGGTTCTCAAAATTCAGCTGGACAATCTTCAAATAAAGGAAAGTGTAAGAAAAAGAAGTGGAAGAACAAATCACAGGATGCATAAAAGACAACACCACAATCGAATCAACAAGGCAAGTCTTCAAATTCAAACAAGAAGGGGAACAACAATAAGGAGAAGAAAAAGTGTGCCTATTGCAAGAAAATGGGTCATGAAGAACATGAGTGTTATCTTAAGAAGATTGATGAGTTGACCTATATCATGAAGAAACATAATGTTCCATTGCCTAATGCTTACAAAGATAAAGGGTCTTCTTTATATTCAAAGGGCAAAGGGCAAGCACTCATGGTAAATTCAAATTCTTCAACGGAATGGATCCTTGACTCAGGTGCCTCGTATCACATGGGTTCTTCAAAGGAGGATTTTTCTTCAATGAAGCAGTCAAAGGTACCACACATCTTCGTGGGAGATGATACCAAAATGGAAGTTGAAGGAAAAGGAAATGTGGAAATGGAGAATGGAGAGTTTCAAGATGTTCTCTATGTTCCAAACCTACGTTCAAATCTCATATAAATCTACCAAATCACTCACCTTGGAGATGGACATAGAGTCGAGTTCCTTCCAGACTCAGTACAGGTGCACAGTCTTAAAGACGACTCATTGGTTGCAGTGGGGAGAGTGAATCATAACAAAAGGTTGTACTCTTTCTCTCATTTTGTGCCCAAGTCTCCTTCAAAGGCCTTGTTATCTCAATCAAATTCAACAATGCAATTATGGCATCAGCGGTTTGGACATCTTTCCTTCTGCTATCTTCAACAACTTTGCACAAACAAAGGGGTTAAAGGTCTACCCCAAATCAACTTTTCCCACGGTGAATGTTTAATAGATTAAGTGGATATGCATCCCGAGGGGAAGTTACAGAAAGGGAAGTCTTCAAGAGCACTAGGTGTTCTATAGATGGTTCACATGGTATTAGCAGGTCCTTTTGTAGTCAGCCAAGGTTGCTACATACTGACTTTCGTTGATGACTTTTCAAGATACACTTGGGTCTACTTTCTTCATAATCAGAATGAAGTGTTGGACAAGTTTCTAGCCTTCAAGACTCACGTTGAAAAGAAATTGAGGAAAGCCATCAAAGCTCTAAGAATGGACAATGAAAGCAGACATGTGAATAGAAGGTTTACAGACTTTTGCAGACTTGAGGGAATTGATCTTCAGAATCCACCAGCATTCAGTCTACGTAAGATAGATGTTGCAACATTGAGGATCCCAACTCTTAAGTCTATGGCAAGTTGCATGATACAAGTCAAGTCTCTAGGTCCATCACTTGAAGTCGAAGCAATTAGCAGTGCCACTCACATTCTTAATCAATCTCCTCATCCAGCCTTAGATGGCAAGACTCCTTTTGAGGCATGGTGCGGCAGAAAACCTATTGTGACACACTTCAGAGTCTTCGGTTGTCCTGCATGGGCAAACACATCTTCCAAGGGATGTAAGGCATAGTCACCTCAGCCTTGTACTTTGATTGATTATGAAGACAGTGTGAAGGCATACAAACTATTGGATCCAAAGACACATCATATTTTTGTGGAGAAGGATGTACACTTTGAGGAAAGTTCACCAAGCTTGTCCTCTAATCCTCTCTGCACATCATATTGTGTGGAAATTGATAGTGACACTAGTGATAGTGCTTCAACAGATTCAAACATGTGGGGTTCTATCGATAGTTGTAGTGAGAGGTCACTACATTAGTTCAGTCCACATGCATATATAGCCACAGCGATAGGTCCAGCACAACAGGTTACATCCAGTCTTCTAGGTCCAGCTTCAGTGATAGATTTGGGGGATAGTATTGATGATCTGCCTCTTCTTCTTGATGCAGTAGCACCTTCTTCTGTTGTCACGAGGGCTCCATCCGACCCTCTTGTTCATTCTCTACATGATCAATTGTTGCAGGTTGAAGTGATTGTGGATACTAATGATCAGCAGTTCTTCATCAGCTAAGGAGACAAACAGTGCTTTGAGACAGGTTCTTCAGCTAGTTGAGCAGGTTTCAAAGACATCACTTATTTATGGGATTCTTTCCACGCACAGCGGAGGCGTCTCATTTGTACCCTTGGCCATGTTTCTTCCTAAAGGGAGGAACACCATTCTGCAGTCTTGGATCAACTTCTTCATTGAAGCAGTCACTGGCAGGCATTCTTCTTTGTGGGGGGGAGCCTATCCTGTTTCTCTTCCTCATCTCATCATTCTCTATTGTATATACTGGATGTATGTCGTAATGGGGGGGTCTTGATTACTCCATCCATCCATACATCGTATGTGTTTATCTCTCTTTTTGGGGGAAGGTTTTTCCCATGAGGTTTTCCCTCTTTCTCCACTTTATGAGAGATTGCATTTCATTATGTACATGGGTACCTAACATGGCCTCGTAGCCGGGACCCATTATGCATTTCATCCTAGATTTCGTAAGCTTAAGGGCATTCCCCTAAGTTGTACTTAAGGGGGGGTGTTGGTGTAAATAAGTATTTACTATTTACACTTAAGTTTATTTAGGTGAATGCATTATTTTATTATTTATTTAGGTGAGACACTTAGGAGTTTGTGTACTCTCATGAGCTGTCATGTTGACAACATAGAAGTACACAACTCTATTTCAGCACATGGTGTCTACAACACTGGAGTTTACATCATTCACTGAGTTGTCATGTAGACAACACAGTTATCCGCACTCCCTTTTTAGCACATGTTGTCTACACCACCGATGTGCGTGATACACCATTGTAGGCTTATCCTCACATCATCGCACTTACTTCTGTGCTTAATGGAGGATAACTCATATTTGGTGGACATGTGCTTGGTTGTATGACTTATCATGTTGCTGACTTCTATGCATTGTAGAAGCTCTCCAGAGGTCTTTATATACATGCACTCCTAGTGTACTTTTATATGGCATATTGAATGAATATATCGTCATTCTGATCATACTCTCGCTTTGGTCTATTGTTGTGCTTGTGTTTGAGTTCCTTGGTCTTGGGTGAATTCTGCCTTAAGCCAAATTTTTACAGAGAGCTACTCCAACTAACGGCTAAACATCCATTTAAGCACACATAGATGGCGTACAAGGAGATCTCACTACAAAACATGCATAACATTATCGACACATCCCTTAGTTACAATGTCACGATTCTCATCCAAAAGAAAACATGACATGTTGCTAGCATAACCTTCGGCAACCATATATAGATTCCTATCCATGTAAGGAAAACCATGGGAATACCAAAGAGGGAGTGAATACAAATGGTAACCAATAAGCGAGGAGATCTTATACCAAAATCAAAATGGCAAATTGGTGCCCACAAACAATCATAACCATCACATAAGCCAAAATTACAATAGCCATGCTCTTATGTTAGAAAAACCACATGTAATACATAAGAACCTAACCGAGTATGCAAAAGCTCAATCATAGTCAAGTGCCCATTGGTTTGGGATCTATAAACTCAATCCACATTCCCAATCATCTACACCATTGTACACAATCTTAAACCAAACCTTTACTTGTCACACCAAAATCACTTCTCAGATTAACACAATTACAACCATGGAAGGAGCCAAGTGAACACAAATTGGAGAGACATATGCCAATCACATATAAAGAATTATAAAATCTCATCTAGTAAGGAAATCCAATTAACATTACCAAGACTCCCAATACAACATCTCATTTATACATGGTTGCAGGATTGCTTGGATCCGGTCACACACCTCCACGTGATGATGGTAACCACCAACAACACACCCATTCATTCCATTGAAATATTAATAAATTCATTCCAAAATCACGGGAAATTCTAACAATAAGAGTAACCAACTATAAATCCCATACTCATTTTACATCAAGCCATTCTACATGGCGATTTGGTCAAAATGGAAATGCTTACATCCATCAAGGCAAAAATCACTAAAATTTCAAACTCCAGATGTCTCAAATCTGGGGAAACCCATTGATCCATTAAGGATTTGGACCCCAAGAACACATTTACATAAACCATATAATAACCCCATAAACAAATTCCGGAAGCATTTGAAGACAACAAAACCTTTGTTTCTCAAAATTTTCCTTGAAAGTATCAAAACTTTATCCATTTAACTCAAATTTGTTTACAAGAGGGTTAAATCCAGTGTTACCCCAGTGCGGGGGGATGTCGGGACGAGTTTCGGGTGCGGGAAAAAAAAAAACCTCAATTTGGGGGGACGGCAGGGGTGTGGCGGTGGGGGAGTGGAGGGGGGGTGGGGGGGTAGGGGAGGAGGGGGAGTGGAGGGAGGGGGTTGCATAGTATATATATAATATATATGACTGAAAATGCTAATTATGAAATGATACTTCAATATATTATATAACATTAACATACCAAATATAGTTGAATACAATGAAAAGAGAAAATTGAAATGTGATTCACAAACCATAAGTTCAAACTTGAAACTTGAAACTTCATAACCATTACTAATGACCATTTAACAAATCAACTTAGTTCAAGATGCAAGATTCAAAATTCATTCTTCAAATATGATTCTATGAATATCATATATCATAAAGATGCTCATGATGACAATGAGCCGAATAGCAAGAAACAATGAAATAATAATAATGTATCATAGCCATATCAAAGTGAGTACCCATGAAGCACCTTGCAAGCACTCGGGAAGCACCCAGGAAGCACCCCGCGAGCACCCAGGAAGCACCCTACAAGCACTCGAGAAGCACTCAGGAAGCACCTCGCGAGCATCCAGGAAGCACCTGCGTAACCAAGCACCCTGGAAGCACCCAAGCACTGCGTCCCCCCCGGGTGCTTGACCGGTGCGGCGGGGGTGCGGCAACAGAAAAACTCCCGGCGGGGGTACTCGGGTGCGTGACGCACCCGCACCGGGTGCTTACGCGCACTGGGTGCGCCGGGGTTTTGACCCGGGTGCGCGCACCCGGGTTACACTGGTTAAATCTATCAAGGTGTGGATTTCTAATTAATTCCAAGCTAATAAATTAAATTCACTATCAAAGATTTATGATGGAATTCAAAGATCACACCTCCATTTACCCAAAATCATGAAATAATAAATTGATAAATACCTCACTGAACTTTTTAATAACTAAAAGACTCATTTTAGAAACATAAAATACATTAAAATATTAAAAATTAAATTAAAACCATAATAAACTCTAAAATTAAAATTACATAATCAACAGATTAAAATTACCAATTGTAATGAAATATTCCCAGAATTCATTATTTGGCAACAACAATCATAATTTTCAACATTAGTTGATGACTTTCTCATATTAGAATAATGTGTCTTTATTGGTCATCTTAATTAGTCTTTAGTTTATTAGGTAGTTTCGATTTTTGTCTTTAGTTTATGACTGTTTCATAATAGAAACATCGTCTTTGTAAATCTAGATAAGGAGCTTTCAACTGCTCTATTTAATATAACATCGATTTACCATAATAGGGCATTAAAGCGGGTGATGGGATTTCATAAAATTTGGTCAATTTTTTAAGAAAAATTAGAGCCTCTTCTGTTTGGATTTTTTTTTTCCAGAAATTAGTTTTTTGAGTTTTTAAAATAAAAATTGTTTGAGGTATTTTATGAAAATTTTATGGTTCATCTTTGAAGATTTTTGTTGAAAATTGCAAGCTTGGTTGACGGTTTTGATTGCACAATTTCCTCGTTTGAGCAAAAGCCTTTGATTTTCAAGGTTGCATGTACTTGCATGTGTTATTTGTGAATTGAATGTTGCTTGGATGTGCTGTTTTACCATGTGAAGTCTCATGTTTATATAAATTTTTGCCTTCAATTTTTTATGGGTTTGCATCATTTTTTCCCTTGAAATTTTTTGATGGGGTTTTAGTAATTTTTTCTATTGAATTGTTTTTGGTGGGGTTCCATCATATCTTCCCCCAAAAAATTTCTAATGGGTTTTCATAGTTTTTTGATAGGTTTTCATTAATTTTAACCTTTCAAACAAAATTACTAGTAGGTTTTAATAATTTTGGCCCTTGAATTTGAGTTTGGGATTATAATTTTTCCTAAAAAGTTAAGGTTTTGTTCCTACTAGGGAGGGCTCTCTGGTTTCTAGAAAGGTTTTATCGTTTTTCCTTTTTCCCTTAAACTATGTTTTGCATGCTGATCCATGTCTCGGCTTTTGTGCCAGCTATTTGTTTGGTTTTTCTATTTTTTTCTCAAAAATCGTATTTGTAATCTTAATCTGCAAAGTTGTGTGGGAGTCCTTTGTGGGTTTTCACTATTTTTTTGGGATAAAAATGACAATTTGTAATATTGGGTTTGATGATTTATTCCTTCAAATTCATGATTTTGCAGTCCATTTTGGGGCATTGTGCTCTTCTGCAAAAGTTTGGAGGGTTTCTGATTTTTTTGTCAAAATCGTGACAGCCATTCTCAGTGCACATCTCTAGCTACAGGGAGGGACACCTCTGTTATCCAACATAAGGTTCTATGTTTTGTGATGATTATTGGTTAGAAGTTTTGTAGATTCTCAGAGGGTTAGTAGCGGATTCATGTGAATGGCAAAGTTAGTTGCAGACTCTTGTCTCTAGTTGCAGAGCATTCTAAAGAAGGGGTAGTCTTTTCTATTTTTTATGGATGGATTTTGGCTACTCTTGGTCATTAACATTCAACAGATCTAGGGAGGGTCTTAGCAGCAACATAATGTCTTGAAGAATTTATGACCACAAGACATGCATATTCTTTTGCAGGGTAGTTAAATGATGACCATTACGGGAGGGTTTTAAAATATTGTATATTTCTTTAATGGTCATCTTACTTAGTCTTTAGTTTGTCAGTTAGTTTCTACAAACCTTTTTAGTCCACAATTGTTTCATAATAGAAACATAACATTCTCTTTGTAAATCTATATAAGGAGCTTTCATCTCCTCTGTTTAAGACAACATTGATGTACCATAACATCTCAAGTGAACCCAAGCTTAAATAAATTCATTTGATGACCCGAAAATATTCCACACATCATTAAACCAACCATATAACATATCTCAACATACTAAACAGGGTCGTCAATTGTTACCACCCGACAATTGGTTGGCCAAAATAAACAGTGTGGTAATTGTCATCCAACCAGGCAATGACAATTGTAGCTAGGGGAATAGGTTGGCCTTATGATGAACTTTGTATTAACCACCCTTGGGGTTAATATATATGTGTATGTGTGGGTATTTTTTGGGCATGCTCATCCCTGCCAATTTAGGGAAAGTTGATGCCCTATACTTGTACACATTAGTACAATAGCCGAAGCATACATGCATATTTAATATTAGACAATGATAGTAATCTAACAAGTAGCCATCCTTCTGAAATATCATGGCATCTATTGGGAAACACATTGCATATACTATCATTACTAAGGCATCTGATTAATCAACATAATATTTCACGTATACTAATAGATCATCCAAGTTAGTTATTAACTACAAGTATCAAATAATCATTTATTCAACAGGAACCATTAATGTAATAGAATACCAGTTCATATACAATAATCATCATATCATCAATTCTGTAATCATAACATGTAATATATTAATACTAATACATTAACATGTCAGTTATGCTTGCCTCATGTAGCATCCATACCAGGGTCCAGAGTTCATTCCCCTTGTATGGAGATGAGGTTGGGGTGTTAAGATTAGGGAGCACCGAGAGGGGGGGTGAACTAGTACAATAGTATTCTTTAATTCCTTAAACCAAAACCACAACTTAAATCCAAAAGCAACTGAACAAAGCAAACAACATCAACATCATAAGATTTGTTATCGAGGATAACTCGGTTAAAGGGAAAACGCCAATGGGGATGACACCCGCAAATATCTTGCTAGTGCAATAATAAGTACCCTGTTAAAGGTATAAGCACAATATAGGGAATGCATCAACATTCAGGCCTACAACCTAGAGCACACTGCTCAATTACATAAACCAAAATACATCAAGGATTACAACAATTTACATAACAAAAATGGATTTACTGTTCCATACTGAACTGACTTGTAGCACATTATTGATAACCTTTGATCCTTCTATTTGCATTATATTCACGTATACGCACTCTTCACAATAAAAAATCGATCTTTTATATGAGATCTTAAACTCAAAACCATAACCCAGTCGACTCAAAACAGGAAAATGAAATGAGTACAACCTTCGCGCCTAAAACTTGGATCAGAACATCAAACCAAAGCTTGCTAACCAAATATAATATCCTTTGATGTCAGCTCTTCTTGATTTCTTAGCCTATGGAGTGCGTCTTACTTCTTTATATCTTTCATTTTCAAATAAAAATGCAGTGATCTCAAAACCAACTAGGAGAAAATAATGGTGAAAATGCAAGTTTTTTGTGAGAAATGAGGTGAAATGATCAAAATAAAGAAATGTGGGGAAGAATTAGGGTTTTTATTGAAAGTTTTAAATTGTTTATTTTCATTGCAAGGCCCTTTTATTGACACAATGACACCCATGATATTGGGTGCCTAGGTTCAGCCAAGCTGCAGAACCTTGGGCGAACTCAAACCAAACCTAGACTCAGTTGGCACTCGACCTTGAATACAGATCAATATGCATGATTCTAGTAACATAGGTTTTTATTGAAAAAGGTTTTTTAAAGGTATATTTGGTGTCATTTTGTATGTATACATTGTTATTCTTTTGTATTTTGTATTTTGTATCTTGTTTAGCATATAGTCTCTTAGAAGTGTTATATAGGAATAAGCAATTGTAGAATAGGATGCGAACTCACCAAAGTATACGAATCATGCTTTATTTGCCAAATTTAGAAGAGAAAGATTGTATGGCATTCTATTGCATCCCATTTTGAATTTTTTAACATCTGGCTTTTGAACCATATATATAAGCAAGCCAGCCCTTAATGCAGCTACATGTGGTACTAGGTTAGTCTCCTCTTAAAAACTATAAAAGATGATCAAACGCCAACCATTTTATAAATCTAGAAGGCAGCACACTGTATGGAGAGTCTACTTGTCTATGGCCATATAATTTAATGAACTAACAAGGAGGACCATATAAACAAGAGACAACTTTGAATGCCTCCTTGACTCCGAAGAGATCAGCGAGTTGCTTACTAAACTCATGAGACTTTTGCATTTAAGAGATATCCTTATCATTAAAACCTTGACTAGCTCTTCCATATGCCATAGATTTGCCTTCTCCAAACTGACTAGTGTGTTGGAATGGCTCCTTATTTTTGGCAATTTCACAAGAGACGTGCAAGTTGGAGATGGAAGATGTATTTCAACAAAAGGAAAATGGTGAGGAATACCAAACCATATTATTGGAGAATGATCAAGATTTACATCACAAATGTGAGGAGAGCTCATATAATTAGGAGTTTTTGTGTAGACTGTATATTCTTATCTTCTAGCAGGGGCTTGCAACTAGAAGCTTGAAGATTTAGTAGTGGTTGTATTATGAGGAGGTGTTGCCTTTGCTATATGGTAGGGTGGAACTACACTTGGATATTAATACTGTACAATAGATGAAAAATCATTGGGTTGATTGCAACATTACAAGGTCCTTCCCCCCGAGCCCTGGGCCTGTCTTGGTTCATACTAGGTCCAAGTTTGAGGTGGGTAGGTTGTGGGTGTGCTTGAGATTTCGCATTCAAATTGTTGACTTGTCCTAGACAAACTTAGGGGACCTTGTCAAAAATCTTGACAAATTTTGTTTGGTTTGTGGAAATCCTTCACAAATTTGTTTGTTGCTCTGTCCATATTTTGTGTTAGGCTTGGAATTTAGTCTTCTCAATCATGTCAATGGATGGTGAGTGTGTTCATTGAAATAGCACATCTTTTTCTGATTCATACTTGCCACTAGATTGGATTCCTACGCACCCTATCCTTGTGCCATATCATTTATGCTTGCTCCTCAGGAGAGTAAGCAAGACGCCATCTGTTTAATTGTATTATTTATATATTTCATATTTTATATTAACACATTAATATTTAATAAATAAATTACAAATATAAATATACTATATTTATTTTTAAATAATTATTAATAAATTATATATATTATACTTATCTACACACACATTTTTGTATTGACGAATCCAAAACGACCCCAAACCCCAAAACTATTTTTGACCGAATCCTGTGAATCCAACACTTGAACCTGAATCCAAACCTGAATCAACAACTTAGGTTGATTGTATAGTGCTATCAATGGTCAAATGTAAACCAAATTAAGTGTTACTATTGGACTTTGTTTATGACAAGTGTACAGTTGAGCCAAGTTACTGATTCGAGTGTGGATCCGGTGTAGATGTGAGAAGTGGGTGTGTGGATGCACACATTTTTCTTGGGGGGATGCAGATGCTTTTGGATGCATATATATAATATATATGCAACAAAATGCATTTTCATTAACCTTGAATATTGAATAAATGGATTGTTCTAGGTTTACAGATTCACAGATATTGCCAAAATCCTCTGTCAAAACCACAGATCTCCTGATTTGGAAACAACATTAGTTAGGATCACATCTTTAGTCTTATCTATTATCTCATTAACATTTGTAATGGAAGATACCAGGAATGGAAAAATTAACAAACACGGTAGAAATTGATTTCTGGATTCAAATGTGGTGCCACACAAACTCTCGGACACATTTTCTGCCTATAACACAAGACAATGCTCTGCAAATTGCTTCCATACGTGGAGTAACCAGTAGTTGTCAACCTTCAGATTTAGCAATTCTGAATCCTTTCTTCTCTACAAGCCTAAACTGGATATAAATCTTAAGTTTTAACCAAATAATAGAAGCATGTGCCTGTGGAAGCCACCTGGATGCCTGTGGAAACCACCCAGAAGTGCCTTCCAAGAGGCTTCCACTTGCATCCAGATGCCTGGGGGGCGCTTCCGGTGGGTTCCACAGGCATCCACCTCAGAATCTGCCTCCACAGGCATCTACTTCCACCTCCAGGCCCAGGATGCCCACTTCGGCTTCTAAGCTGAAGAGGGTTGTATAATTAGGGGATACAGAATATTGGGCACATGTGGATGTAGTACAAAATATTTGGGCATAGGAAGAATCTGTTGGAGCTTGTATTGTTGGCAATACATGTCCTATCGAAGGTGAAGCAACATTGTGGGGTCCTACAGTGGGAAAAACGTGTGAAATAGGTAATATGGTGGTGGTTCAGTGAATGGGCTGTTGTATGGTAAAACCTATATATATATAATCTGATAAAGAACTTCATGATTTATTTTTTAATTTGCTCTTTGGGGACCCAATGTATCAAAATACGTTTTCATATTTTTTTCTATTTTTTTGTATAGGGCTGCACATCCTTTATTTTCATTTCCATTTTTATTCATCCAACTTTAATTTCTCTTCTTAGCTTCACAAATTTGTGTTCTCATAATTTTCCTTTATAAGTTATAGCACTTGTTAGCACAACATGAAATGAGGAAATTTAATTTAGAACTTTCTGTAATTCTACATTTTTGCTCATACCGTGACCGATTGATTTTATTTTGGAGAGTTTTGTTGGGCTTGTGGTTTGTGTTATTGATAGTTTTTGGCATTGGGAATAGATTGTCAATTTTGAACCATGTACTTCATTTGACACGTGAATTATTCAACTTTTGACATATTTTTGCTTAGGTTTCCTGATTTGCTTCTTGTTATCTCCCATTGTTAGTTCCTCTTCCATAATCTTTGTAGTTTCAGCAAAATTGTGGTCTGATTATAAAATAGGCCACATAGGGAGTTTGTTTCATTGTTCAAATATAACTACAATTCCAATATTCTTTGGTCATTCAGTTCCACAGAACCTTTTACATGCTTCTTTGTTTACATAACCAAATTCTTCCCTGGAAGCTCAGGGCCCTAGTCCGGTCTGGCTCAAATTCAGGTCTGGATTTGGTTTAGCCAAAATTGATCTAGGGTTTGGAATTTCGATTGTGGGTTTGTAGTGAAGGACCGAGAGATGATTTAGATGAATTTGGAGTGAATTTTTAGCTGAGCAGCAGAATGCAAGAAGAATTTGATCGATTTTAGGCCTTTTTTGATTTTGTGAAAGTTCTTTTTTGGTCTATTAAGTTTTATATTATTTGTGGGTTGTGTTCTCTATATTTGGTAAGGTTTCTAAGGCTTGATTGTTGGTTTAGGAAAGATGCTGCTGTTTCAGACTTGCACATATGGATAGGAAATTGCATGATTCTCGTTTTGTAATTGTAGATAGGTACCTAAAGTATGCTTTCAATATACTAAAGACAGGCATCTTGTGCAAAGCGAAAGGTTGTGTTTGGGTTCAATGAACTTGCCAATATGGGTACCAAACAGATGAGAGCGCTCGTAATTTCAAATTTTTTAGGAGTTCTTATATTCAGTCATCAGGAATAGGAAGGTCTATCATTGGAGATTGGAAAGAGCACTAATAGCAAATTCAATCCTTACATTAAATATTACAGGGCAAATCTATGAACTTGGAGAATGAAATTAAAGCAAAAGAAGAATTAATATATATGGTGGTGCATTTTGCTATGTTGCTTTACTGCTAGCATAGTGGTCTAATATAAACACATGCGCGTGCGCACACACGTGCTCACGTGCACGTGCACGCACATGCACACACACACAAAATGAAAAAATTAAAAAAGCAAACATATGCTTTGAATGGATGAACCCAAAGTGAACCCGAACCCACCCAAAAATGGTTTTGAACGAATCTCAGATCCAAATTCAAATCCGAACCGGGACTGGCAACTTAGTTCCTGGTACACACTTATTTAAATTAAAGATTAATGAGGAAGTTGCTTCCTTGTTTGCTACCTTATTCTCTAAGTTACCGAATCTTCCTCGGCAACCCTGGATGCAGAAGCTGGTGCATGCTGATGCTTGGTGCGTCCAGAAGCCCTTTGGATGCCACCCACTGGCACCCAGAGCCCAGGCAAGGATTTCTGTGCTTTCTACTTGATGATGTTGGTGTCTTAAGAGGGAAAATATGGGATTGAAGATCTTCTAGTATGGCATACTGTGCTAATACATCCAGGCAGATTGTGAATTAATTTGTCTATGGTATTGTTGCTGGCCAAACTATAAATACTTCTGTAACTTTCCTTCATTGGTTTAGTAATCAGCCATTTTTGGGCATTGGCATAACCCAGATTTCTCATTTGTTTGCAAGTCAGCGGTTTATATATATATATATATAGACACACATCCATACGCATCCGCATTGCCCCCCAAAAAAATCCCACATCTGTTTCCCGCATCTGAATCGGTAAGTTAGCTTATTCTTGAAATCAATTATATATTTGCAATCTTTGTATTCAATGTAGGTTATATTCTTTTCCCAGTTGTGGACTTTGGCTGCTGCCAACCAACCTGGACCCAGCACTGCATCTTACACTCTCTTTCGTAGTGAGATGATAATGAAGATATGTTGAAATACTCGAGTGCAAATAACAACCTTCTGCCCCATAAAGAATCCAAGCATTTATTTTCCCTATTGATCCACTACAGCCAATTGGAAAGTAGGGGTACTATGGCAAGTATCTTGTAGGACTACAGTCACATTAGACTCACCATCAATAATTGGGTTAGTGAGATATCTTCCAAGTATTTCCATTTCATCACTGCTAATTCCTTGCCTTGTTAACTGTCAATAACATGGGATCGAGCATTTGGTCTGACAACAATGGAGGTTTAGTTTTGGTTTCTTTATCATTTCTAGATTCTAAATGGGTGGTAACATGTATCATTTCATTTCTCTCAGGTACACTATTAGTTATAGCATTATTAAGTTTAAGGATTCTTTTCCATAAATCGACTACATTGGTCTGTATGGTAGTTTGAAGCACTTGCCTTGCAATAATTTATCTAATTTCAACAGATTTATTACCTGAGATGCTTTTGTGTTTGATTGGTGAAGTTCTTTATCCATAGCATGCTCCACCTTTGCTTTTGCTTTGCAAAGCTTTTCCTTTTTACTATATAAGTCTGGGTACACGACCTTCTTTGTGTGGGCATTGAGCAATGGTTGATATTTCATTATGTTTCTTTACATCCATTAAATTGATGTGTATCTTTGGACATCTAGCGTCATTGTGTTTTTAACTTTTTGAGTCAGTACCATTGACAGTGTAGTTCTATTTCGTCTTGACTACTGCAGCAGTGAAGTGGTCCCATACATGCACAGTAGATTTTGTGTAATAGTCTAACCTTTGGATTCATATTCTATTGACTCCGACCTGCCACACTACTGTTAATTGAATTTATTAGTATTACCTCTTTGATCTTAATAGCTGCCAGGAGATGCATTCTTGTCATTAGGTTGGGCTGTTCCTTTGCCTCCTTGAGCACTCTTGGATGCATCCAAACCCTTGACCTTTTTGGGGACCTTGGTAGTTCAAACATAGCCAGTGACATCTTTTAGTTATTGTCTTTTTGCTTCAATCCTCAATTTGGGTTTCTTGGGCTTAGGGCTGGCTATTTTCAATCAACAATTTTTAATTTTTTTGGTGCCTTGAACATTGCTTGTATGCTTCCCTCCTTTTTTTTTGGCAAAAAGTACTTATACTCTGTTTCACTCTTAACAAATATATTTATGCCCTGCTAGGTAATTTTATCTGCAATCAGCACATGCTTCTTCAAGAAGGGAGAGTAGCTTTGCAGCCTCCATCCACTCTTCATATGTATGCATTTGTTTAGTCATAGACAATTGGATGTTTTTGTGTATTTGTGCTTGACTACAACTCCAAGTTCTGTTTCAGCTGTCCTTTGGCTATTGATTTGGCTTCCTTCAGCTAAGTTCTACTCCGAGTTGGACCATCTAATTGTACCAACGGTTTTTTTTCACAAAATCTTTTTCTTCGTTCTGATTATCATATGCTCTCTTGAATCCAATTATGTTGTGGTCTCTTCTTGCCTTTGTAGGGGTCTAAAGACATTGATCCTTAAATTGGACCTAACTTCTTAAAGTTAATCCTATATTTGATATGACTAGCAGCTGCTTAAATGAATACAAAACGCGGTATATACCAGAATTAGTAACAAGTGTATAACCTTATTTATATGAACTTCTTATGCGAAGGAGGCAAGGGATGATCAGCCAAGGATTAGACTACCTTCTTTGATGACAAGAAGCATATTTAAAGTACCCAATGGTTACCAAGAAGAACATGCGAAGTAGACAAGGGATGATCAGCCAAGGATTAGACTACCTTCCTTGATGACATGAAGCATATTTAAAGTACCCAATGGTTGCCAAGAAGAACAGAACTGTCAACAAGTATTAACAAGTGACTCCTAACAACCACCCTTAAGTTGACGAATAAATAATACATAGTCAAATATAAACAAATTGATCAGAAAATCACAAATAAAATTTATTCTAATGATGGAGAATATCTGCTTTCAATCACTTTTGACATAGATTTGTTCTTTTTCACGTCAGGAATTCATTACATTTCATCTTGTCATTCTTTGGATTTAAGGATTCATCTATATGTCTAAATTTTGTTGCAAGCAGTGGTACACACTTCAATATTTCTTTCCTCACACATGCCCCGTGAAAAATTTATCACTAACTAAAAGAACAGAAGAAGAGAAATGTCTTGAAAAGTTTTCAAACATGTATACACTGGAATGAACCATAGATATGAATTATTGGCTTTGTTGGTGGGGTCCTCAGATTGTAACAGCTGTGTTTGAATGGAGCTTTACTCAAAGTCTTAATGTTCTAACTCAGCTGGTTTAGATTTGAGCCCCATTGTTAACTTCGATACCAAATGGAATGTTCTTGAGCACCATATGTGTTCAGAGCACATTAATATGAATATGCAAAATTCAGACGGTCACTGTAGTTAATCGATTAAATAGAGTGTCTCTTGTGAAGGGACATGATATATACTGTTTAATACCAAAATGGCTACAGATCAATGTTTTGATTTTGGATGCATAAGTGATGGTTGGGGCCTTGACCATTGTTGATGAACTGAAAATACAAAGATGTGTTCGCTAATCCAAGTGTGATTTTAATGGCTAACCAAGTTCCCTTAGTAGATGAAGCAAACATAGCCAGATGGTGGCCAGGTAACAGATTGAAGGCAAACATACAAGCTCTAAAAGTACCAGAGAAGAATAAATTACATAAAAACACACAGTAAGAGCAATGTATAACAAAGCTTTGCACATATTCCTTAACCAAAACTTATCTTTAGCAGTCTATGCTTTGTGGACTGTGTCAACCACCTTACCCTGTAAGACTCCAACCTTACCCTGTAAGACTCCAACCTTACCCTAGAAGACTCCAATCTGTTTCTGCATCTCCTCCAAATTATGGGAATCAACAGTGACCCTCTTCTTTTCCAGAGACGCCTCAGTTCATGCCTTCCATAAAGGGGATGAAGAGACAAGGAAATCAAAAGAGCCCACTCCCAAGTCTCTGTTACCAGTTCATTAAGGAAAATCCCCAGATCCAGGTCCAGCCGGCACCTGTTCTGGATTTTTGGTTGTATAGCCTTTGGGATGGTCCAGGGTTCTGCCAAATGGACCTCTATTTAGCGAGGTCCAAAGTAACGAGAATCGGAATTGGACTGGAATCGGCAAGGCCGAATCGAATCACGAATTGGCCATGAATCGGAATCGAATCGGCCACGAATTGACAAATTTAAAACTTTTGAAATTTAGTGAATAACTTTTTTCATAAACCATTATCACTGATTTGATTCACCGATTCACAAAAAATCGTTTGGCTTGAATTGAATTGCGTGAATCGCCGTGATTCTCATTACTATGAGGTCTACTGTAGGGAAAACCTTGGGAAACTTTTGGTCCATTTTGCATGAAGGATTTGAAAAAGGAAGCTAATGAGTTTCCTATGGATTTATTTGCTTCAAATGAAAATATGCCTTTGTGCTTTGATACAAATGCAAGGTCAGGAAATAGACTACAAATTGAAGAGTGAAACCAATCCATATTTGCGTGAAGATATGATGCAAAGTATATATACTTGGACTCAGCCCGGACTTGGGAAGGGTAACTCGACTCGGACCTGGCCCGTAACTTGACTCGTGACCTGGCTCGGACTCGCCTGTGAGTTGGCAAAGTGACAGAACCCTTGAAATTTAGAGATTTTTTAGGATTTAAATAAAATCCATGCACCCATTATTGAATAAAGCTTAAAGACACAATAACATCATGAAATAAAAGGTAATTTGATCACATACATAACATACATCGATTACATAAGTAGAAATGTAAATTTTAGATGTATTAAGAAAATTTTGAAAACAAAAATTAAAAGTCAGCCGAGTTACCCAGCCAAGTCACCCAAGTCAGGCGAGTCAGCCCAGTTGACCCACTGAGTCAAGGTCATGGGTCATTTTGACCTGGCTGAGGTAACTCAACTTGCTGACTCGCACAACTCACCCAACTTGCGGCAGGTCTCATTACTCTGATTTATCAACAATAAAATAATTGTTCAGCTCATATTCAAGATCACTGTTCAGCCTCTAATGCATTGTGATTGAGGTAATATTAAATATAAAATATCATGATACATCATTTGAAGACCTAGGAATAATGTAGAGTAGCATTACAATTTCTTTCTGTTCTGGCTAACAAATGTGGAGCATAACCAGCTTCATGTATGTAATGAGGCTATATGATAGAGTAAAAGGTTGATGATGTGGAAAGCTTTTTTAAGGATCAGATGAGATGCCAGTTAGAAAACTGACACCTATACAGAGATTCAGTCACCACTTGAGAGTCATCTTCCTGCACAAGATCTAAGAGGTTGATTTGAGACCTTGTGCTAAAGCAACTGCATCTGCTCTATTGTTTGTGTATATAGCCAAGGGGAAAGAGTGAGCTTGTACACGTGAACCCTCACATCCTGAGTAATACCTCCAGCTCCAGCCAAGCTTGAATTACATCCATAGGCACCATCATAATTAGGATTGAAGGAACCTAAAGAAGGGTATCCCATTTGACATTGGCCCTCTTACGACTTGTCCCTTTATTTGTGGATGGTGAGAGATTATGATTATCTGCAGGCATATCTTACCTTTTCAAGTATTTATTCTCTTTATATCAACAGAATGAAATGTTAAAACCTTAGAAAGCCAATATAGTGTTTCATTGCTTCTGGGAAGTTCTATTTCTACGCAAACAACAGAAATTCATCTTTTCCATTTTTTCTTTGTTGTAATAAAGGCTATATAGATTGTAGAGGGAAACCACCACCTTCTTTTCCATTTAACTTCAATGATATGATACCTTGTGGCATGTTATTTTCTATTAAATTATTGATACATGGAGTTTGGAGCTTCAGAATTATGAAAGGAAGACATTCAAGCACATGCCATTTTTCTTGCTTCCTATGCGACTGATATGCACCATTTCTACATTCATTCTTTTTGAAGCTATATTACTATAATTGTTGTAGTTTGTATTCCTTAGCTCTCTTTTTAATGCTCTGGTCTGAAAAACTCTAAATCCAATTTTTCAAATGATCTTATGATGCTGGAGTTTTGTTGTCATTAAAGGTGAACTTAAATTTCTGTCAAGGTCTCTGACAACAACTTCACTTTCCTGAAACAAGTAGTTGTATCTTGGGTGATAGATAATTAGTAGTCTATTGAACTGCGTTTAGCATGGGCAATATTTTTCTTTATGCCTGAAGGCTGACAATAAGGAAAATATAAATATTGAATTCTGCCGTGAACATTGAGAAATTTAGCTATATAATAACTTTTATTATTTGGATCCTTTTGATATTCCATGACATAATTTAGTTTGATCCTTCACATATCTCAAAATATAATATTATTCTCTGAATGTTTTGCATTTTGCAGACTTTTCTTTACAGTCTCATGATACCTAATTTGAAATCCTCCAATTATTCTTTGTGTTTTAAGTGGTGTTTATAATGTTTGTAATTGTGTTCTGACTCAGTTCTTACCATGCAGTTTCTAAATCTTGTACAAAAGCATGGCTACAATCGACGAGCCATTGTATCCAATTGCTATTCTTATAGATGAACTTAAAAATGAAGACATTCAGTTACGATTGAACTCCACACGAAGGCTTTCAACAATTGCTCGTGCTCTTGGTGAAGAGAGGACAAGGAAGGAATTAATACCATTTTTGAGTGAAAACAATGACGACGACGATGAGGTTTTGCTTATAATGGCTGAAGAATTGGGAGTTTTTATACCATATGTTGGTGGAGTCGACCATGCTCATGTTTTGCTGCCTCCTTTGGAAAGTCTTTGTACAGTAGAGGAAACATGTGTGAGAGATAGAGCTGTTGAATCACTATGCCGAATTGGTAATCAGATGAAGGAGGGTGATTTGATCGATTGGTTTATTCCACTTGTGAAGGTAAAATATTTACATGCAGTTGTACAAACCATAGTTTACAAGCTCTTCGAGTACTCTCAATATTTTTTGCTTAGCGAGTACTCTCAAGTTTAACTCGTGTTTTTATAGATGTAAAAAAATGTAGGTAAAAATGTCAATGCAGGTAAAATGCTGGTTAAGCTACGTTTTTCACATGATGTTAGTGCTATAAAACAATGCATTTTCTCTATTGAGATGTCAATTTCTAATTTAATACATTTTTTAAATTGAATTCTACAAACAAAAAATGTTTCTTTAAGAGATTTTAGTTTTTAACACTTTCTAAGTTGTGGAGTTTCTGATTAGATTTTGTCGAGTATATGCTGAGTTGAAAATTTTAGGCTTGCTGAGTACTCTCTGAGTACGAGTCTGCAAACTATGGTACAAACTATAAATTTACTTTTATCCTGGATATGCAATTTAGTAACTCAAATGTTTTTGTTTTATAATTTTATTAATTCAACTTGGTCTTTGCATCTTGCCTTTATTGCTTTCCCATTGGCATTGTAGGTTCCTATTGTGTCACACTTTTTAAAAAAAGTGACAATTTTGTGTGTTATATAGTATTTACTTTCATACATCACAGAAACTAAATTTCAGTTAAAAGTTTTTGCCTTTTATGGGAGAAATTATCATCCTATTCATTCAAAATATCTGTCCAGCCATGCCTGGCTGAAGGTTGTGCCTGTAGACAAACCAGATTTCATGTTTTACACTGTACTCTTTTACGTCAACAACTTTCTAAATAAAGAACTTGATGGGGAGATCTTAGTTAACAATTCACACACTCATATTCAAGCTTAATGCAATTACATCTGCAAAGGTTAAAACCTGGACTAAATTTTCAATCCATTTGGTCCATCACACAATAAACATGGATTGGTCTTAATTTTTTTTTGGTCGGTAATATTTCACTTTTGACTGGAGCTACGAAACAGCGAGGCCACAAATCTGGGTGACCTCATCCCCGAATCCAACACCCAAGACCGTTGAGCATAGAAGCCCAATAGGGATGCCAAGCCTGAGGAGCACAATTAACACACTTGACGTGGGTCCGACACAAGGTACGCAAACACTTCTAGCCCAGCGACGATCTTGAGAGTTGATCATCGTTATCTCCATCTCCATCGGTGATCAGCCTGGACATGAGAATCTCCATTAGTTCGCCATACATGTGCACCTATCCATCGCCACGCATGACAACCAAGGTGGGCCCAACCAGCATTAACACTATTTTTGGGCCAAGCAGGGATTTAAACCTTGGTTGAACCATTAACAGTGCAACCCCAACACCATTACACCGCATGGATTGGTCTTTCCTTATTTTATATCACATATACCTTTAAAAATGTCTTCCAAAACTTAAGCACTCTAATGCCAACACTACAAATACTGTCAATCTAGTACACCTGACTGAGTGGTAAAGTTAGAGCTTAGCACTCTAAAGGCCCAGATTCAATTATTTCCTAGAATTGCTGGACATGCTTCTCTTGCATTAATGCAGCAAAAGTGCACATTATGTGTGTTCAGGAGCCAAGCCCCTGGTTGTGTGTCATAGGCCACAGAGTTAGTAAGAATTCCTTGACCAGTTTATCAAGAAAAAACATCTATCAGAACACTAAGGCTTTTTCCAACCAAAAATGAGGTTTAGGAGTAGAAAAGAAGCTTTCAAGACCAAAATAACTTTCACAGGAGAGAATGGCAAGAATAGCTTGCTTCAACAAGGCAAGAATGAATAATGGTTGAATATAGACATAAGAGGCTACAAAGTAACAAAACCATTTTTGGAACATATGTACAATGCAAATGCAATCTTTCACAAAAAGAGAAAAGGAGAAAACCTTGTGGGACAACAATCCTCTCCAAAAGAGAGAAAAGAAACTAACAAGAAAGGATGATGTATGGAGGACTCAATGATACCCCAAGGACTACATCTATCGAGAAACTACAAACAATGAGCCCCCTACAGAAGGGAAAGAGAGAGACTAAAGATGCCCCCATAATAAAGAAGCTCCAATACCAATGAAGTATTTTTGAATAAAAAAACGATCCAATGCATGTAAGCAACATATCTTCCCTCAGGAATAAACTGTTAGAAAGTAAAGCCCACCAAGATACTTGGGGGGGGGGGGGGGGTGTTGAATCAGTTGTCTGATCAATACAACTTTTATTAACTTTATTAATTCCCAAACATGATCAACATAAACAACAACCATATGAAGATAACCATACACAACAACACCAGATATGTTAACTAGGAAACCCTTGATTAGAGGGAAAACTAGTGTGGGGATGATACCCAAAATATGATGTACTAATATATAAGTTCTTTGTAAGAGGATGGACTCTGTTAGGAGTCAACAAAATACATTTAGTATATATTAGTCCTTGTTAGGAGACTTTGAATCCTTTGTGAGGAGATTCCAACCCTATTAGGAGTTGTGGAAGGTTGAAGGACCCCATTGTTCAAACTGCTTCAGGGGCTAGACCATCGAACTCATTGTCCAATTGGCCTCTGTATTATTCCTTTCAAAATAATAGAAATTGATCAACTGTCCACTAGCACTCTCTGCCAAATATAATCACTGTGCCCTGCTGCACTAAATACTTCTCAAATCTCAATACTAGATTTGCAAACTCGCATCACAATAATTCCTTCTATCTCATACTTGTATGTAACTGGCACTTACAATTTGCTTTCTATTTCAAAAGGATCTTATACTTCGTTCCATATTTCATCACAAGGAAAATAACATTCCTTTATACCAAGTCCTCAAAATAATTCTTTGAGTCGGCCTTGAGGCTTTCCCAATTATGATTACAATAGGACCTCGTTAAGATAAAACAATACACGCTACATTACATCTTTTCATAATTACATAATATTGTCGGCTCACAATGTTTACAAATCTTTCACACGCGTGTCCTCAAACTTTGCGCGCTCACTGAAGTAATCATCAAGATGTCTTCTACCTCTGTTTGATTGCGCTCAACCAGATTCTATCTCTGTTAGGAGATATGACCTGATTACTAGAAACCACTTATTAGGAACTCTGTTTGTAAACTGTCTTCTGTAAATCTCGAATAACTGCTACCAATCTTTGACTTTTTGTATGCGCTCTTAGCCACATTATTAGGACACTTTGTAGAGCATGTCCTCAACTTCGCTTGATCTCATCTTCAATACTTGAATCATACGGTCTCTGTCTCTGTCTGCTACTCTGCCAATCTTCTCAATATATTGACATCAATGACAAACATAGTCATGAATGCAACACATAGTCATGCTAACAATCTCTCCAATGCTCCAACAATTCTAGGATACTCCCCTATAGGAATATCATCAGCATTCATGCTAACAAAAACAAGTACACAGGTTGATGAAGAAGCCACTTTATGTGCAACTGAAAGCAATAAGTCTCCAAACACGTGTCTCAAAGAACTCTATAGGAGTCTCCAATCTTGAATAAACCACAACATAATTGTGATTAAACTCAATCATGAAACATGACAAATCAAGAGGAAGAAACTCGTGGATGTTGATCTCCAAAAACAATGAAGATGGTATGATAGTTGTGCTGGAATCATCATCTAAGAGGACTGGAACCCCTCAAGTTTGTCTCCCAAATCTGCAGTATGAGACTCTGCAAACAAGTCTGAAATCACTGTCAGATGCACATCCAATGAAGCAAGATCTGAAACACTATAATCAACCAGGTGAAGAGAAGCACTGTAAACCGAAGAAGTAGGAGGTGGAGTTATAGGAAGCTAAACATTGGTCTCTAGTTTGCTAAGATTCAAGTGACCAAATTTCTTCTCACAAACATGTTTTACCCTTGATGAAAGAGCGTGTGTTAGTCAAAGAAACATATCATCATCAGGAGCAAAATGAGAACTCAGAAAATGAATACAAATAGGATGAATGATCAACCGCCCTTGTAGCAATGATCTTTCTAGTCTCTGTCCCTAATGTATGCATAATCAGGTGTGAACTCAACTGGTTTACCTTGTCCGCAATGAGCAATTTGATAAATAGAAAGGAGATTTGATGACAAGGAGGGTGCACAAAGTACATCATTCATTTCCCTCTTGCGTATCATTAAGACCTTTCCCATGAACCTTCATTTATGTGGTGTTATGCATCAATATATGAGGTGAATTACTAGGCTTTTAGGGAGTTCTTGATTGGTAATTGTTGCTTTACAGCTGCAACAATTGACTCCTCTGGGTTTTCAATCGTTGACTGCTCCAACTCAGAGGTACAACATTATAATACTTATACATATGCATGACCTCATCATAACACTTTCAGCTTAGTATTGTACATCACAATGGTGTACTACTTAATTACTATGTGTCACTAGGTCAAGGTTGCAACTACTGGTCACATGGGCAGAAGGATTAGCTAGTGAGGAACAATCTGTCTTAGTTTTGGTAAATTGGGTGATGACTGTCCTGCTAATCTGACAATGTTTTCACAAGCTTGGCATGCAATGGACCTAATTCAATCGATGAGGCACGTCTCCCAATGGGTCTTCTGAGTCTGGGAGTATCTTGATATGCATATCTCTATTTGGTGGCTCACAAGACTTTTACTTTGGTAGATATAAGGTACCAAAGTACACTTTGCATCTACTTTCTTTGTGTGATGCCAGGATGCTTGGGGTCACAGGGATTGTGTCAGATCCTTGGAGTTGGTTGCAGTACTTCTTTATTAAAAAGATTGGCTAGATTATCATACTGTTTCAATTTTTTATTTACCCTTATTTTTTAATGACTTTTTATTACTGAGTTAATTTTGCATTATATGTTATAATTTTTCTAGTTTTGCTAACTTTGTTCAAGATTTCTTATTTTCTGATAGTGTAAAAATGGGACATTATTCATCGAACAAATTCTTGATGTCATATGCTATTCGCTTGTTGACTGCTGAATTCTGTTTTTCCTGTGTGTAGAGGCTTGCTGCTGGTGAATGGTTCACAGCACGTGTTTCTGCTTGTGGGCTTTTTCATATTGCATACCCAAGTGCATCAGAACTGTTGAAGGCAGAATTACGGTCAATATATGGTCAAATTTGCCAGGATGATATGCCAATGGTCAGGCGATCTGCTGCATCGAACTTGGGAAAATTTGCTGCAAAAGTTGAATCACAATATTTAAAGATAGATATCATGTCATTTTTCAATGACCTTACTCATGATGGTATATGATCTTTCCTATAACTTAGGTTATGATGCAGCATTTGTCTTTATTTAGTGGCTTCAGTCAATTCTTTACCTTTCTGAGTATTCGTGGAGCTTTTTACTTTTCTTAGAATCACATTTATATACTCAAAGAGAGCTCCGAAGCTGAAAGCAAATCCTTATTGCAGAACTTAATATGAGGGACACGTTTTGATGATTGTGTCCCAAAATTTCAGAAGTCAATAAAAATAATGGCTGCACATTGTTATGTGTGAACTATTTCAGTTGTTTCATTTGTTGTGAATAGGAGTTTATTTATCTATAAAATAAGGGAAATTGAAATACAAAGATGTGGAAAGGAAAGTTGCCACTGGAGATCACTTGTAAAATCAACAGAACCATTCGATCAGGAAGAATACCATCTTATTCAGACAAAACATTACAGAGTGCTTATTAAAGCAGGCCAAAGGCTGCACTTGCCCTCACTCAGCCATGGTTTTATTCATAGTTGGAAAACTCGCCAAAGCCAAAAACTCGCCAAGCCTCCAAAAGTTTAATCGGGAAAAAACTCGGCGATTTTTTTTAAAAACTTGGGAACCTAAATAAATCGCTGAAATTTAATAAAAAATACATTTATTTTGCAAAATTTAATGAGAAGATGCATCTAATAAGTTAAAGAGAACACAAAAGAAACAAGTAGAGTTTAGATATATATATAAATGCATAGTGGGTACAAAATTGCATTCTCATGCGGAATTCTTATGGCAGGAAGCAAAATAGTAAATAGTTTCAAATTGTCAAACCAAAAGTAAATACTAAAAGTCTAAATACATCAATACAATTGCATCTTCCTCTTTCCAGCTGCACTAGTAGGAAAGCGAGGGGGTCTAGTCCTTGAAGAAGTGCCCCGCACTGGGATAGGGTGTGCGCTATGTGATTGTGAACTACGTGGTTGTGCCTCCTCACTCGACATCCCTACTGATTGGCCCAGTGTCTTGGAAGAGGATGTATCTCTTCCTATATGTGGCATTGGTAATGCCTCGTCCTCTGAGCTTGAATCATCATTATCCTCGTCCTCAATGTCATCCATTGTGAAATGAAAATCAGTTCCAGCATCCCCCTCCATGGCCTGCCTCTCCAAATCAGCGATCTCATCTGGTGAAAACAATGGACTTGGCTCCTGTGCTGTCCAATCAGAATAAGGATCTATCTCTTCCAGATCAAGTGGACCAAGTAGTGCTGAACTTTGTGCCCTTTTTATGCGCAACTTAAGATTATAGTGCAGATAAACAAGGTCATTAAGCCATTTTTGAGTCATTTTTTTCTTTTCTTTGTGTGAATGGACTCAATAAGCTCCAATTGCACTCACAATGGGATGAGTTACAAGGTTGGCATAGGACTTTGAGAGTAGAATTCTTTAAATTGGGGTAATTGCCACCCTAACTTGCCCACCAAGCATTTGCAAAACAAAATATAAAAATTTATAAAGCAATGAAAAAAGATAGTCAGAAACACAACTTATCAATTTGCAAAAGTTTTAAAGTTTTGACGCTTTACCTAGTGCTTGAGTAGATCTTGCTCTCTTTGCTAGCATAGAAGAAAACAAATTACCCCTTGATTCCACATAGACTTGTTGTTCGGTCACAACAAGGCCTCTCTCCGGTTCATTGCATATCATTCTCTCAATGCATTTAGAGACACCTTCCATGACCTCTCCGTTAGGATCTGAGTAGGAATCATTAGCCCTAAAACAAATAGAAAATGATATCAAGTCTTACTACACCACCTTAAAAAGTAAAGTAAAATAAAGTCTTAGTAAAATCTCAACTTTAAGGACAATCATAGTATCTGGATTTGGGGTTGAGGAAGTAGCCTGCTGCATGAATGGGTTGATGGAGCATATTGTTCCACCTCCTATCAATTATTTCCCGAATGGGGTTAAATCTGAGTTTGTCTGCATGATAGTAATTTCTAACAGCCTCTTTGGCCTTATCCATGGCCTCATAAAGACCTCCCATTGGGGATTGTTGCCCATCACATATGCACAAGACCCTAACCAGGGGCATAGACAACTATATTTAAAATTTGAAAAATACAAATTAGTTAATAGCATAGTAAGTTACGAATTAATAATGAAACTTGAATCAACTAAAAATATAATGTTTTGATTCTTGAACATACCTCCACAATCTCCTTCGCCTTTGCAAAAAAAACTATCATCAAAGACTATCCGTCCCGTAGCTTCTCCTTCGGGCTTCTTTGAGTAAGATGAAGCAACCCAATCAGCACACACAAACATCTGTTCAGAGCCAATATGTGGGCGAGAATACTTTGCAACGTCAAGAACACCGTTGCAAACCTTGTTATAGCAGGTCTCACCAAATCTTTGCCTTTTGTGGTCTTTCTCATCAAACTGAGAACCCATGGGTGATTATAGATATATTTGGTGACTTGCCTAGCATCTTCCACAATTGGACTCACCTAATCAAGTTTTCTTATGTCCTCCAAAAGAAGGTCAAGGACATGTGCTGCACAAGGTGATAAAAAAAGTGTGGGATGTCTCTCTTGGAGGATTCTACCTAAAAGATTAGTAAAAAATCTAAATTGAATAATATCATAGCATTACATTCATGATTCATATTGAACATAAAAAATTAAATTTACTTGCTGCCACATATGCTGCTGCATTATCTGTGATGATTTGCACCACATTCTCTACTCCCACCTCCATGACAACATTCTCCAACATTAAAGCCAATGTGTGTGCATTTTTCACTTTGTTGGAGGCATCAATAGATTTCCAAAACACCACATCATCTTTGCAAGCAACCAAAAAATTAATAATAGTTCTACTTCTTCCATCTTTCCACCCATCAGATAAAATGGTGCAACCATATTTCTTCCACTCTTTCTTTTGGTCTTCTATCAATACTCTTGCCCTACCAACCGCATGGTCAAGCAACCTATAAAATTTAGGTGTAATAAAGTGTTAGTAAAAAATAGGAAATAACAATTAAGATTTAAAATATAACAATGAACTGAAGTGAATCACAATTATTTATAGTTACTAAATAGTAAAATACTAACCTTCCATTCAAATCCTTGCGAGTAGGTGGCTTGTACCTTTTGTTCGATATTGAAATTGCATTCACCAAATTCAACCAATAGGGACTATCAGCGACATACATTGAGATATTGTTGAAAAACCAAAAATCAGTTGTTGCAGTATTAGTTTGCTCATGCACCTCCTTGAACCATCCAATGCTCTCTAATGATGCTTGTGATCCAACTGTGTTCCTGGGCGCAAAATAACTCCCTATCCCTGATGTGGATGGTGATGAAGAATTAGGAAATGTAGAAGAAGTGGAACTGGCAAACAAGGCATTTTGTTTGCGGATCTGTGGGCCACGAAGAGATCCTGGTATGTTCTCAAGTGCTTCTTCTTCTTCTTGTATATCAAAAGGAGCTCTTTGAGATTCAGCTATGGTTTCCCTCAATAGTTAATTTCGCTCTCTCCCTATTCAATTTTTTCTCTTTAGCAGCTACAAGTAGGGCATTGATGAATCTTTTTTTTTTCTTCAGTTACCTTGAGACAAGGATTTGAATCATGTTTCTTTATGCATGCAAGGTGGTCTTTGAAGCAGTTTATGCCTCCAGAAATAAGTCTCTTACATGGAATGCATATAACCTTCCCAACATCATTTGGAGCTTCATAGGCATACTGCCATGCCTTAGCTCTTGCATTTTTAAGGCCGAGTGCCTATATATTCAGATGGGCATGGTGTTTGAGGCCACTCTTCTTGCGGATTTGTCATTTTTTTAAATGCTTGACCGCTGCCCTACACATAAATTTATAGAAAAATGAATAAACAAAGTTAGAACAACTAAGGTTTGTTTTTAGAAAATCTTACATATTCTTCAAAAAATTTTGTGAAACATAGAGCTGAATGGCTTTCAAATGATTCAAACATAGAGTTAAAATGCTTTGAAATGATTTGAAATCATTTACAAACAACAACAAAAACAATAGAACATTTGTTAAAACTATAAAAAGTGTTCAAACTATGATAAAAAGAACATACCCGGAAAGAGATTTGTCTTCTAAAACTGGTTAGAATCCTCTAAAATCTACTCAAATCCGCCTTGAATCACTTGCAATCAGCTAAGAATGCCTCCAAACCTTCTTCTCTCCACACCTCAAGGCTCTAGAGAACACAAATGCAACAGACAATGCAAAAAAAATGAGTTTTTTGCCCTATTAAACCGTTACAGCACGCAGGTTACTTGAACCGCAAGTTTTTAATTAAAACTCACCAAGTAATCGGCAATTTTTTGCCCATGTGCTGAGTTTTTCATCCTACGAGTTAAACCGGGGTTTACTCGCCGAGCTTAAAAACTAGGCAAGTGTTTGAAACTCGCTGAGTGTTCCATCTATGGAACTTTTATCTGTACCGTTTCTTTACTTTTAGCTTCTTTCTCTTTGTAGAATTTTATCTAGAGTTTCTTGGAGAGGAAAATAAGGGAAAATTGAAATACAAAGAGATGGAAAGGAAAGTTGCCACTGGAGATTACCTGTAAAATCAACACAAGCATTCAATCAGGAAGAAGATCATCTTATTCAGACAAAACATTACAAAGTACTTAATTAAAGCAGGCCATAGGATGCACTTGCCCTTTCTCAGCCATGGTTTTATATATACTGTTTCTTTACTTTCAGCTTCCTTCTCTTTGTAGAATTGCATCTAGAGTTTGTTGGAGAGGAAATCACCAAAGTCTTCTACAGTCCCAGTGTGAAATTGCAGAAGCTGACGAACTCTCCCATATTTAGATCTCTCCCTCAGAAGACTTTTTATGGGTTTGTCACTATTTTGTGCAGCTTCTTTATAGTTTTGTTACATGCTGTTATGATGATCTTCTCTAGCTTGCTGACCTGTTGGAGCAACACTTCTGCCCTATTGAAAACAATTGGTTCTTACCCTTTTTGCTTTGTGTCAGCTCCCTTTTGCAGGTTTTCTTCTTATTTTCCCGCCTCTCCACTTTCAAGTGTGATATAATCATATATGATACACTACTTCCTCTATCTCCACATTCCTCATCCTTTTAATGAAAAAACTATTAATTAGATTGGCTGGAATTAAGATCCAAGAATGAACATCTTTTGTGCTGGTTCAGTACTAGTTTGCCTCTCAGACTGCTGGTCTTAGCCTTTCAAAGGTTTTTAATTTGAGTCTGATATTTTCCTAGTCATCTATAGTACAACCTAAAAATTTTGGGAATCTGCTGCTCTTTGCTTGCCTCCCCTGAATTTCCTCATGAATTTGTGTACCTTGCTTTTGTCTTCCCTGGCTTCAGCCATCCAAAATACTTTTTTCATGCTCTGCTCGAGGGCATTGCCATCCTATTGACCATTCTTCTTTGTCAAATCCACCCTGGCTTTTTTTGTTTGAAATGCCTGTGGCACTTATTACATTTGTGCTCTCACACTTTGTGCTCTCTTTGGGTCATTTAACGAGGATCTCTTAGCTGGGGGCTTTCTACAGGGTACATCAGTAATTTTATCGGTGCCTTTATGGTTGCTGGCAAGTAATACTCCTTTTCTAATGATTCAGAGTAGATCAAGTTTGTCCATTCTAGAGTTACTGCATCCTCAACTCTATATGCTGTTGTAATGAAACCTTTCTGTCAGATATTTGGATCACCTATTGACAATCTCTAGTCAGCTTGGTGGCCTCATGGACTCTTTCTCATCTTTTCTGATAGAACTTGTGTTTTCCACTTTTGGTTGGCCACCCTTTTATTGTTCATCCAGAATGCTAATCTGTTCTTGTTTTGTCTTTAAATGCACCTTCATTTGTAGCTTTTCTGGAGCCTCTTTAGTGTAACTTCTAGAAGCCTTCTAAAAGCATTTTGTAGAGTGTAGTCCATTCTTATACTCTATTCTATCAATCATCTTTGAAACTGCCCTATATATGTTCTTGCATAGGGTCAAATTTACTTTTGTTTAAAGTTGAAAGTACATGTCGAAGATCTGTCATCTTCATAAAATCATTTATAAATGTTCTTTATTCTGTTGTTATCACAGAAACTGTTGTAACTTGGGACCACTCCCAAAAGATAGGAATCTAAGTTTTAGACAATTTATGTTGTGCAGCCATCCCAATTTTACCTGGGAAACTTGTCCATATACGTGTGTTTCACCACCAACATATCTCAAAAGTCAAGCTGTATCAGATCATATATATGTCACCCAGAATCTTTCTTGGTAACAAGTGGACTAGTAAGTTTTGGTAGCATTCTAGCCATCTTACAAGGAACACAACTTGTGATTATAATTGATAAATCAATAACTCATCAGTTGCATCTTCATTATGTACAAGCAATCTATAAATTAGTTATTAGTTAACCAACTATACTTTTTGCTGTCTAAAAGATAAATCCCCATTTTGGTATAAATTAGTTAATAGTTGTGGTTATTTTTACTTTCAATTGCTGTGAGGTTCCTTATTATTTTGAAAGTTATAGGTTTGTATGTGTGTTAAATAGCTGAACTTAGATTATTTTATAAGGTAGCTAGGTGGTTGGAGGAAGAAGACCTTTTATAAAGGGTTGATTGTAATGTGGAATTCTGAGCCTGGCATAACATAGTCTATTATCTCTGGTTGTACATGCATGATGTAATTGCGCTGAGAGTTGCAACTAAGTGGCAGCAAAGAGTGAATTGTAATAGAGTGCACATTTTCACAAAATCCTGTTAATTTAAATTTGTTTACCACTTACATGTCAAAATAATATAATTCATTATCTTTGTAACTTTAGAGTATTTAAATAATCTCTTAATTATAGCAACTTTACTAGGAGACATGGGTACTTGGAGACTGGTACCGGTACCAGTACATCAAATTTTCAAAAAAAGGAAATGGGGGTACTTGGGGACGTCGAGTTTTATTTTGTAATTTAAATTTAATAATTTCTAAAAAATAACATGACACAAAACTTTGAAAGAAAGCACAGCAAATAACATAAGTTTAAATACACAAATGTCAAATAACATTATAAGTTTAAATGCACAAATGTTATATAACATTGTGTCAGAGTTCAAAACTCACACTACATATTTCAATGTTTCATATTAGATTGTCATTACAATGTTACATGTTGAAGTCTAAAAATATTGACAGTTCAATGGCAAATGCTGATACGCAAACAAAAAAACAAAAATTAGAAATCTATCATATATGTTGTTATGTTTTGATCTTTAATTTTTTAATTTCGTTTTTGACTTTTTTCAACGTGGGAGACATTGATTTTTCAACAGGAGATTGATGGAGGTGTCATTTCCCGAACCTTAAGCACCTATAAGTCACCAGAGACATTTCCGAGACAGGAGACAAGTACCAGAACCCAAGACGTGTCCCAGGAATCTGGAGACAGGTCTCCCGGTGACGCTGATTATAGTATAATGTAAAATTAATAATTAAAATAGAATATAATACAATAGATATAATTTAAATGCACTAGTAATATAAATATGTTTGATCCATTACTGTGAAGTCGGGTCCACTCTCATTATATTTAATTGTCAAATATATTATGTATTTTATTGTAAAACTATTTTGACATTTAACTGTCAAATATATTAAGTATTTTTGCGTAAGCAATTACTAATATATCAACAATTTCAGAGATCTAAACAAAGAGGAGCTTTACGCACCATTTGTTTTTTGCCACTGCATTCTTCAACTTATTCTGACAGCTAGAAAATAGGTTTCTAGCCTAATAAGGAGGCTATACCAATGCATGAATATCACCACCCATCATAGGAAGGAGGCTGGTTAGATGAGCCAAAGTAAAATTCAAAATCTGCCTCAAGACTGCACCTGTAGTCCTTGACCTTGAAAAAGTGCAGTGCACTGTAGCTTACAGGTAGTCATGTCGCAATAACCATCTTAATTGAATTGAAGACCATTTCCAAGTGCTATGTAATCTAAATTGAAGACCATTTTCAAGTGCTGCTCAATTATAGGATGAGAAAATGTAATGATCTGGTCTTAATATGATCAAAATGAATTAAATCTTGACTTGAGATATTTTGTCAAACAGTTGGAATGTAATCTTGGTATTAAGTGTAGTTGGTAAATAATGTAAATGAGCCGACGGGTGGGTTAGTATGAATTATTTGTTATGTAGCCGACTTGTGCTTGACGGGTTCCTTAGGGAACCTTCCGAAAGGCCCTTCAGTGAGTATATATACCCCCTTCGGGAAGTATTGTAATCATCATAAGCATAATGTAATGTTTTGGCATATGCGAATAAAGGAAGTTCTGCTGTTCTCATCTATTGTCTGTACGCATTGATTTCTTTACCCAGTACGGTAAATATTAAGCTCTGATACCACTGTAATATTCTGGCCCTTAATCTGACTAAAGAAATCAATTTCTGACCCTCGGAATTTAATCAAATAGTTGGTCTGCAAACTGAATAATGAACCTGCTGATACTACTGTTGCGATTATTGCATCACATTTAGGTAAATAACTATTCCCCACATATCAATGCATCTTTTCCAAATCAATTACAACAACAGTGATCTCAAAGAAAAGACTAAGTTGTATTGAATGTGCATTCACATTTCAATTAATAACAGATTATCTTTATTTCAGATATGCAAGAAGACTACAGGTATGGACTCAAGAATTTTTATTAAACTGGAAGTAGTGTACACACCCCTACTCAAGTTTGTAAACACAAAGAATGATAACTGAAACCTGGTTAGTTGTAGACAGCTGGAAGTCTGTGCTGTGGTCCACGGCATGCCTCCAATGGCTATAGTTCTGGAACTGTCAACTCCCAAATGCTCCAACACTCATCGTGATTTACTGGTATCAGCTTTAGTGGAATGTCCATAACCCGTGACCTCTTTGTAAGTGCAGATGTAGATGCCATAACCAATATTCCAGCTGCTCACACTGCCGTCCCTTATGCTCCTTGCGGATTATGATGTGTACATGTTGACTGTAATACGCATTGCTGGAGGTGACCCGACTTAGGAAATTCCTCTCAGCCAACTGTATGCTTACATCTCTACAAATAGATCATCTCTAAGCACAGATTCCACTTACATACTGTCACAAAGATGTTAAGAAAGATACCTCTGCTATGCTGATAGATTATGGACGTCTAATCTACCTGCCCAACTTCTGAACTTGTCATATACCAATGCTTGGCTTTAGGAATTATCAACTTCAACTGTTCGTACCTTACTGTCATCAATCTTCAGAAAAACCTTCTTTACTGATTTGTATCTGCTGTTGTTAACTCCAGTCTGAAAGCTTAAGGTGAGTTATTGGTTTGCATCCAGTCTCACTAAATTTTCTTAAGGGGTTTCGTCCTTAGGAAGTATCCAGTTACAATAAGCAACCTTTTAGGATTTGTTTAGTAACATATATTCTTTGTGTCCATCCCAATGTAGCTCTATGCTTTTATAACCTCGATATGAGGGAAGACACAAACAACTAGGCAATGTGGGATTAAAAGCCAAATTTGTCTTTTAGTCACTTACGTAACTTTATAACTTTATAATTTTAAAATATTTAAATAAATCACTTAAGTCACTTGAACTTTAATATCTCTTGAAATACTTGTCTGATTGCCATGCCGTTTGAAATAAGAATCTCTCCTTATAATTCCCCATGTGACCAAATACACTTTCTAAAAAATAGAAAGGGTCCATTTCTATTACCCCTTACTATACATAGTAAGTATGGCAAATGGAGTCCAAATGACATCGAATGAAGGCCAAATGCATAAATCGCTGAGAGTTGGATATGAATCAATCATCAGAAGACCCTCTAACCATCCTCATTAGCCTACGAGGCTCCAATATTAGGCTAATCCCTGAAATTTCGATGCTGGCAACTAATGGGGGGACATTACAGAAAAGCCATCTCGTGTTTCTTAGAAAATAAATGAAATATGGCTCCATTTGCTTGAGGACTCCAGTAGAAGTCAATAAAGTTAAGCAATCCTCCTCTCACACCTTTTAAAGCGCATTTCCATACATTATGCCATCTACCATGCAAAGAATGCTCCACACCAACACCTTTTTAAATTATTCCAAATGATAAGCGATCCCATCTTGAGAGATTATCATCAATGATTATTTTTATTGTTACAGTTCATAGCATAGTTGGCTACGTAATCCTCCAACTCATATGCTTTACATAAACAATGATTGATGGAAAATGAATTTAGAGAGTTCAAAATAAGAAAACTTCATTGTAAAATGTTTTCCACTCTGCAGCCATTGGATCCCCTTGATGGAATTATTGTCACTGATGTCAAAGGACTTCACGGGTAAGAACAAGATTGTTAAACTAGTCATCATCAATGTCAAAGGGACAAAGAAAAGCATAATACGGAGTTTAATACTGAAGTCATAGAGACCACATAAAATAGTTTGATCAGCATGGCAGAGAGATATACAATCAACATATTATGACAAGGGCAGTAATAATATTATAATATTCAAGGCAGAAATAATATTCTGATATTCATATATAGTAAGCAGCAGCATTGAAACAGGGTAATAATACCGAATGTAGACAAGGTGATTGTTGATGAAGCCAAATGAGAAGCGATAACATTCAAATCAAAATGAATAAATAAATCAGAGTATATCATGAGTAACCCAGTCAGAACAAATTAAGAAAACAATTGGAAACGGTGCTAGTCTAATTCTAGCGGCAATCTATATGACATCTCCTTTGTATATATAACAAGACAAATAAAATCATTCCATCAATGTGCAAGTTCAGAGTTTTATTGAAGGAGGACAACATCTGATGGAGAAGACTTGACACGTATCTCCGATAAGGATGGAGTGTTTCCAATGAAAGCAGGAGGTGCGTCTACAGTTGAGTGTGTACAAGATGACGGTATACCAAATCTATATTCGCTGCCAAATTATTAGTTTGAAAATGATGCATAGAAGCCTGATATATATATTAGTGCAGAGATATAAAGTTTGTGAGGTCAAGCGATCAACAGTTGAAGTATAGTTTATGCCCAGCACTTAACGTGTACAGAGCATAGTTGAAATGGAAGCGCAAGCAAACATTATCATCGATGGTATGCCGTGGAGGAACAAAGTTCAATGATATTGACATAAAACATTAAGAGGAGCAGCCAGGAGTGTTATTTTATCTAACCTATGAGAGACAACGATAAGAATGCCATGATACCATTATTAATACAAAGCAGCGAATCATAAATCATATGAAAATAAAAATAATAAATAAATAAATGAGAATATGTATAACATCACCGCAAGAATAGAAATTTGAGTATGGAAGGTAATTAGAATATTCAAACAGTACAAGCCAGTTATACATTATGAACTGCAACAAAGTATAGCGGTGTTGAAGATAGAAGGCCAGATAAAAGCTCCATATTGTGTCAGATATGAAATGCGCGATTGAAGAATTCCATATCACCGTTGAAAATAGTAGTCAGCGATCATTAAAATTTCAAGGAAAAGACAAGAGTTTGAGGATATATATTTCTATGCAGATATACCTCTGCAATAGCAGCTAGTATGTCGGCAAACATAAAAGTTCCAATTCAAAAGATTATCAACATTTGGTGTGAGGCATTTAAATGTTTACTAAAGGTGCAATGACTAGGAAATCATATGTCAGAAATAAACCACGAAGTGTCAGGATGTAGAATGATACATTGCTGTGGACACTTTCACATATTGTGGCGCTATCTTTACACATTCGATTATGCACAGGTTTCCATAAAACCTGAAGACACTTCAGTAAAAATGGTATATGCAGCAGAGGAAATAAATACTTATAAAAGCAGTGATCAAAATATTGAAGTCTACAATTAAGATTATGTCCACTAAAATATTTTAGTAATACAATAAAACTATCAAAACAATATTTGTTTATCAGTGATTACATACTTTTGAAAAAAATTGTTATAAAGAGACACGACTGGCTGAAAAGTCACATCCCATCCAAAAGGCTGCCTAAGTAGCATATAAATTTATCATAGCCATGGAGAAGGTAAAGGTCTGAGAAGCGATGAAGTAATAGATAAGACAGAGTCTGCAATAAAGAAAAGGAAAGGATATATATGAAAGTTAGAATAAAGAATGTGTGAAAAGTAAGAGTAAGTTGGAATAAAAAGCGTTGAAATATATATATAGTGGATGTATGAGATGAGATGAGCATTTTGTATGTACAAATAATCCCATTCAAAATGGGGCAGATAACAAGATTTATTAATGAAATGAATATGCAGACATAAAGAAACATATATGCAGACTTGAGGCAAAGGCATAAAGAGAAGTATAAAAAGCAGTGATTTAATTATCCATCATTAGTTGAGGAAGCAACATTAACAAGGCGGAAAAGCAGTTTGTGTGCAGTGGGTTGGTGCTTCCAGTAGGTCGGTGCCTGCGAGAATGAGAGTTATAGGGGTTATAGCCTCTAGTTGGTCATAGCCTACAAAGCATTGTAAAAGAACAGTTTATATAAGAAAGCATTTATTTGCCATGGTTTTCTCCCGCATTGGTTTCCACGTTAAAATTGTGTTGATGTGTTCATATGCATAATTGTTTATTTCAGCATTTGAAGTTAATTGTTTGGAGGAAGTTTTTGTTAATTCTGTAACTTGTTAAAGCATACTGATCCGAGAATAGATCAATTCGATTTGAGATGGCATGATAAATATAGGACTAAGTTGTTTGCATTGTTTCCTTTATAAGATTGGCGCCTATCCTTAGGATGTTTGTTTAAGACTAAACTAAACTTAATTGTGTATGTTTGTGATTAAAGTTAATCATTCTTAGAAAGTCACCAACTTCAAGAGGATTAGTCAAATACTTTTGGAAGAGACATGTCCTTTCTAAGGACATGTCCCTTGACTCCTATACTTATAGAGGGTAAGGGTGAAGTCTAAGAGCACACAAGATCAATACAAGTCTGCTCCTTAGTCATTACTGCCTTCATATGAATTGCAGAAGTAAAAGACAAAATTTTGAATTACATTTCTAATTCAGTTAAAGGCAATAATCTGAAGTTACTCACAACAAGTTATAAGAAAATAGAGAAGGCAGAATTTAATCTATATTCAGTCCAAAGAATTTGCAGAAACTTTACATGGTATCAAAGCTCTGGTAGTTGAACCTAGGCTCTGCAAAATTCAGTAATCAAACTTTATATATATCTAGCAACTATCTCCTATCTTCAATGGCATACACAAACAGATTCGAGGACAGGTTTGATGGGAAAGAACACTTTGATGCTTAGAAATTCAGAATCATGATGATTCTTGAAGAGAATGATGTAAAACAATTTGTTGATAAAGCATCCAAACAACTGCTAGTTGAACCTCATAAATCCATCTGGAGCAAAGGAAATAGGAAAGCAATTCAAAACATATTGGATAGAGTAAAAAATGATGTCATACCCATGCTTACAAAACATCAGACATCATTTGATATGATGAATGCATTACTAAATGCATATGAGGTCAATAATTCAACTAGGGTTCTCACACTAAAAATGCAATTAAATCACATTCAAATAAAGAAAGGAGAATCAATGAATTCTTACTTCTTAAGGGTTACAGGCATTAGAGATGAACTATCAAGTATAGGAACCACTATTAGTGACACAGAACTAACACTAATGGCAATAGATGGATTACTAGATTCATGAGAAACTTTTGCACGAGGAATAAGTGCCAGAGATAAGCTTTCTGACTTCAACAGACTTAAGGGCGATTGTCTTCAAGAAGAATCCAGAAAACTAAAGAAAGGGGGGAACTAAAAACAGAAGATGAAGAACTTCATGTTCTTAATACAAACTCTTATAAGGGCAAGAAGAAACATTTCAAGAAGAAAAGAGGAAATCAAAAGAATGGAAAACCCAAGAAAGATCTATCCAAAATTAAGTGTTTCAAATGTGAAAAATTTGGACACTACAGATCTAATTGTTCTAAAAATTCTAAACAAGCAGCAAACTGTACAAATGTTACTAGGGAAGAAGATACCTATGATCTTGAGAATCGTGTATTGTACTCGTTCACTATCAAATGAAATTTCAAGTAAAGCATGGTTAATTGATAGTGGATCTTCTAGACATATAACAGGATACAAAGAAACACTAGACTCTTTATTAGAAAAGGTTAATGGTGAAGTTACCATTGGTGCTAATTCTACACATTCTGTTGAAGGAATTGGAAATTGCACTTTGAAACTAAAATCAGGAAATTCTCTTCTTCTCAAAGGTGTACTCTACGTACCAGGGATTAAAAGAAATTTAATCTCAATTATAGCGCTTGAAGATGATGGGCATAATCTTGCATTCATGGACGACAAAGTATTAACTTGGGCAAATAACTCCTCAATCAAGAAAGCGAAGTTGATTGGTCAGAGAAAAAGATATTTGTATAAATTGAATACAGAATCTATTCGACCTATTCAAGCATTAATTCATGAAGCCGTAGACAAATGAAATATGGCACAGAAGATTAGGGCATCTAAATTTCAAAAACTTATCAACTATGGAGAAGTTGGTTACTGGATTACTTAAACTAAATAAAGACCACTCAAGCATATGCAAAGGGTGCGCTCTGGGTAAGAACACCAGAAGTCCATTTCATGATAGCATAGAAAAACAAACAATGTTTTGGAATTAATTCATTCAGATATATGTGGATCTATGTCTGTTCCTTCTCTTGGAGGATTCTGGTATTATATTTTGTTCATAGATGACTTCTTTAGGAAAACATGGATTTACTTCTTAAAATGCAAAGAATTAGAAGAAACTCAAAATTCAAAGAGAAGACCACTTTGGGCCATTAAAACAGTTGAGGCAGCTCAAGACTTTGTTGCACCTTCCGGAACAGTCAAGGAAAGCAAAAGACCTAAAAGATTCTCTAATTATACAACAAACATGAGTGATTTATCCAAAACAGAACCAACCAATCCTTATGATGCTATTAAACATACAGTTTGGAAAGAAGCTATGATAGAAGAATACCAATCCAATATGACGAATGATGTTTGGGAAATTGTTCCAAGACCTAAAGAAAAATCTGTTGTTTCTTCCAAGTGGATATTTAAAATAAAGCATGTTGCTGACGGTAGTATTAAGAAGTATAAAGCTAGATTTGTAGCCAAAGGATTTTCTTAGAAGGAAGGGATTGATTATGAAGAAATTTTTGCTCCTGTTGCCAGATATACCTCCGTAAGAGCAGTCTTAGCAATTGCCGCATTGAAGGGATGGAAAGTACATTAGATGGATGTAAAAACAACATTCTTAAATGGAAAGATTACAGAAGAAGTATATTTGGAGCAACCTGAAGGATTTGAAACCCATGATCCTAACATTTTTGTTTGTCGGCTCAAGAAAGCTCTTGATGGGCTTAAACAGGCTCCAAGGGCTTGGTATGAAAGAATTGATAAGTATCTCATTTGCTTAGGATTCTTCAGGAATGAAGCCGATCCAAATTTATATTATAAAAGAGATAAAGATGATATGGTAATTCTGATATTGTATGTTGATGATTTATTAATAACAGGTGATGATCATCTTATAGATCAGTGCAAGAAAGATCTAATTAGAGAACTCGAGATGAAAGACTTGGGACTCCTTCATTACTTCCTAGGGTTGGAAGTACGACAGAATTTTGACAGTATCATACTTAATCAAGGGAAGTATACATCAGACATTTTGAAGAGATTTGGAATGTGGAATTGCAAATCTATGTCTTCTCCAATAGAGACTAATCTACATAAACTTAAAGAAGTAGTTGTAGAATCACCTTCCATAGATTCTACTCTCTACAGACAGATGATTGGGTCCCTTATGTACTTAGCAAATACAAGGCTTGATATTTGCTATGCTATTAATGCCTTAAGCCAGTTTATGTGTGAGCCAAAGAGATTCACCTAGTTGTAGTTAAACACATTATGAGATACTTACAAGGCACTCTTAATTTTGAACTCAAATACGAGAAGGTTGGCTTAGATTTACATGGATTCATTGACTCAGATTGGGGTGGAAGTGTTAAAGGTAGGAAAAGTACTTCAAGATGCTGTTTTAGTTTAGGATCAACAATGATATCTTGGATATGTAGAAAGCAGTCTTCAGTAGCTCAAAGCTCCATAGAAGCCGAATACATTGCAGCAACAATGGCCTCTCGAGAAGCAGTTTGGCTAAGGAAGTTACTTGTGGGATTATTTGGGCAAGCCATGAATCCTACGATTATTCATTGTGATAATTAGAGTTCCATCATGCTTTCGGTGAATCCAGTGTTTCATGACAGGGCCAAACATATTGAAATTCCTTACCATTATGTAAGAGATATGGTAGGCAGGAATTTTATAAAATTAGAATACATTTGCACTGCAGATCAGACAGTAGACATATTCACCAAGCCTCTACTAGAGTAAAGATAGACCACTTCAGGAAAAGACTTGGTATGGTTGAATTGTAATCCATTTGTTTTCTTTAAATTATTAATAAAATAATTTTATTTGTCAGGCTATTGATTGTTATGGGCTCCACTGTATTCATTATTTAAGAGGTGACGATCTCTAAGATAATGAACACTTGTATATAAGACATTATGAGAGATGACGATCTCTTAGATAATGTGCTAAACAGTAGAGTTCTACTGTATGATCTAGATGAGTTCAAGATCATATTGTGATATTGACATTGCTATGTTAATGAGTCACAGTTTGGATAAAGGAAGAATGTTATTATTCTCCAGGTTTATCCTGTATTCTGGTAGGTCTTAGACTTAGGATCATGTTGTGATATAGAAATACCAATATCTATGAGTCACAACTTGGATAAATAAAGAAATTAAAATACTCTCCATATTCATCCTGTACATTGTATTCTTTGCAATACTGTTATCACTAGTGTCAGTGATTTGTCATACTATAGGCTTTAGTAATATGACATTGTATCATGTGTTCTATAATATCACATACTAAGGAGATTTAGATAGATATAGAGTATCAAATTTTGCTTGTTCATCTTTATTGATGTTGCTAGATATGATATCTCTCAGTATGATTATCAAGTTAAGAGGGAGTGTTAATTCTATAACTTGTTAAAGCATACTGATTTGAGATGGCATGATAAATATAGGACTAACTTGTTTGCTTTGTATCCTTTATAAGATCAGCGCCTATCCTTAGGATGTTTGTTTAAGACTAAACTTAACTTAATTGTGTATGTTTGTGATTAAAGTTAATCATTCTTAGAAAGTGGCTGACTTCTAGAGGATTAGGCAAATAATTTTGGAAGAGATATTTCCATTCTAAGGACATGTTCCTTGACTCCTATACTTATAGAGGGTAAGGATGAAGTCTTAAGAGCACACAAGATCAACACAAGTCTGCTCCTTAGTCATTATTGCCTTCATTCGAATTGCAGAAGTAAAAGACAGAGTTCTGATTTACATTTCTAATCCAGTTAAAGACAATAATCTGAAGTTACTCACAGCAAGTTATAAGAAGATAGAGAAGGCAGAATTTAATCTATATTCAGTCCAAAGAATTTGTAAAAACTTTACAGTTTTAAATTGGCAAATTTGTTATTATACTGATTCACCCTTCCTCTCAGTATAATCGTGTGCTCTTCATTCCTGTTTCTTACAGTGCTTATAAATTTATAATAATATCAAATCTAAACTGGTTGAGATATTAAGATGCGGTATTTGATTTTGGCATGTAGATTGGGAAACAAAGCCCGTGTCTTGGCTTCATTATTTGTACCAATAATCAATTTTTAGAAGCGGCTTGAATCGCTTCCATTGAAGTGTTTCTAAACACATCCAGCATTTGACACCTTGGATTTCCTAAATGCTTAGTTGAAATTGAATTGTAGACAATTAGGTTGAGGGGGTGACCATTTTACATTTTTCCTGATATCTGACTTTGACTTTTACTTTGAGAGCCAGATGAACTGGGGATTAATATTAATATATTATTTGTAAATATTAATTATAATTTTTTAATATAATATAATACTTAATAATTATATTTAATAATTTTTAATTTAAATATAAAAATAAAATTTTAATATAATAGAATACTTAATAATTATATTTAATTTTTTAATATTCAAATGTAAAAATTATAAATAATTATATGTTGTATATAATTATATATGTTGATATTTCTCCTCATATTTAGAATGGATGTATTTAAGATATCTACACTACTCATTTTCATGCATTTTCTTGGCTTTTACATTAGTTACAAAAGAAAAGGCATCTGACAATGCTGAGATAGGAATATTGGCTGATGTTCCTTGATCAGTGTTTTTAGCATAATGCTATCGAAGATCCTGAAAGTATCAGGAAGCTTTAACTATCCGTGTGATTATTGTTCAATTTATGATTATTTGTTCTTGTTTATTAGATGCAGTTCCAGTCTTGAGACGGTTACCTTAGAATGTGGACATCTGTTTTGTCTTTGCAGATCAGGATTCTGTAAGGCTATTAGCGGTGGAGGGATGTGCAGCACTTGGAAAGCTATTGGAACCTCAGGATTGCGCAGAGCATATTCTCCCTATCATTCTCTCTTTCTCTCAGGCAATGAAATAAATCTCATCATTTGTTGATTCGTTTTACGCATGTAATATGAAAATGTACAAGCATACTTTTTTCTTGTTAATGTGAATTTGAAATTCAGAAGTCTAAAGAAACTACATTCTTGTGATATTTCTATCAGGATTGAACTGTGTAGTTTTTTAGTCAAACTCATTGAGTGATGTTTCATGAATGAATGGAACACTTAGCCTCATTGCATCTAAGTTATGCTCATAGAGGAGAAGCACTGGGACTTCTTGGGAGGTTACCCATCCTAGTACTACTCCAGCTTAAGCGCACTTAACTACAGAGTTTTCTCCATGGTTAAATCCACTCTGCTTGCAACCACATTTGCAAAACCTTCAACAAGTGCTGTACCTTATGAACCATTCATTACAGAGCCCCTTAAGCTCATGAACTGATAAGTAGGAGATATTTTCCACAGAAAGTCAAATTTGATATTACTATCAGGGTTCAACTCTGTGGTTTTTTGAGTCAAATTCATTGACCCATGTTTTATGAGTTACTTCTACTTATCAAACTACATTCAGGCAGAACATAGGATGTTTGCAGTATATTTTTCATTATTTTGGTTTTCTGAAGTGGAAAACTTTTCTGGAGGTTTTTTGGAGCAATGCGAAGGGATAGGTTATAAGTGAGTTTGAAATCATCTAGGAACAAGAAAAACCATTGTTATATGCTTATGTGATAAATGCAAATAAATGTTTAATGAAGTTATCTAGGTTTCAAGGATCTGTGAGCATGTGAATTTAGTATTAACAATTTTATGTTAGCATCCTGTGAGAGGTTCCTTGCTCAAACCTTGGGCTTCTTCCTATAACCATCAGAGCATTCGGGTGCTATGCACTAAATTTGTCTTTTAAGACTTCATGGGAAAATAAATTTGTTTTCTTAAACAGTTTCAAATGATAGTTTTTGAAGTCTGTGTGTGCTTTATGTGCATGGTAGTGCTCATTAACAATAGAAAAATACAGGGCTGAGAAAAATGGTGCGTTTTTTATCTTATTATTATAAAGTTCTTACTAAATATATGTTATGGAAAACAGGGAGACAACTCAAACTTGACATGTTGTCCAAAGCAAGTGCAAAATAATTGTGTGCAATTAGCATTTATGAAAAACAGTTCGCTCGACTTTTTTACCTTTATTTATTACTGTGTTGTTTACAGATTGATGAGTGAACTACCTCACTCATTGTCAGGGGAGATGCTTTAGTTTGTTTTTTGTCCAATTCATTGCTGACAAACCATGGCGTATTGGCTACAAATTGTCTTTTTTATTTGTTTTTATTTTTGAATTTAATTGATTGTGCAGTGCTGTTTACTTCTAAATATTCTTAGTGCCTTTCACACAGGTATTGCTATCCAACTCTGACTAATAAAGTTGTGCTGCAAACAGGACAAGTCCTGGCGAGTTCGTTACATGGTTGCAAATCAATTATATGAGCTTTGTGAGGCTATTGGTTCTGAGAGTACCAGGTGCTTCTCTTTTCAATGCTGATATAGGCTTTATTTGTACACGTAACTGCACAACCAGCTAAGATTTACTAGCAAATTGTATACATGAGTTGGGCATAATGTGCTGTTGGTCAGGAGTATTTTCTGTTTTGAATTAATGGGCAAGAAGGATTTACTTAGTACAAACTAGTGCACATGCATATTCTAGCATAATCATAAGTTAAATATTTCATAAAGGGATTTACCAACAAGTTGCACGCACAAATCATGTGTATATTTTTGACCTAATTTGCTCCAAGTCATGGTTTTCTGTGTTGAATTTATTTACTACAATCAAGTCCACTAGTGTTTATTAGCATAATCATAAAGTTGTGCAGTTGGCTGGAGGCTCTGTGCACTTAAATTCATTTTTTTAAATATAAGCACTTCTCAATTTTGATGAGTGAGTTTGCTCAATTTTAATCAGGCAATTGAGATTTAAAAAATAATATGGTAATGTTGGAAATTGTGTAAGGATGGATCTTGTGCCTGCATATGTACGGTTGTTGCGTGACAATGAAGCAGAAGTGCGTATTGCGGCTGCAGGAAAGGTGACAAAGTTTTGTAGAATTTTAGATCCTCAGCATGCTATTCAGCACATCCTTCCCTGTGTGAAGGTATTTTTTTCACTTATGGAACCATTTGATATTCCAAATAACTTTTGGTTAGGCGAAATATATATATCTAGAACTAGCACACTCTACAATTTTCACCTTTGAATGTCTATATTCTATTATTATGAATGAAGAGTTTTCTCAACATATAAATCTGTAGCTTATAGCAATTAATTGGATTCACATTCTAGTGACCTTGAATTTACCTCTTTAAATTGCAGGACCTGGCAGCCGATTCTTCTCAACATGTCCGATCTGCACTGGCTTCTGTAATCATGGGAATGGCACCTGTATTGGGAAAGGTAGTCGCTAGATTCTAAAATCTCATGATTAATCCTTGAGCACAGTTCTGAGATCTGCCTGGGGACATACCCTGACTCAGAAGTTTGAGTTTGTGGTGACCTTAGAGAATTTGGATTAGACTCACAGGCATCAATATGTGAATCCTGAGACTGGTCTCAGCAAGTTGCAGGACAGACAGTCAGTTTAAAACTTTAAACAATAACCTTAGAATTTAAAATAAAATAAAAATCACATTAGTTGTGCTGACTACTGAGTTTCTGAGCCTGGAATCAATAAATGTGCAGGCTTGGCAGTCAGTTAAAAAGACATCTGAAAAAACACATTTTCCAGTACCTTAAAAAAGCACTAGCACTTTTAAACACTCACCCATTTTAATCTTATTTCCAGTTGCCCATTTATTTATCAAATTGTTTCGATCAGAGTTGAATGGAAATGGATACGCTACCCAGAGAATTTTAAAGATCTCCCAATTAAGCTTATGGATAAATATGGTAATTGTAAATATGTAGATATAATTATGTCTGTTTACTTGTAGGCCTTGAAACTCCTTAACCTAATAATTGTCCATGCAATCCCTTAACATAGGACATGATTTCAAAAATACTTATTAAAGGCATATATTGATGGTTTAGTTTTGAAGTTAAGGTCCTTGTGTCCAAGACTCAAAGCCTTTAAATCGGCCTTTGGGGTGGTGTCTTTACTCCTGAACTCTGCTCAGTAATTTCAACATGGACCCTGCTAGTGGCTATCACAATGAAATCCCTTTTCTAGTTTTAAGAAAGAAAATAATTTTTCTTTTTGTTGTTGCACTGGATGGAAAAGTGGCATATTTCTGAGCAAATTTATTCTATATAAACTTTTGTTTCTCAATGTCAATCTATATATTGAGTAAAGCTAGTAGCTCTAATTATAAATTTTTTAGTGTCTGTGAATATGATTACCAGTGTGCATTTGGATTCTGACTTAGTAATACTACTTTGATAATTGGTGTTATTTTGATAAGCACTATAATAGATTTATTCTTAAAATTCACTACTCTCAGGGATTCCTTTGATTTGCCGAGATATAACAACCAAGTCTTTGTGAGGTTTTGGCACCAAGTCTGATTCTGAGTCAAAAACCAGTTTGCCAAGTCTGAATTGGAACACTTTGAACTTGAGTAATTATGACGTTTCATATATGCCATGCCATTTCATTAGTTTTTCTAAAGGTGGTTTTGAAATGCTTTTACATACACCTATAATGTTTTCAGTTTGTTTTTCCACTTAAATGAAGAAATGGTTAATTGGAAATTTTAGTTTAGGGATAATGCCAGCGCATATAAAATTTTCTGTATGTTATACTTTGAATATGTTTTTTTAGATTTAATATCGTTTTTATTACAGATGGTGTTTTTTAATTTTTATTTGTACCCTAATGAGTGTTTAGATAAGAAAGAAGGGTCTGCCCCTACAAACCAAGTTCTAGCTTCCTCAACCTGTGGGTATCTGTGTGGGTGCAGTTCGGGTTCTTGTGCAGTTCAGGTTCCTCAGTGGGTTCGCCCAGGGTCAATCTTGGACAACTCAGGTCCCCTGTGGTTCTTCCATGGGAACCCAGGGTGCCTGGGATGGAACCTAGGAGAACCCAAGTAGAATCTAAGGGTTTCCCAAAAAAAAACATAGACAAGAGTTAAATTTTTTGCAACATTTTTATGAACAAACAAAAGCCCTTACATAATGAAATTGTGAGTGGCAGGTGTCATGAAGGTTTGTGTCAGGAAACTTGATTACAATAAGGGGTCATGAGGGATTGGGATCGAACTCTTTAGAGTGTTGACTTTTGTTGTACAACATGCCTAAAAATATCATTGGACGAGGCAACTCAACAGTGCCTGGCTAGTGGAAGTGACATCACCACTCATTGCGGTTCAGATGAAATTGAACCAAATGTTAGACTCTGATGGTTTTGATTAAGATCAATATGAATACAATAAGCTAATAAATACTGTCTTTTTGTTATCTTCACTGTGTATGGACATTTGACAATAATCGAATGACTTGTGAGTAATTCCATTTTTGCAAATAATTAGTTATTTAAATATTTTTATTATTATAATTTTGAGTGTCATTTTTTATTTTAAAATTTCAAAAGTTTTCACACGCATTTATTTCTGTTTCTATACCCAATTTTTTTTTTGTTCAGGTTTGAAAAAGACTTGATAATGCAAATGACTATTCATTATTGTTGATTATGTGAAAGGGCATTAAATAAGTTATGGTTTTTAATTATTTGTCTGGATTAATGGCGAATAATTCATCATGTAATCTTCTCTTGTGATTTTGATGCAGGAAGCAACTCTTGAACAACTTCTTCCAATTTTCCTTGCTCTTTTGAAGGATGAATTCCCTGATGTTCGACTCAACATAATAAGCAAGCTTGATCAAGTGAATCAGGTCCTTAAAGTTATTCTTTGCTTATGTGTTTAGAATTCTAAATATCTATAACACTTTTGAACTTTTCTTATTTGCAAAGTTTAGTAGGTAGTGACTACATAGGTTTGGAATATTAGGATTAACCATGGACAGAAATAATAGTTACATGCAAATATAACCAATATCAGAAAATAATAGATCGCATAGAAGAGAACACAAGACACCAAGATTGAATGTGGTTCACCCAATCCTTAAGGCTACGTCCACCAACAAGTCCAATATTATTACTATCCAGTGATTACAATCTGCAATCCCTTATAGCTCAATACCGCTGCAAAAAGCTACAATATCACCATACATTATGAAATCCCTAATTCTAAGCCATTTTATACAAGCTTTTGCTGCTTACAAAATTAGGGCTAGAATATGTCATCCAATAGAAAAATAGCAGTCAACGCCCTTTACAATATAAGGTCATTTTTGGCTTCAAGGGTGCTACCCCCAAAACCCCCCACAGGGACATTGCCCCTCGACCCCACCTTGTACTACGACAGGGAGCGCACCTGAAACCCCCGTAGAAATAATCTTGGGAGAAATCGCGCCGAATAAGCCTCCGAGTCTGTTTAGGCTCCACATCACAACATGGAAGGTTCATGAAGACTTTTCTGCCAGGCTATTGGGCAACAGGTCTTGAACAGGTTGAATGAACATGATGCAAATAGATGGGAAAGTGATGCATTACAGCTCATGGATGCAGTGCCTCATATCTATAGAAAAGAGAACATTAGGATTTCAAATTGAGAAAGATGTTCATCATGGGTACATGTCTTACATTTTCGTGCATGCAAGCAAGCTTGATAATTTTGGTTCTAGAGTGGGTTTGCCCCATTTCTATATTTCCCACAGTAAAAAATTACTTCAACTGCTTTATAATTCTTTTCTAGAGGCAGAATTAATGTTGGATTAGCAGTGAGTGTGTAATTTGGTTTTGGTAAATTGTTAACATACAATATAAATGTTCATTGCATATCATTAAGATGCAGTTTAAATCATCTTAAATTTATGCAAACAAAAGCCAGTTACCAGCAACTGTCATAATTATTTTTTCAACTACTTTGTACCTCATATGTCTGCACTTCCCTAAAATTTACTAATGACTACCTTGATTTATGTAGGATTCGCTGTTCACTAATGTGCTTTTGTGTTGCTGAGTAACAATGTTTAAGGGACCTCAGACCATCACTTCCGCTCTCTTCCCCGTGTGCACTCAGAAAAAATGAAATCTACAAGTAGCTACAACTTAACTCAAAGAGTCATTTTGCTGAAGACTAGGATGTCTGCATGTAAAGAATTGAAAAATCAAATGACTAAATAATTGTTTTGATACATATTGATTTTTTAGGGTGGTCTTTTTGAACACCACTATCATACAAAATGGCGCCGAGTTGAATTAAAAAGTGACTCTTAAAATGTCCGTTTCTTGCTCAATTTTATATCTTTCCAAGAGAGGACATTATAGAAGAGTGAAGCTGTAGGATGATTTTTGGCTTGAGATACGATTCATATGTACATTACCAAATGGGGATCCAAAGGCAAGAAGACAAGATTCAAATAACATTTTTTGCTTCATTTGAAACAGTGCATTTGCATACCTTTTGTTTGTACGGTAAGTAGATAAAATAACGTGTTCTGGCAACTGAGTGCCACATGTTGACATCAACAAGGAAAGCATACATTGCCTTAACAATTATTCAACCAACCAAATTTATATAATTATTTCTCCATCTTTCAACAGAGGACTCAAAAGAATGAATGAAACTATTAGGGCTGAGTTTTTACTTTGGATACCATACATCAAATCACTGCTATACAGGAGTACCAATGACAAGAACAAAAGAGTCAAATAGCTAAGTTTTGATCCATATCATCTCTATCCATAGCTCCTTACTTTTGATTTTGAAAAAGATCATTTGCCACCATGAGCCTGGATATTTTCACTGTTTATACACTCTTTGTTTGTTCTGTGTAAAAACTTTAACATTGTGGGCCGGCAAAAGGCTTTAGGTGATGTGTCTCAGTGTCACACATTGTCTTCAATGAGCAGAACAGTAGCATTATCTATTTGTTTCCCTAAAGAACTCCTTGAAATTTCAACCAATCTTCTTTCCACAGGAAAAAAACTGAAAGCAGCTGATGATAAAAAAGTTTCATTCACTTGCCAAAGTCTGTAGTCTTACATTTAGAGATTTTTCTTGATCATCCTGAAGGTTGTACAATCCAAAACTAAACTTTAGTCAGTGTCTTCTGTGATTCAGTTTGGGTCGTTTTTTTCAATCATTTTTCTTTTTCTTTCATAGGATGTTTTTCATGGTCATTCAAATTAATTGGGTTGTTAGCTTTGTTCCTGCTGGAATATGGGTGTCCAATTGCATCAGGCTTGCTGTAACCTACTCTGCTATGAATAATTTTGTGCACAGCTGTAACTGGTAGTCATGATTCTGGCTTTGGTTCAGTGAAGTGAATGGTATAATTGTGGCTATTACCATGGTTTAGTGATCATTCTAATAGCATACGACAAATTTCCTGTTATTTGTGTATTTTCTGTTTGCATTAGGTAATACTAAACAGTGAGTTGGCAGAGATATTTTGCATATACCATAGACATTCCTTCTGATATGTAGGTTTATGTTTAAAATTGCCAGTGATGGCATCTTGATCATCATACCCCATCTTGTCTTCTTCCTTCCCATCTTTTATACAACTCTACAATGATGCTTGGACAATTAACTCTTGAATTTACCATGAATTTCACTCGCTAAGAACCTGCTTCTCTCTGATGTTCTCTTTTATTAAGTCTACTGGATCAGTATTGTGGCCTTGTGAGAATCATTAGTCTAGATCTGCATCTGGTTTCTTGTAATAAACTTTAAAATAGTTTTTAACTTTTGCTTCTACGTGCATGAAGGTGTATTTTCGTCTGATCCTTATTTAGCTATTATACAAGTGCTAAAAGTTGATGCTTTAAACCCTCAAAATGGGTTCTTAGTGACTTTTAATTCATTCTTGCTTATTAAATAAATAATATCTTTTTTTTCAGAATCAGAAATATACATTTTTAGTTTTAATTTTTTTTAGCACAGAGGAGTAATTTTTAGTTATTTCTCTTGAGCATTGCAGGTCATTGGCATTGATCTTTTATCCCAGTCCCTTTTGCCAGCTATTGTTGAGCTTGCAGAAGACAGGCACTGGAGAGTTCGACTTGCAATAATAGAATATATTCCTTTGCTGGCTAGTCAGCTGGGAATTGGCTTCTTTAATGACAAATTGGGTTCACTCTGCATGAAGTGGCTGGAAGACCAGGTTTTGTACTGAAGCTCTAAGTCCTTTGAGAATTAAGTTTAGTTGACATCATTTTTCATGAAATAATGTTAATGGAATAACCAAAGACACATCTACAAAGATTAGAAAATATTGAAAGATATCATTTACGAAAAACAGAGTAAACAGCATTGCTGTATAACGTGCCATACTATAATTCAATGATATCAGCTTAGCTTAAGATCTTTTATTAGCTTTGATTTCATAGCATCATTTTATCTCTACATACAAGCAAAAGTGAACTTAAAGCTGCCAATATTCAAGGAACAGAATATGCGTGCTACTAAACTTGCTATATTAAATGCTTGTTATGTCTACAAATGGAACTTATAATAAACATTCTTTTGTCTGGAATATTTTTGAATATCTGTTATAATGCTATTTAGTTTGCAGACGCCTGCATGATAGTTTGAATATTTTTTATAATGCTATTTAATTCCCATCTTGCCTTCATGATAAATGATTACATACATTAAAACCATCTTTCAGGTCTTCTCAATTCGTGATGCAGCTGCAAACAATTTGAAACGACTTACTGAAGAATTTGGTCATGAATGGGCTATGCAACATATTGTTCCACAGGTATTGTTGTATATACAGGTTTTTTTAATATATATTTTAGACTAATCTTCAGGTATTTTGTCCATTCAAGATTTCTAAAATGTAATAGAACTAGATTTCCACGTGAATTACTTATCTAGATCAAATTACGAAGTGTTGAAACATATTGGTCTAAATGACCATGGCTAATTATAGTCTGTTTTTTAAAAAGCGAGCTTTCATTATTATGGGCCATATGTGTGATGTTGGCTTGTTCCATCTATTTTTTCTGAAAGGTGCTACTAAGACCCTATGGATCTTTGTTTCCACATATGTTCTATTCATCTGAATGTACTACAACTATGGCTTTAAACTTTTAAGGAGACAAATGGTTGGTTGTAGTCGTAGGTTGAGTGTATAAATATAGTTCCAATTGACAGCAGCATGGTTCTCCATTTAAATATATATAGCCAGCAGGACAAGACACCTCATGTAGGAGTCTACCCAAGAGATTCTTGAAGTTATAAATCATAGTCAGGTAAATAATGAAGATTTAAAGTGATAAATTAGAGAGACCCCTGAAGAAACAGTTTTGGGATGCATTACATGTGATTTAAAGATCTAGTGTTTATAGCAGCTAATGATATAGTTACATTCAGCTATTCTCTGCAATGGATTTTGTTGCATCTATGCGATTGTTTTTGTATATATTCATATTTTGTCAAACACCTATGTTTTCTTGTGCAGTTGAGTCATTAAGGAATTCTAGCTTCCCATGTTCGTTGATGTCTTTTTGAGTTTTAATCAGTTCCAATTTATAGCCAGTGATGGATTCCTTCCAAAGCGTCAAATGAGACAGATAGTGGAGTGTGGATGCAAAAGTATGTTGAAAATTATCTTAGTTGTGGAAAAGTGGCACCTTAGTGCTGAGGCATATGTTCTCTTAGTAGAATGCCAAAAACTGCACGTTCCATGAAAAAGTGCCAGTTTACTGGTGAAGTATGTGCTCTTCCCCTGGAAGGTCAAAAATGTGCTTTAATTGAAAAAAATGGTTGTTTAGTGGAATGCACTCTCTTCTGCAAACCAAAACATTGTGCCTCATTTATGAAGCGTGGGCACCTCCATGGTGAAGTGTAAAACCAAAAAGTGGTAGTCAAGTTTACGATTGTGTGACTCTAGTGTGAGAAAGAGTGAACAAGAACCAAAGGTTGGTTGAGCCTTACGAATTGTTTAACTAGACATGATATGACCAAGTTTTGGTCAAAACGCAAAAACGTGACAGGCAGAATCAAGGATCCTGCCTGGATCCTCAAGGATTCAAGCCCGAATCTGGATCCGGTCTGTCTAGGACAAATCCGGCAACTAAGAATTTTGATTTTTGAATGTTACTGTTAGGTATGTAATATGTTACCATGTTGAATGTTCAATGGTTCTAGTTCATGTTGCAATTTTGGTATATTCAAGTATTTTAATTTAGTATGTTCTGCTGAAACATCATTTCATAACTAGCATTTCAAGTTCTATATGTATACTACACAACACCCTCCCTGCCCTGTCCTCCCCTTGCCACCATCCCCTGGCCGTCTCCCTGCCATCCTGAAAATGAGGCCACTCGTCCCGCCGTCCTGCCGTACCCTGGTACTGATGTTGCATTGTAGTTTTCTTAAAGGTTACAGATCTGAGTAAATGTTCCCAAGCCATCTCCCTCCCCAGGATGTCTTCAGTAGAGGGACAGATAAAAACTTTGGGGATGTGTTCCTGTGTATCATAGTTGTAGATGATTCTGGTGCACTGATATCACTTGTTGATGTCTTGGAGTAGCATATTTTAGCTTTTTTACTAGTTTTGGATAATATTTCTTGAATATATCTGTATTCAGCATAGAAGTTTAGTAGTTTGCATTTGTATTTATGTCGAAAAAATTGCATTGAGTGTGCACAGAAAACCTTGCATATCTAGAGCAAAGTAGGGTGTAAATTGTAGAACAAAGAACAGTCCACGCTTTGCCCATCTACAAATATGCTGCAATAATTGATCTTTGAAGAAAAGTTCAATTCTGCCATCAGGTGAGATTGAAATTCAAACTGGTTAGATAATAAGGCAAATTCTTGGTTGAAAGCCATAGAGTAGTACTATGGAGTTTGCTGATTTTTTTTATAGTTTCAACGTTAATTGAGAGTTGAATTAAGTGATTTGAATGTAGTAAGGCTTAGATCTGAAATTGGACCAAGTCATACCCTGCTATGATGTCTATTCAAACTAGAGTTTTAGTCCTATCCAAAGATTCAAATACAAGTTTGAAAGATGAGAAAGTGAGTGGGAAATTAAGAAGAATTTTGTTATACTATGAGCATGGTCAAAGCATAATCGTCCAAGCTGTTGAAAAAGTTCACAGTGGTTGCTTTGTTTGTAGTGACACAGTGAATATTAGTTGAGTGAATTGATGAAAACTGAAAAGCAAGTGACATCCCTCTTGTTTATGGAAACTGGCTTGCTGGAATATTCTCTACTGTTTAGTCATTTAATTTGCATGAGATATTGATGGAGTTAACTCTTAGCGGGCATGATGCATATAGATCTGCACAAGATCTTTTTCCTCCTTTTCTGATGAGGATCCAGTTGAAGGAATGCCCTAAAATGCACGAAGTTTGATTAAGTGGGCTATACGGTCTATGGTGGACTAATTGCTTAGTGTGACAATGCAGATTGGAATAGGTTCCAGTTGTGTAGAAGATATAGGAAAGGATTATTTTCTAGAAATTCAAGATTTTACTCTCAAGGTCATCTCTCAGCTAAATTTGTGTACAATGTAGCCTACAGTCTATTCTTGGTGATCAACTCAGAGATGTGAAAGGTTGTTGGAAAGTATTGTGTGAAGCGACTTATTGGAGACATATGCTGCTGTTGATATGGTATATCTGAGAGCAGATATTTTATCATTCTTATGGGGTCACATTTCAGTATTCTGAAATTCTGAATGCATTCTCTATTCTCTGTAGTTGGAATTTAGACATACTAGTTTGTATAAAACCATTGACACTTCTAACACATCTCAAGGGCCTATAATTGCTCTCCATCTTCAAAGAGTTGGACATTTTGTGGGTCTTTGTAGGTTATACATAAGTGAGATGTCATAAATGTTTTACATTCAGGGATATAAATTTGGTCTTGCATCTTTAGAGTTATTAAAACATGATGTAAATCTGTTGTTTAAGAAATCTATAGTCTAAATGATGGAAAACTATAAGGGGTATTTAGTGAGACTGTGACACCATTTGGGGTATCCTTATGCCCATGGTATAGCTATGTCACATGACAAGCATTTCACTTCTCTCTTACTGTTGTGTAAGATCTCTCAGGAAATCTTCCTTGGTCTACTGGAGCCAAGCCAAATGTTCCCTCTGGTCAACAGGTCCAAGACACTTCTAGTTTAATTATTTCCTCAGGCTTTAGTATTTTAGGTGTGTGTCTTCTTGAGTCGCGAGGTACAGTTTGTTGCACAAATAATTTGTTTGACATAGGTGTGAACATCAAAATGTGAACATCAAAAAAATAGCACAAAAGCAGGTGTTTAATTTTTCATTAAGGGGATTTTAGTAGGATATTAGTACTATTCACCAATCATGAGGTACAATTTGTCTCACAAATAATTTGTTCGACTCAGGTGTGAACAACAACAAAAAAATAACACAAAAGCAAAAGGAGGTGCTTAATTTTTCTCAAGGGGATTTTAGTAGGATATTAATATTATTTAGGATTGGTCAAAGGTTTCGTAGGTTGTTTGCTTCTGTATGTATCTTGAATAAAAATTACATTGCAATATGGAGATGGTGATGTCTACTGCCACTGATGACTTATGAGCATTCACACGAGCCAAAGTGCTTCAGAAGTTGTCTCAAATGTTACATTGTACGCGGGTATTGTAACATATGGAACAATTCAGTTGTCTGTTATTGGACCGTGAAACTAAAACTTGAGTCAAAGTGAAAAGACACATTTTAGTAGTAGTATTTCATCGTCTGGCAAACTTACAACCAATAGAAGGATACATTATTTTGATGTCCAACAATTGATAGATTGTTATAACCTAATCCTTGTAATCTATTTGTTTTACATAGAATAAAAGTATGTACAGCTTGTTCTTTTACAATTTAACCAGATTAAAATTATAATAATCACATTATGAGGTGAATGATTAAACATTGTCTGTAATCTACAATAAAGGTTGAAATGACAGTGGTAATATCTAGAAATAAATGGTAGAATGCATAGGGGCAATATGGTGCATTTTACTGGAGTTAAGTTGGTTAAGATGGAAGTGTCTAAGGATAAAATATGATCTGAGATTGTGATTTGTCAGACTTTAAGGTCAAACTATATGATGTCCGGTGATGTAGTCTTTGTTTCTTATAATTTTTTCTCTCTGAGTTTGATAATATCCCTATTGTTTGTAAAATAGGTCCTGCAGATGATCAATAACCCACATTACTTGTATCGCATGACAATTTTGCATACTATTTCACTTCTAGCCCCTGTCATGGGTCCCGAAATTACAAGCCAAAGAATGTTACCTGTAATTGTCAATGTAGCCAAGGATAGGTAAGTTTTCTTGTGGATTTGTGAATTCAAAAGATTTTTTTTGCACTTGGAGTTTCTATATAAAGCAAAGGATTCTTAGGTTCTGAGAATCGATTATTTTCACAGGGTTCCAAATATGAAATTTAATGCAGCAAAGGTCTTACAGGCCATCATTCCGATTCTTGATCAGTCTGTAAGTATAAAGTTTATTTGTTATTCACATGGTTACGTGTGGAATTATAACTTCATTTTGCTTAAAGTTGTAAGCACTGCAATACTCCTGGATTTGCTACTGTGGTCGTGCTTAAACTTGTAGGAATTGAAAGAATTTTGGTATAATTTTGTTTTACAGGTCGTAGAGCAGACTGTTCGTCCTTGTTTAGTTGAACTGACTGAAGACCCTGATGTCGATGTAAGATACTTCGCTGGCCAAGCACTACAGGCCTGTAATGAGGTCACAATGTCATCTTGATGGATGTTTTCTGAAGTTGATTTCAATTTTGACTGTTCACTAGAATTGGTTGATATTGATCTATGATGTTATTCAATGCAAATTTAGCGAAGCTTTGATCATCTATCGACAGAGAGCAAACAGGCTTGATATTTTTGCAAATTTGTATTTTATATTTTTCCATCTAATGTTTGCTGAGACTTGCCCTGTTTCTGGTTGATTCATGTGCAATTTGATCTTTAGCTGTTATTGCATTCATCGTATTGGCATTCTAAATTCAGAGGCATTTCTCATGGATATTGAGTGGAAACCTGTGGTGGCATGCTCTACAGGAAGCAAAGCTTGCAATGATAGATAAATAAAATTTTAAATCGCCCTCATCCAATTTGTTGGTTCAGTGTCTTGGCTTGAATTTACATTGACGAGTAAATGGATTAATATAATCCAATATATTGCTTGTTGACATTGATTGCCAATTTAATGCTTTGAAGTTGAAGGTGATCCATTTTATTGAGGTTAGTCTGCTAATCTATTATAGTCCTAGTTTTCAAATATCTACATGTTTAGAGCATTAGCAACGAGTATTCTTCACATGGTGTAGTGATGACTTAAGTACAATGCAGATTACATATATCAGATAGCTCAACAACAACAGATCCCAGTGAAAAACATGAAAGATTGTAAATTCCTTAGCAAACTTTCATAAATTGCAGCCAAATTAAAGTAAATAAATCAATAATTAAAGACAACAGAAGATTTACTCAAGATAATCTATACTCTAGGTCAAAGTTTCTTGATCATTATCTCAATGGCAATATACCAAAGAACATCATTTCTTTGCACCTTGCTGAATCTACTTCCAATTCTCATTACATACTTTTTCATTAGTTAATTTGAATTTACAATAGTTTATTTATGCTTAATTGTCAACAATAATGGCAATATACCAAATAACATCATTTCTTTAGAAATTGTCTAACTTATTCTAGCTTCTATTATTTGACATTAAATTTATTTCCTCAATGTTTCAGGTTGAACTACAAACTACCATGATCCATTTGTGAATATGTTAACCATCACTCCCATCTCGCCACCTAACCTAGGATAACATGGAGATATAATTTAGCCTGATGGATGTCCCTATTTTAGAGAGTATTCTCTTGTACATTACCAAAACAAATGAATGGAAATGTGCCATGATGTTTGGACTTACAGGGAAAGTGGGTCTTATCATAGAGGGGGTACTCTTCGTCAATAGCCAACCTCATGTGAGATATGACTAGTGTTAGGCGACCGTTAGAACTCATAATGAGCTATCCCTCCCCCTTTGGGGTCTTACCACCTTGATGGTCCTTGTGGGATCTAAGGTGGTCTTCTCCACTTTTATCAATATCCCTCGAGTCAGACCACTTTTGATAAAGTTAGGTGTCACTTGGTCAGTCTCTATGAGGGCAGTTCTCTTAGTGGTTCATAAGTGCCTCAAGTTCTCGCACGAGGGTACCAAGCACATTATTGGGGATACTGAATATTGACCTTCGGTATCTCGTGGGGGCTTCTTGTTAGATCATTTTTGGCCTACTTTGGTAGGGATCGGTCTTCCCCAATAGGATGTAATATTCTAGGCTTAGAACAAATATAAGATTGGGGAACTTTCTTATAAATTTGTAGCCCCTATTATTTTGTCCTTGCATCACAACCCATCCCTATTGTACAACATGCTTCACTTTTTGTTTGCTCTTCCTTTGTGGCTCAAGTCAAGCATTTTTCTCAAAAGAAGCTTTTGTGCCCTACAAAAACTCCAATGGTGTCTTCTGTTTTTGAGATTGTGCTTAGCATGGACAAGGGAAACGCATTGATGCTACAAAAGTCTAAGGCTCATCCTTATTTCGAGTTGTTTATTCTTGCAAACATTCCTGGCCATGGTGTTTATGCCAAGGGTAAGAGGTCATTGATGACTCATCTATCTCCTTTGGTGCTTGCCTTGTAGCCTTCAAAGATGCATTTAATATCTGTGCTTGGGCAGTTGAGCCTTATTGAGATCTCCTATCTTTCATTTGGGCCGTACTGGGGAGTGCGCTTTTGTTTTGTAAGCAACTAAGAACTTGCTTCAAAGAACCTGCATCCTCTCCATTCATTTTAAGAGCAAGTTATTTACCTATTGCTATGGCCCAACTATTATTAACCCAATGACCTGCACCTATGATGATAGATAGCTTTATATACGTATTAGTTGATGGCATTTCTCACAGTTATAGGTATAGTGATCAAAACACGAATTCAGTCACCTATTTCTTGGAGGTAGGGGTGGAGAAAAGTAGGGCAGTTGGCTCACTTAGAAAACCAAATACACCGGAATGATGACGCTATTCTATGTATAGGCAAGTAATAAGGATGCAGAGGGGTGCAGGGTGAATGATGAACTATAATTCCTATCGGAGTGCCCTACTTGACGCCCTAAAATAATAGAAATGGGGGGCCCCCTTGTTCGTCGAATTGCTTGTAGGGATAGATGAGGAACGGCACTGATGATTGAGTCTATCATTGCTCATTTGATAATATCTACTTCATCAATGGGGCCCTCTTCTCTATTGGCTACAACATCAACGAGTGCTTGATTGAGTAGGACGTTATCGAGCCTCCTTAGGCTTCTCATATTGGTCCGCACTTTTTTTAAAACCAACTTGCCTGTGCACGTAAGTGTTGTCAACATGCTAGGGTCTTGGTGCATAAGGTTGGGCGAAGGAAGGGATTGAGTCATTAGTCTCTGTGTATGTGTAGTTTGCTCTTGCATCCACTCTTTCTACATCAATGTGTCACCTAGCTAGTCACATCTCCAATTTTGTTGTTGCTTCCAAGGTGACTATTGGACCTCATGCTGTGCTTGTTTAGGTTTTCATCTCTCTATCTTGGGAACCCCGCTCATCATCATACACCCTAGTATCCCTAAACCCATCAAAATGCTACATGTAGAGATGTTGTCTAGTGCAATTTTATTTCCCTAGCTCATGCCATCTATTTGGTAGAATGAAGGATATCTCCTTCAAGAGAAAGTTTGAGTAGGGACCCATCCTTGAGTTTTGTCATGTGAAGTCTACCTTGTTGGATCCATTGTCTATTTTTGTGCTTAGTTTAGTCTTTGTCTCCTCTTAAATTTTTCATTGCTCGTTCATAGAGGTCAATGATATGACACCTATCTTGCCTCAAGTTGAATCACTTGCATCTCTCAAGGTGCATGCATTTGATCACTTGAGGATATTTTGACATTCCCAACACTTGCCTCGTTGGAGCTTCTAGATGAGAACATTGAAGCATCTTCATCCTTGGCTCTAATTGTTGGTAAGGCACTTAGTTTTTATTAGCCATCACTCCTTTTCACTCTTGACCTCAATCATACGATCAAGATTGGAGGACAAGGGCCTCTTGGTGGAGTATTTGTGAGGCATTTTTGCTCCTTCAGTTGAATATTAGCAAATGACTTAAACATAACTCACTAAGGCTTCATTCCTAGGCTAAAAATGTTAAATAGTCAAAGATGTCTTACTTTTTCCAAGCTTAATATTTTCCGTAGTGTGTTGACGTTTAAGATTGGCCTTATATTAGAGTGTGCATTATGTGTCCCAGTGGTTGTCTTTTAGTGTTGTTTCTGTCTGAATAACCCAAGCTACTCCTTTGGTATTTGTAAACAAAGGGTTTTATGTCATATACATCTATTTGTTGTACATTAACTTTAAACATCCTAGAATGATGCATTGTTGGGGGCTTTTGAGCCTTCTTGTATGTTGACCCAATTTTTATATGATTTTTGTCTTCACATGTTCTTCTCTAGATCCAAGAACTTCAAATTGTGATGAGATACTCATATGTAGTCATATATTGTACATCTTTTCACTACTACTAGTTTTGATGACAAATACTAATAGACCTACCTTTTCTTTGTTTTGATGTTGTGGATATCACGTCACTTGTTTTGGGGTGACATTCCATGGAAACATCTACCTAAGTTAACATGCCATGATATCTTGTCTCCTTAGAATGCATTGTGCTCCCTCGTGTACATGTTCCATTCCGAGGTGGGCTAGCATAATTGTATCATTTGCATTTTCTATGTTTAAAAATCATGCTGTGATATCTTGTCTCCTTAGAATGCATTTTGCTCCCTTGTACATAACATGTTCCATTAAGGTGGGCTATCATATCTATATAATTTGTGTTTTCTATTTTTAAAAATCTATTATATCTACCTCCGCGGAGGACAATCTACTATGTATTGTGTCGACATTTGTGGGGATTAATCGACTAATCAAATCTTTTCCCCCATCGTACAAGCATCTAGCATTGCTACCTGAACTAGCACTATCAAAATCTCTCACCCTATATAGGACTACTAGCCTTTGCTACTCTTACCAATGTGATCTTAAGTCTCTCTATCATATGATTGTAGCTTTTGTTATTCACATTGGTGCAATAAAAAATCTCCCTATTGTATGGCCACGTAGCATAATATAATTTGCTATGGATACGAGTGTAACACTCAGTCATTAATATCTCACAGTCTAAATTTGATTACCATCATCTTTTCATTTAGCATGTTTAACTACAACTAACATGTTATGATGTGAGCTTGCAAAGGCTCACATCTTTTCCCTAAGCACAACTTCATGGGGATGAAAGTCTTTGCTTTGCATCTAATGTAAGTTTTTGCACCCAGTGGCCTCGGTGCCCGTCCACAAATACTCACCAGATCGAGGAGACCACGCAAAGACCATTTGCACCACCAACAATTATATACCTCCTCTCTCCAGCATCGGACTTAGATTTCTTTGCACACAACTAGTTATCCTTATGTTATGAGCTACTTTTCCACAGCTACGAACTGTTAATTTTTGCGATTTCATAACCACCCTTGTTTTTTTTTCCCTTTCTTTTCTTCTGGCTCTTTTTGTTTCCGTTTTTGTTGTTTTGTTGTGCTCGGACACCGTTTGGTGGTCTTGTTGCCTTCTGGCTCCTGTTTGTACCCTCAATCCCTTAGACTCGCTTGTGGTCTTTTGTTGGACATTAATAAATTATCTTATCTTATCTTTACTTTATCTCACATTTTTACTACTGATATGCTCGCTAAAGTGGGGTAAACATATAATGTCGATAATTATACCTCATGTTATTCTTCATCACATAATGCTTTCACTTTGGCCAAAAATTGAAATCCCATATAAGCTTCCATATCACCTCACTTGCCTTGTTCATATTCTTGACCATGGGACTTGTTAGGCTGAGGATGCGTGCAATTTGTGGAGATGTTTGTGTGACACGTACTCATCTTGCAAATTTGCAAACCTATAGGTGTCAGTTGAGATGCTACACTTGCTAATTCTGGTCGTGTAACACCTCCTTAGGTTCCCCACCAACCTTGAGAATCTGTTAGCCATGTTTAAACTAATGTTTTGGCTTTATCTTCCCTTTGATGGATAGTCTCTAAGCTCTTGGGCACTTCCTAAAAATTTGAATCATTCTCTTGGGTTCTCTTAATCATTTCGGATAGCTTTCACAAATGGTTGTGTAATCACCCTAAAATGGGCTAATAGACTCAAAGCCCTATTTGCTCCTAATCAAGATATACACTTCTAATTATGTCAACCCTGTTATTGGCATAATTCATCCAATATCAATTTCAATTATGTTGACTCCATGACTGACATAATTCATCAAATTCTTTAATCAAATGATCAATCAAATCAATTAATTTCTAAATCAAGGATTAAATGACCTAGTCTATTTAATAAAACCAAGAGGTTAAATACACTTGGCTAAGTTAATTAATAAAAAGGAATTAATGAATCCCACTAAAAGACATGTCATCTTAAAGGGGACTAATGGACAAGAAGAGGTTACATCGATCAATGAGAGTACATCACATGGATAATCTCACATCAGTCACTCCACTTTGAATCCTAACCCTCCCTCAACTTTAAATCTTAGCCACCCATTTGGACTCCATTTTTATAAATAAGATGGATTTGAAGCTCAATTGACCCTCTCTCATTTAAATGCATTGTTATGCTGCCAATAAGACCCTCCTTAGATTTGAATTGTCATTATAGTGAATTGTTAGTTCATTCTAGATTTCAAGTGTGCATTCATTTCACTTAGTAGTAATTAGCTCATCAATGCTTTCATTTTGATGAATTAACATGGGATTTGCACTCATTTCTATTGAATTGTGTTGAATCTCTCATATTAGTCATGTATTGTCATTGATTAGGAACTCAATTCTGAGGGCGATTGAGGATTTAATAGTACTCTTCCTAATTAGAGAGCAATAGGATGACTTCTTTAGGATTTTAGGCTTTTATTTGAGATATTTTGATGTACTAACCCTATTGATAAATACCATTTCCTCTTCTTATCATGACTTCTATTCTTCATTTTGATGTAAAATACCCTACAGAGTTGCTCTTGGTTGCTAAAGATTGCTCCTGGTTGCAAAAGGTCACTGTTGATTGCAAAAGGTCGCCCCTAGTTGCAGAAAGTCATTTCTAGGACTAGAAAGCCATTTTTGGGAAGCAGAGTGAGATGAAGTCCCTTTTGGTTGAGATAAAGTCGCCCCTGGGTGAGATAAAGTCACTTTTGGTGGGCTTTTTCAAGTTTCATGAATTTGAAGTGCAATTGATTTACCTGATCTTATGCTTTTGTGAAATGATAATTTAGAGGCTTATTTGACTAATCCTAACTCGCACTTGTGGTTTTGATGCGTGTTTGACTTATTTTGAGCTAACCCTAATTAGTGCTTTGTTTTGTGATCTGTTCTTTGAGCTGATTTGATTTGGTTAACCCCTACTAAGTGTTTTGCATGTGTGATGATAATAGCCTAACTAGTTCTTGTAGGACGTTTGTAGAAGACACACATGTCAAAGGTTTTTGAGATGAAACTTTGAGAGTACTAATGCTTTTCATGTAGGTTTCCTTGGAGAAGTTGAAACATTGTGTTTTCATTAGTTGATTTCTTAGGCACCTGTCTAATTAAATTCTTCTTGAGTCTTGAAATGTGATAGGGGAGTATGCTGTTTACTACATGGAGATGATGACCATGAGTAAATTAGAAATCTACATCTATTTTTGAGAGACTCTTTTGGGAGCAAGGAAAGGTAGACAATCACTTCATCTATCTATTAGTGAGGGGAGTATGCTCTTTTCTTCTTGAGAGAAAATAAAAAACCTAAAAGCTTTTGGAGTGGTTAGGAGAGGAGCTACCTCGGTGGTGAATATGCTTAATGTATTTTGGGGAAGTGAAGAAGTAGATGATTATGCTCTTCTCCTTTTAGGAGAATTAGAAATTTAGACTCTTGGATCCGAACTAGTCAGTTCGTTGTCACCTTTAGGGCATGTCGAACGAGGGACAGATCTCCCTAGGAACGACCCTAGTGACCACACACCTTTCGTTAGTGATTCCAACTCACTATAATAAAGAAGCTTTGTAGAGTCCAAAGACTCCAAAGCCATGTTAATTCCATCCTCTTAATTCTTGATATCACATATCTTGAGGATGCCCTATTTGTTGTACTAAGTAGTGCTGCTTCCAACCTTGCTTGCCAATGGTGTACACTTGTAGGTGTTGGTGTGGTTGAAAACCTTAATCTTACTTGCGATAACACTAAGGGCTAATGCGAACATAAGCCTACTAGACACCTTTAGATAGTTTCAACCAGTTCACCTCCCAAAGGGCACATAATCTTTGTGTAAGGAGGGGGAAGAATCTCTGCTGAAGATACTCACCATAGGTATACACTTGGACACTTGAAGGTGGTATATGACACTGGCCTCTATTGTAGGATAACCTTTGAATGTATATTAAATGTATATTATTGAGTCCTTGGAAACACCAAAACACGAGCGCCCTCTAGGGGGTGATAATTGTGTGAGGTGCACATATGCACATAAGATGTGGGCAATGGTTGTCTTCTATACCATTTTATTTCTAGGGACATGCATTGTCTTTTGATGTCCAAACTTGTCAACTATTACCCCCATCCTTCTAAGTTGCTTTGTGTAACACCCCATTCGAGAACCTAAGAGAAATAAACCTAACATGCTACAATGTCTACTAAACTTTAAAAAAAAAGTTTAAACAATATCACAATAATAATGCAGAAGCAATATGTACATACACATCAATTATACACACATATTTCATTCCTCAAGGGTTCCTTCACGTTGAGTCACGTTTAAGAAGTTATGTTAGTTAGTTTAAATCTTAAGTACAATCTCCCCCTTCACCTTTGGGTGGATACTGTCCTGGAGGCAGTGGGGGATGCCCTCAGGGACTTCTTGGTGGTTGATATTGCATCTTCCAATGTGTTTAGGACAATGTATGCTAGCATCCTGGTTGAGATCGACGTCTCCAAGGGACTCCTTGAAATGATTAAGTTGAACTCTCTGCTTGGTTCTTGGATTCAGCTTCTTGATTATGAGGGCATCCCCTTCTGATGCAAGAAATGCCACAAGACCGACCACCTTGCTACCCATTGCTCCTCTGAAAAATCTAGACCGAAGAAGTCTCCCTCTTGGTGGAAGGGGGTTTCGGATGATCACTACATGGTTCAGAAAGCCCCCTCTCCTGGGAATGGTGACTCTTCTCAAGACACTTTGGTGGCTGACTCGATTGCTGTTTCTAATGGTACAATTGGTTCTACAGTGGTGACCTCTTCTGTTCACCCTCTTTTAGATCCTATCTTTGGCTTTTCAACTACTGCCCCTCCTCTGGCTCCATCTCTGGATATTGCCGCCCTATCTCTGGATGTTGTTGTCCCTTCTTTTGCTGTGATCCGTTCCTCTACTGCAGGGGTTTTGGGGGCTAGTTGTGGTGTTGTTGAATTTGCATGGTAGAAGGGTGTTGGTAAGGTGGAGGATGGATGGACCACAATAAAAGGTAAAAAGGTCAAGCCCTCCACTCTTTTTGATATGGCATTACATTCTCAAAAGATGGGACCGAAAAGGAAAGCTTGAGTTGCGGCTATCCCTTTTTTGGTTTTCCTGGCTCTTTTGGCCTTTTGTTCTTTGTAGTTTGATATGGTACGAGACTTATTGTTTATTCCTCTTTTTACCATGAGGTTTTAGGTGCCCATTCAAAACCTATTTGTGTGGTTGATGAGTACTGTGTTATCTGCAATGCCACCCTAGTCACTTTGTCTTGGTTGGTGACTTGTTTCACCTTTGGGTTGTTATTTTGTTTGGTTTGGGCTTCATTGAAAATTTTATGATTTGTAAAGGGTTTTAGGCTCCCTTCAAAACCTGTTTTCCTTAATAAAAAACAAATATATTGTCTCATAAGAAAACCCATATTTACAACCGATACAATACATCTAATGAATAAAATTCACTGCACATGTCACAGGGTATGCGAGAATTGATGCAAGTACATCAAAATGTAAGATACATGATAACATATATATACATCAATTGTATAGAAGTCTCTGAGATAGGAATAAGAATGATACAATTATAGCCAGGAGCATCCAACAACTGGCAATCCGAGGGGACCCTGAATGGTAATAAGACACTACCTCCCAACCATGTGGTCATCTAGTCAGGCTTCCACGCCCAATTTGCAATGAAGATAATGAACATCCCACATACTGATAATCAAACTTAAAACCAATCCTAGGCAAACACAATACCGATAATTGAGCAACTTTAAACAATTCAACTCTTATAGTTGGAAGTCACTTATCTTACTCAGCAACAATAAGACCCAATATTTTTGGTGTCATCTTAGAACCACAAATAGAAAAATCTATAAAGCAAAAAAACAATTATAAGAATATCTCCAACACTTGAGAAAAGCTCTTTTGTCCATTGAAATGGAGGTTGTCAGATGTTTAGTGTCCTGCGCGACTGAGGGATGCGATCCACAATGTTGAGATGGACAAGCCCCATCAGGTCAACATTGCCCAACATAATTTTGTACAAGCCCAATTCTTTCATGTTATATCTCGGATGACTCAATCAAAATTTATGTTCTCAAATTGTGCCACAAGGTTCTTGAAGAAATCTACTTGCGATTGTGCTCCTAGGCCTCATAATTTCTCATTCAGGTCTAAGATTGCATTTACATCACCAACATGTACTTCTCTAGAACAATTTCAATGTCACAATTAATTAAGTGTGTCACAAAAGCTTCCTTTTTCTGGAATTTTATAAGGCCTTAAATATTGTATACATAGAGGAAGAGATCAGTTGAGAGGCTTTGCTGCTATATCTTCATCCAATATAGATTGATGTTCAGGGGTTCGATCAAAATTTTATTGAGTGACCATATCACCCCAAGGCCTCATGTTTAAGTATTTTTTCTTATATGACTATGGTATTCAATAGCTCTATGTGCACCTTTGACAGTAACTAGGAGCATGTTGTGTGTCGTGTCACTGCTGGAGATTTAAAACACATACAAATATGTTCTGGATACTTGACAATTGTTGAGATGACATTCATTAAATTTTTCTTTCATTTTTCTCATTTTTTTAAAGATACCAAAGTCATTGTTTTGAATAAAAACTTATAAATATATACTCCAATAAACATCACAAGATTCTGGATATTATTTATTCACTCAGGCAAGAGAGTTTGATATTAATTTTTTGAGCACGAATAACTTTAGTGGCTAATATTCACCAATTGGTTAATCTCACTTATAATATACCCCAAATTTGGCTTTTTTTTTGCACTTTTGGGGAGGCCATGTCGTCTGCACTTTACAAAAATTGGATCCCACGCCTAGTATAATCGCCAATAATAATACATAAGTATTTGTATTTTAGTGATGACTTTGCTAGTGCAATATTTTTTTTCCATGCGGTAAATTATATATATTCGCCTACAAATTCCAGTTCTTATCTTAATCAATGTCATATTAGCCAATATTTGGTAAAAATTTAAGTTAGGTTGTAGGTTAAGTATGTAGATTCCACATGCGTCTCTATTCCAAAAAATTTCCATGAAACTTCTTTATCCTTTCTCACTTTGGCCCAAAACAAATTTGATTTGGAACATGTGTCTTTACTTTTGGGACTTTCTTTAAAACTAGGTATTCTTTTTTAAGTTTGGCTTGAAATAGGATTTAGGCCATTGATTTAGGATCCTCCAAAGATTATAAACAATAGGGTTGTTGCCTCCATACCACCATTCAATAATTTGGATAGAAACTATACTGGTATAAGTGGGATAAATTTAACCTTCAATTTTGAAGCTCAATTAGGATACATATAGTAATAATAATAAAAGCATGGTTTCAAGGCATGTGTGCTTCTATCGATGATTTTTGTCATTAACGAAAGATTTGCTAGGATATTATAGAATTTTCAAAGTTGAAAAAAAGTTGCCAATAAAATTAATTTTTTTTCTACTCAAAAAAAAAAATTCGCCAATAGAAATTAATTATTTTCTCTTGAACTAATATTTGATTCGCCATAATTTTATACATTTTTTCATGGGGGGTTTCTTAAAGTTATCCCTGTTTTTGAGTTCTATCATTGATATAAATGTGATGTTCATTGCCTTGTAATAAATCCATGTTGTTGCATCACTAGATGGTAGGTAGTTGATCAGACATCTATATCATATAATTTGATTCCTACTTCAAAATTATTTTCTAGTCCTGCATTCTTGAAATACTTTATTGTCTATAAAATAACATCTTTTGCCAAATTCTCAAAAGTAGCAGCCAATTTCCTTCTTTTCATATAATACTTAGCTCCATATTTACTCACTTCAGTAATCTTTGAATATGTGATCGCATTCCATAATACGTTATAGATATTGGAAAATATGATGCACAAAAATAATAATAAAAAACTTCCATCGTCCCTTGTGGTAGAAGTATGGAATTTCATCAAATGTCTAGAATGTATAGTAATAGATATTGACAATGTTCTTGTTATGACTGATAATATTGTGGTCTTCTTAACATGTAGGAATCAACCTGCTATAATATCATGTTAAAGTTAGAGGATTGCACATGAAATAACACTACTTGTAATTTATGTATGTTTCAAATGCAACAATCTCTTGCATTTATATTGGGAATAAGATTATGAAGAGACATGTCCCTTCAAGGAACAAGTGTATATTCGTTAATATGATAATTAAAATAATAACTTATATACATATATAATGAATAACTTATATCTCATATATAATTATTCAAAGGTTTATCTTGGCTAACGCTACAAAACATTAACATTTTATTTTTCCACTTTATTATTATGCATGCATGTTAAAAGTAATTATTTATTATTTTAATCAATAAAGGTAATTAAAGTGCATTCTTTAAATGAAACTCTAATTAAATCAATATATATATTTTTTGCTCAGTAAACGGCCTAAGCCTTGATACATTTTATTTATAATTGAATAAAATACAAGTGTTTCCCCATTCTGACGGGCACAGGTAGGAAAGAACGGGGAAAGAAAACCTCCTGTCTTGCCCGAGACCTTAGTCCTATATAATACAGAATTTTAAAGGGGCATAACCGAGTGCTTACATCAAAATTTCCAAATTTTTACAAATGTCTTCCAAGGAGGAATTAGATTGGAGGGAGGATTATCACCATCTGTCTACAATCATCAATATCAACAAATGTTAAGGGTTAAATGTATCTTAAAGAAAAACCCATTATAATAAGTAGCCACCTGGTCCTTTTATTTAGGATAAATTACAGGCTGAGATTGGAAAGTCATTAATAAGCTCAGTTTGTACTTCCCTTAATTAGATTTTTAATAATTAAAAGGTCTATCTTGAATAAATTTTTATAATTGTTTAGTTAATGTTATAGTGTTAGAGATTTTGAAATAAAGATAACATTACATATGTGAACCAAGTTCTTTAATCTTTTAAAGATTAATTTCCTTACATGGTTAGATGAAGATTGTTTCACCAATTGAATTAAACTAGAATCCAGGGAAAGGCAAACCGAAATCCATCTATAATATCTGGGTATTTACAGATTTCAAAAATTCAATTACGTGGAGTACTATCTAAATTGACACATCAAAACTTAGTATTTTAATGTATTGAAATTTGTCCTGTTATTGAAATAGATACACGCAAAGCAAATTCCAACTCCACATGCAATTGTGTAAATTTTTAATATATATTCTATTAATATATGCTAGTCTGTACAATAACCACTATATCCTATTTTAAAAGAGGGATACATATGATAACAGAGTATTAGCCATATTCGCTTGAAGTTCTAATAGTTACGACTTATCTACAGAAGCACCTTGCTTTAAAATTGGGTGATTCAAGCCAAAATTTGATATATGATAGTATTCATATTAACCACTGGATTACTTACTTTTTGAGTACCATTATAATTTCTGATGCTTCATGCAAAGAGCCAACTGTTGAACTAGGGGGAAACTCAAATGTTGATCTGTTCCTACTGGTTTTGTCATAGTTTGGAAGACAGAATTCCACTTCCTCCATGTTGTTGAAATCCACATTTGGTTGGATATAGGCATTGTATGCCCTCAACTAACCAATCAACCAGTCCCTTCCTTGATCTTCGATGATTCCCCTCCATCTCATCAAAAAATTTATGCTTGTCTCCATACACGACCATTCATTGTAAAACTTGATATTATCCCTAATAACCATGCAAGGGCGTCTTGGGATCCTTTCCAGTTCCTGACTGTTGACCTCAAATTCCATATATGCTTCTGGGAGAGGAATTCAGAGCCGAGCGTCAATGTTTGCTACAACAACTAATTAAATCAATATTAATTAAATATTCATAATAAAATAATATTTTGATATTTAATATTTAAATTCTTTAATTCTTTAAATTTAATTTAATAAATTAGGACTTTAAATTAAATCTTTTAATTTAGCCAAAATATTCCAATAATTCCAATAAATAAAATATCGTCTTATTTAATATATATATATATTTCTTTTTAATTAAATAATATTTAATAATTCAAATATCAATTATTAATCCAAAGATCATAAATAAAAAGTTTTCCAATCAAATCACAAAGTCAAACCACATGAAATACATAAGGATAATCCACCCAAGTGAAAATTAAAACCTCATACACATAGAAAGACTCACAGGTTTAAAAAGGGTAGGCAGTCAGTTACGAGTCCTCCTTGTAGGTCAAATATTTAAGCCATGGTTGGATTGGACTTGATCATTATCTTCCCATTCTTACCATTGCGTTTTTACAATAGGGCATGTTCATCCTAGCAATTCATAGAAGTTGATGCCTGATACCTACAACTTGCATAAATTATGAGCATATATATATATAAGCTAAACATGAAATGGAAGAGAATGGTACATTGTGTAGATCCTAACTAGTAGGTGATTATGACTCCCTCCCTTAACCACATTAGACAGAAAAATAAAACAAACACGCACACCATACACATGCAAGTATGAGGTAGGTACCATATTAAATCACAAGTCAAATCATCAACTGCTCAGATATAACAATGCATCACTATGAATATAAAATAATCATCATTAAAGACATATCATCTGACATCATTATAAAAGCAATCACATTCACTAACTAAGAATAATTGAAACATCATTAATGCACAAGTAACCATAATCATTAATCAATATGTGAAATAAAATCAACTAAGTAATCACCTCTAATATATATGTAATCCACGTCATGAAATAATACCATGTAACTGTAAATCAAATATCTCTTGAATCAACACATGCACTAATTAGGTCTAAAAGAGTTTGACAACCCAAACCGAAAAGCACCATACCGGTGGGCATTACACTTTGTCCTTGGTTGGATTGTTTTCAATATACCTTAAATATGCAAGACCTAAAAACAACTTCCTTTAACATCTTCAAACTTTCAAACTTGCAAAAATTGAAACCCTGAGTGTCCTAAAGTGACAAATTAGTCCAAAATATCACAAAGTCACTTCTAGGTGTTCCAAGTCACTTCTGGTTTGAGTCAAATCATTTCCAAATTCTAGTTTCATATCTAAGAACTTTTTTGGAGAGTTATGTTTGTCCATTTGGTCATAATATCTAAATTTCTAACTCTTATTAAGTCAAACACCAAGCATATCCTATTTCAAGTTGTCCAAACTTGTCAAGTTGTGTGAAGTCTTGTCTTCCACTTAAATACTTATCCAAAGTTGAAAGTCTTATCAAGTCAAGCATCAAGTATACCCTATTTTAAGTTGTCCAAAATTGTCAAGTTGTGTGAAGTCTCATCTTCAACCTAAACACTTTGGTTCTCAGCTCATAAAGAAGGTAACCAATCCTCTTGACATTGAAACATGTCAACTTTTTGTGTCACATAAACGTACTTTGTGTCACACCTATCAATCATTTTTTAGAAAAATACACTTGGACATCAAAAAAACCCTAATTGAAACTATGATACACTACAAAATTGACTTAATCTATTTGCAAACACAACTCCTTAATGTCACTCACAAGGTAAAAAAGATAAATCTTCAAGACAAATAATTCTTTTGAGGAAGAAGGACCAAGGCTTGTGTCCTCTAAAAAAATGTGAAACTTCAGAAAGACATTTTCTATTTGGATCAAGAAATCCTATCACACAAAGTGTACCAAGTACAACCCAAAACATTCAAATAATGAGACCTATAACTACTTCCAACTTGTGGATAAACATCGAGACAATCAAAACATAGACGATCAATCTATCTTTAACCTAATAGAGCAATATCAAGATTTGGAATCTAAGATTCGAGAAATGAAGAAAGAAAAGGAAACCTCATTGACAAGCACTCCTTAGGATCTATATGTCCTTTTATATTTGGTAATGATTCAACCATAGTTCCACCTCCTTCAAATATGAGAACACCAAGGCATGAAAATCCAATCTTTGATGAAGATGATATTCCACAAAATTATGATCAGGCTATCTTTGATCAAGAAAATGAAGAAATGAATATGTCATATTCACTTAAAAATCTTCCATATCTAGAAGAACATCAAAGGATTAATCAATGCTTAGAGAGAGTCTTTACTCCTTTGGAACAAACTTATGAAACAATTTTGGAAAACATTCTTGAGGACAATCTTATCACATTGCCTCAACATAACCTCATGTGGGATGACATACTTGAAATACTATTGTAGATATCATCAAAACAATGGCCATAAAACTTTAGATCACATAGAACTTAAAAAATATAATATCCAAGATCTTATTATTATAAATCAATTAAAATATGAAATTACTAATCATCCATCTAATGAAGATACTACTCTCAAGAAAGATCAAATTAATGAACCTATGTCTAGTAGTGATTCTCTTGAAGCTCCCACTTCTTCCAACAATCATGCATCTCCTAGAGATTCAAAGATATCCAACATGACTTCATTGAAAAAAGAACCTAACTCTTATCATATTGACTATGTGTACTATTAAGGGCTAACTCTAAAAAAAACCAAGATAATCTACATTTGACTCCAAAGCTTTTCAATGCTTCCAAAATCAAAGATCCTGAAGCTTCATGTGCTACCATGCCTATCATGCAAATACAAGATACTCTGTTGTCCTTAGAAATGGCTCCATATCAAGAGGACTATTTAAAAGATAAAGAAACAAGTATGAATAATGATCAAGATCAAGATCCCTTCACCCCCTTTCATATCTTCCAGGATGTCACCTCTCCATCTCAAGAATAATATATTCCTTCATATCCTACATCTTTTCCATATTCCAAGCAATATCAAGATACCACTTATACTGGATTTTTGGTGAGCTTATTGGAAATCAAGAGAAAGGTACTCTTCCTATTCTATCCAAAGATCCTTGTCAAGATCAAAGTATCCTCTCACCCATTGTGATACTGCTCCATATTCAGCTCAAAAATCCTCCATTATTCCTAATCCTTGGAATAAGAATAAACACCTCCAAGTTCCAACTACTCCTATTAAAGTTTCTCATATCAAAATGGTTCATGAGCTTATAAACGTAAAAATGTATCCTAAAGATGAGAGCCTTCGTCATGTTGCTCACTCAAAAAATGTTGACATCCCTATGAATTATCCATTTACATCTTCCAAATCCATCCTTGGTCCTTATAAATCAAAGGTAAACCCTTCAAACCTTCTGTCTATATTGGGACCTTATATACCTCAAGATAAACAAAGAGATTCATCCTTGATCAATTTTCATTCACCCATCTATTTAAACCCACCATATCAACCTTATTCATCCGCAAATCTGAAGTCTTTTGGAAACAATTTGGATGTACAACATGAAAAGAAGGAATACAAGAATTTATTTACAAATGAAGATCACTATGTCCTATCTAATAGACATGTGAATACAAGTAGAAGAAAAATTCTAGAGATTACAAATTTCCACTAAGCAAAGAATGAAATCAAAGAAAATATGGGTTTTTAAATCCATCATTGAATAAATGCTTCTTAAAGCATCCAAAAGAAAACAAAAATCAAATCGATATGGATTCCCACATCTCTACTAAAGGACTTGAGTATTCAAGACAAATCAAATTTGGCATCCAAGCTTTCAAAGGCTTCTATTTCACATTCTTCCAAAAATCTTCCATCACCTCATACATCAAAGCCTCAAGCTATTCCATTCATATTTCCTCCATCATTTCACCACCCTTCAAGCTGTATGCCAATGTTGATCTTTCTTACTTTTCCATTTGTCCTTGAGCAATCCTTTCATTACCCTATTCACTATCCTATGCTTACCTATTATCCTTCTACCTTTTGTTCGTCCATCCCATTTATTGCATCCAATGCATAAAAACTTATCCTCCATAGTCCTCTATTTCTGTCTCTCATCTCATTTCCATCATCCTATTAACATCTTTGAGCATAATTTTTAGTGTTAATGGCCCATCATAACATATCATTTCAAGAGGAGCATTATCAAAAGAGAAAAATGCTTGAAGTCCTTCCAAAAAAATGAAAGAGAGGAAAAGTGCCTTGGTGAAAACTGGTAAATAGGTGCCTTGGTAGCAAAAGTAAAGAGAAATGAATTCATCCTATGGTGAAAACCACTTTGTGTGGCACCTTAGACAAGTATCATTATGAAAACTTGGCAAACAAACATGATGCATAATTATTTCATCATCAATCTATGTGCTCTTTTAACTTTCATCTTGACAAATTTGAGCTATTTGTGAGCATTGGCCACCTTATCTAGCAACTACCCTATCATGATCTTGCTTATCCCAAAGCATTCACTCGTAGCTTCCATAGTAAGCTTCATCCTACTTATTCTATCATATCACTATCACTATCCATTAACCTCTTGGTCTTGATCACATTGAAAAATAAAAAATAAAGGAAGGAAAGAAATAAAACATGGTTCTAAGAAGCCTTGTGAGATGTCCATTTTTTGGGACCTCATCGTTTCATGACATCATGTCATTTCCCTGTATGATATCTATCTCATTGACCACCATTTCTTATCTGGAACATGTTTCATATGGCTATTATCCCTTTTCCTAGCATGGGAAATCTTGAAGAGTTGGTCCTTGAGGATCACATTCACCTGCTTAATGCATGATTACTTATCCATATGGGATATCGACTTGATCATCCATCTCTTCCTTTACCTTTCTAGACACTGGGGGTAAAACAATGTGATCTTTCTTGAGAACTAGTTTATCTCTAAAAAACCTAAATATTGAAAAATGTTCGTAAAGAAATTAAAAAATATTGAAATATCTTTTATATATATATATATATATATATATATAACATCTAAATATCAAAAAATCAAAACAAATTAAAAAATATAAAATCTTAAAAAAATGGAGATCTTAGGCCTAGCCCCAAATCTATCAGCTGTGTGAGATCTTGTATCAACTTGCATCTCATTATTTGGAAAATAATGTCTTGCTAGAAACAAGTTCCTTGGCCATCCTTTTGAGGTTGGCTCTAATTGACATCAATTTTACCCTATAGTGAGACAATCAATTCTCACATGTCAATCTAAATTGTTAGCCTAGCTCATTGTCTTTGCCAACCTAGGTAAAAATTGAAACACTACTAAATTTGAAACCTAGGATGAAGTATCTCACTGTTAAACTCTCTCCGAGCTAGTCTAGATGTCAAGTTTAACTGTTAGTTATGGTTGATCCACCATGATTTGTCATGCCTAGGTGTTGGTCTTGGGAAGTTTTCTACTAACATAGGACAAGTGTTTCTTAACACTCTTACATGCATAACATCTCACAAATATTACCACAAACACACAAAGGTGTTTCTCAACACACACTCCTATAATAGACATCAAAACTAGTATTTTGCAACACTTTAATTCATAGTATTTCTCAACACTACAATTAGATTACATTGACAATTGAACCCAAAACAAAAGCATTTCTCAACACTGCTTTCAAACAAACACTCACATACAAATAAACAAATCTTAAAATAATACTAAAGTCATGACCCAAAAATTTGACAAAAGGATTTATTTACATCTATGTGCTTGTCTCTATGATGTCTCAATGACTAGAGAAATGTGCTTGAATTTTACATCTTTTTTTGGCATCATTGAAGATTTTTTCCTTATCATAAACCTTGAGTGACTTAAGGATGTCTAAAGGACTAGAGTTTCTAGGAAAGGGGGATGGCATTTTCTTTGTTTTTTGTATGTCGTGATTGGTCCAATGATCTCTAGAATCTGTATAATCTAGGTATCCACTATAAGCGCCTCCATCATGTGTTAGACAACCCTGTGTACCTCGGCTTGTTTTATATGGAAACTTTGGTGAGGTTGGTTCATTATCCTTGCATGTTTGTTAGATAATACTAATCAAATTCCTTGTAAATATGTACACGAGATCATGTACCCAAGAATATGAACAAAAACAAGGCTCATTGCAAGTTATTAATCATATTTTACACACAAACAGAAGAAGATTGTCAAATCAAGAGGAGGTAACTAACAAGTCATCTTGACATACATGTCTTGATGCTTAGATTCACTTTTGACATTACATCTGATTAAGATAGTATTCGTATCTCATGATTGTTAAATCTATTAGTGAATCTTGTAGTAACCTATGATGTTTGTTATAAAATTCTGCCCAATGATCAAAGAATGTAGTGCTTTGAATAATCAGTGACAAGTCTAGGCTACATTCATATACTCACATGGGTTATTTGAGATTCAATTCTTTCTTCTTATCAATGGTTTGTTAACAAGAATGTGATTATTATACATTGAAAAATCTAAGTTTGATCACTTAATCAAATTTTACATTAAACTACACATAATGGTTGAATACTAACTCAACTAATATCACTTGCATACAAAGGTGTCATTAATCTCATAATCATTCTCATACAATAATATTTTTAATTCATATCATTACATTACATTCCATACATAAGATAAACACTAAGGAGAAAAATGATAAGTGTGCATATCTAGTGTTGCATCCATACATATATAAGCATGTGAGAATACAAAAATATTCATACATGAGCATAATCAAATAGAAACATCCATGTGTATACATTTGCATATTAGTAAAATCAAAAGTATCATGAAGCTGGTGTAATAAATCAATTTACTAATCAAAACCATCACATATGACCAAGATACATGATAAAGGCTCGAGACATGTCATATATATTGAAGCATCATAAGAGATACATTAGTGCATGCACAAGTATATTAGAGATCAATAGAATATTCGCGGACCCAAGAAAAAATATGCATGATATAAAAATATACAAGTATATTAAAGATACATCAAAGAGTATCAGAGATCAATCAAATACGTAATCAGATGAACAAAGAATACATCAGGACTGACTCCCTCACTCATCAGGACAGGAAGAAAGAGGTGGACTAATTGCTCATGATCCCACACTCAACACCTTGAAAGGATAAAATCCTAAGTGTCTTTGAAAATAAAAATGAAACTCAATAAGAAGTTCTAACTAAGTATATTGACCTTAAATTATATTCACATTAAAGATCCCAAGGCACTTAACAAACTGGACACCGAACAAATTCCAAAATAGACAAAATAAGTCTTTTGTGTCCTCTAGCCCCAAAAATGACCTTCTAAGGGTCCCAAAGCTGACTCTCTAGCCAAGATTGACCTTCTAGGGGTCCCAAAGGTGACCTTCTAGCAAAATGACCTAGATATGGGCCCAAAGGTGACTTTTCCCCCAGAAGCAACTCTTTACTACCAAAGGTAAGTTTCTAGCCAATAGTAGTGACTTTCTAGGCTACAAGAGGTGATTTGATAGCCATGGAATGACATATTAGGACCAAAAAAAAAATGAAAAAAAAAATACATTATCATAGATTGGAATTTTTAAAGAAAAGTCAAACCCTAATTGCAAAAGTTAACCAAAGTCAAATAGGAGTTGAGTAGGGGCAAATAAAGGACTAGAAATGCAACTTTAACTCAAAATACTCTCAGAATGATTCATAATCTTTGGAAAAGGTTACCATAGGTAAGAGGAAACATAATATTTTGTCAAAATATGGTCAAAGTTAGTCAAATTTGGTCAAACTTGGCCAAAATGGTATCAAATAGCTACATAAACTTACCAAAACTTACATAAGGATATATCTAATGACCTGAATCTAGTCAACTAAAAGAAATATTGGTCAACCATTGTTAAGATCAGTCAAAATTTTTCAACATCCACTTTTCAAGTGGTCAAACTTGTCAAACAATATTTAATCAACAATTTATCAACTCAAAACAAATTCTAAAGACTCAAAACATTCTTTAATGGTTCCAAACAACTTCTCGACGATTCTTTCCATCATTCAATCAATCATAATCACATCTTTATCTATCAAATATATCAAAAATTCTTAAAATCAAAATTTCATTTAGGATCATTTCAACTTTTCTCCTAAGGGGGCATGATCATACCTAAATTGATAGATTTTCAATCAAAATAAAATCTATCAAGCCTAGGGGCATAATAGTTCTCTTTGATTGAGTTGAGATTATTAGGTAATTGACTTCATCACATCATATCAAGTTAGTTATGTATGTCATATCAAATCAATATCACAACTAGTTAGTTTCATCACATCATATCAAAACTGATTATTCTCTCAGTCAAGCATCAATTCTTCTGATATCTTTCGACTTTGATAAACTCTAACACTATAATTTAAAATGGTTATTTGTAAGCAAATAATGATCTCTTATATTCAGGTTTAACACTATGACTTAAATAGGGTATCCTTTTAAAGCTCTTATTGATCTTTGTTCCATCAAGTTCAGAGTCAATATGATCGATTCTCATTCCACCAAGTTCAGAATCAATGGCTTAAAACCTTTCAATCAATTGAATTTCATTTGATCCAATTCTGAATTCTCAATCTATGAGTTAGGAATTGTTTCATCACTTCATATCAAACTATTCTTTGAGTCAACATCATCATTTCTTTGAATTAATGCACCACTCACACATCGATTCAAAGAGGAAAAATGTAATCACCCTAAAATGGGTCAATAGACTCGAAGCCCTATTTTTTTCTAAATTAGGATATACACTCCTAATTATGTCAACTCTATTATTGGAATAAATCATCAAATATTAATTTAAATTATGTTGACTCCATTAATGACATAATTCATCAAATTATTCAATCAAATCAATTAATTCCTAAATCAAGCATTAAATGACCTAGTCTATTTAATTAAATCAAGAGATTAAATACTCTTGGATAAGTTAATTAATAAAATGAAATTGATAAATCCCACTAAAAGACATATCATCTTAAAGGGAAAAAATGGACAAGAAGTGGTTACATGGACCAATGAAACCACCTCACATGGATCACTCCACATTGAATCCTAACCCTCCCTCAAATTTGAATCTTAGCCATCCATTTGGAATCCATTTCTATAAGTAAGATGGATTTGAAGCTCAAATTACCATCTCTCATTTAAATGCATTGTTATATTTCCAATAAGGCCCTCATTCTTAGATTTGCATTGTCATTATAATGAATTTTTAGTTCATTGTAGATTTTAATTGTGCATTCATTTAAATTACTAGTAATTAGCTCATCATTGCTTTCAATTTGCTGAATTAACACAAGCTTTTCACTTATTTCTATTGAATTGCATTTAATTACTCATATTAGGCAAGTATTGTCACTGATTAAGTACTTAATTCTAAGGGCAATTGATGATTTAATCATACTCTTTCTGGTTAGAGAGAAATAAGATATTTTGTTTATGGTTTATTCTTTCATTTGAGATATTTTGATGTACTAATCTATTGATACAATGCCTTGTTGAAGTGTGTTGTAATTGTAGGTACACATTCTTGACAACCATGTTGGTCTTGTTGCATTGTTGTTTTGCGACCTCTTCAAAAGAAAGCTTGTTCTTGGAGGACTTCTTGAATTCAAAGGGATATTATTCCATGCTTATCCCCTCTTATTTGAGTATCATATCATAGTTTACTGAGCTTTTTCTTTCTCTATTGATTATCATTTATCGTTTATTGTTTTATCACATCTATCTATTTTGGTCATCGATGGAGGTGGAAACACCAACATTCAACAAGCCTCTAAAACAAACAAACACATTTCTTATTTGTGTGAAGGTTTGAAGGAGGATATGGTGTAGCAAGCTTGGGATGTTTCTTTCTTCGTTTAGCATACTTCTTTTCTTATGTTATTTTCATTATATTATTTATTGTTATTATATTTTTTAGATATGCTAGCATATATAGTAGTCTCATTCCTTTCTAGTTGATTATTTGTATCTTGAATGTATAGGACAATACATGGCACACTAGCCTCTTAAATTTGTGCTCTAGTCTTGGACTCACACTGGTGTCCAACATAGTGAGCTTGCATAGTCACCAATTAGACTAGACTCTTGGTCTTTTTACTTTAGCAATGATTTTTTTTTTTTTTTTTTGTATTAGCTCATACTCTAGGGTTACATAAATTACAAATAGAATCCAAATTATTAATACCCACAATTCTTTCAGATCCCAACTCCAATAAGATCCCCATCCTTCATTGGCCCATATTGCCACAAAAAATATACCTATAGTTAAAAGAGAAAATTCTAGACTAAGGAAAATGATAACTTAATTGGTGTAACTGGTTAGTAAAGACCCATTTACAATAATTTATTTAGTAAAAGGTAAAAAGTATGTTTCAATTCCATTTTTTCCTTCCTTTGGTCATGTGAATACCAATTTTTAATTAAGGAAAAGTTCTTTTGCATTCAAAAAAATCTTTTGGTTTATTTGGGATGGAATGCCCAATAAATCTATAGATGATAGGTATCCACATAAAAGAGTATACTTAAGTTAAATATTGGTCAGTAAAAAGACTTCCCTAGTTGACCAAAGCACTACTTTAGCGAGGTAGCACAATAATCGATTTGGTCCTTGAGAAATTTCATCAATCCTTGAGGGTGGCAAATTTTCTTCCCCACAAGTAGGAAGTAGTATACCTTGGTAGTATAGCATTCAAGATGAACAAGTAGAAATACTCCACTACACATTTTCTATTAAAGATTTTGAGTATAAAATACTTTGTAAGTGTGATAAGCCCCTAGCAATCACTTATATACACACTTTTGCATTCTCCAATCACCCAGATCTACCTACAAAATAGTAACCTTTTCAACAATTTCAAATTAAAGAGTTATTTTTCATCAAAATTCATAAAATACATCAAGCCTCTATTAATGGATTTTTCTAAGATTTTTATTTAATTAATTTAAAAAAATAGACCCATTAATCAAATCAAGCAATCATCACTTATTATTTTAAAACCCAAAGAACAACATTGTGAAATTCATGGTTGGGGATAGACCATGGATTAAGCCTCTAGATTATGAGGACCTCCCCTTTAGATGTCATCAAAGCTTCTCATCTAGTTGCCTCACAATTTTTTTCCCTCTCACATTACAAAGGTGTTTCCACTTAGGGGAAGGATGCAAAGGATGATCATCTGATTGTCTGAGCTTTTGATTCTTCTGCTGATGGCTCTTCACAAGTTATTGATGAATCCCTCCATAATGATGCTATTGCTATTGATGACTCTATTTAAGATGATGCTCCTACTATAGATTATGCCTCCTTAGATCCTATTCATCCCTTGCTTTTGGTGTGAAACCCTCTATTTGTAGAGGCCGGTTTGTTGCTCCTAGTCTACTTTACTTGTAGTTGACAATGCACAACCTTGTCAACACTCAACCTCTAGTGCTAATATACTCTCAAAGTGGTTTTCACCACTTTCTCCCCCTTGTGGGCAGTTTTGTAGTGATCATATCTTCTAGATGGTGGTCCGATGGAATAGGAAAATAATCCATTAATCTCTTATTCTCCTCCCCACATTGTGGGTGAGTTGTCTAACCACCCATGATGTGAGTTACTAGCTATTCGAGTAGTGTGTTGTTAATGGTCTATTCTAAACCTTGTTGAAGGATATCACCCTTCTTTTGTTGCTTATTTTAATCAAATGAATTTTAAACCCATAAGAAAAATGCATCCATTTAAAGTTTAAAACCAATTAATGTAATGATCACACAACACTCATTCAAGGAATACTTAGAGTCCCTAAGGTTGAAAACCCAAAGAGTTTAACCACACCAAAATCTATTCCCTAGCTCAAGAATAATATACAAAGTTCAACATTTTTTTCCATAAGTTACTGAATCCAAAAAATGTATTTTCTAAAAATAGCTCCACTTCAAATTAGGAAGTAGGTTTTTTAACCTTGACTATTTTTTTTCAATAAGTATTTTTGCAGTCATACTACAAATAAAATAATGTTGGTGTATCAACCAACACTAGTAGATTTGGTGTTAATTTTTGACGTTATGTCATTTTTCCATTTGATTTTCACTTTTTTTTGCTAAGATTTTGATTTGGTCAAAAGTTTGACATTTTTAGTATTTTTGTTGTTGAAATTTTGACCAACATGGATTATAAACAAAAATAAACAGAAAAGTGAAACTCATTTTTCACTATGACTGAATCACTTGCGAGTGGGAGGAGGGATCGAGCTACAAGTGTGTTGCCAATTTCTTTGGTAATTTATTGACCCCATGCCTAATGTCATCATTGCTTTCTTTTTTTAGTAATGGTAGAAAGTAAGTGAATGCAAAAGTAGGTTATAAGTTGCAAGATTACCCAATGCTAAAATAGAACACATGCATAAAACCCTAATTTTTTTTTTCTTTTTCCTTTTCTTCCTTATCAAGTGAAAAAGATCACTACAAAGACTTAGTTGACAAGAGCACAATAAGAGACAAATTATATATTCAATCCTAAAATCAAAATGTGATACTCGATGGTAAAGATATTTTCTGGTCCTTGATCGAAATACCGATGAAACTTATGCTAATAGTGATAGATCACACTTTGATAAGCTTTGACCAAATAATAGTGAGAATATAATGATTAAAATAATTTTTTATATAAGAAATTAGGAGGTCATAAAGAGGAAAAGCACACACTTTGTAGAAAACCAATATATTGTAAAAGTTAGGAGATCAAGCCATCCTTTTGGCATCTAATGCAAATCGTACACCATTTCTCTTTGTATTTATACAAAAAGTTTGGTGGTCTATGGAACCATAAGTTTGGGTTCAACCTTCAAAGGCAAAATTCCCCCATGAGTCGCCAAAGTTGTAGATGTCATCTACCATAGATAAGTTTGCCACCAAGGTTACAATTTTTATAGGCTTCAACTCCTTCCAATCTTACTATTTCTAGTCGGCCCCAACCCCTTTTTCCCAAAATATTTCTAGAATTTCTATGTGTCATCTTGATGATTTCATAAGCCATGTCCCTCCCTACAACACCAATTCTCCATGCACATCGAATGTCCCATAGTTGTCAGGATAACTTCACTGAACAATTTCTAGAGTGCAAAAAGTCATGAATCTTTCCATGTGGCTTCAATGTATGTTAAAGTAATTTCCAAAATTGGAATCTTATTATGAAATGTAATTGGCTCAAACCATGGAGAATATTATTTCATATATGCCATGCCTCCTTTTCTTAAGGAATCATATTCAAAGATAATTACAAGATTGTGCTCAAATGTTATAATAGAAGGAGCGAGCATTACAAGTGACAAAAACTATTTTAGGACCTCAATCCAATTTTTTAATTAGAACTATTTCATCATAAGGGGAGCCAATTTGTAACAGTATATTATTAACAATTTTATAACTATTAGCACAGTAGCTGCATTCAAAGATCTTTGCATTGTACTTTATTCTTAATGAAAATCATGAAGAAATGTTACTTAATATCTATAATATGAAGTTGGTTACATCGAACGAATTTAGAAGAAAAACATAGTATTTGTTGAGAATTTGAGGAAATAAACTTCCATATTTTCTCTGGTAGTAAATGACTAAAGTTTCTTTATATAAATGACCCTCCCTTATAAATACTTAAGTTATTTGTTTAGGATTGAAGTGGACTACTTTAAGTACTTATTGAACATTAAAGTTTTTTGAATTTTGTCTATAATGGTGCAAAGTTGAGTGGGATAATCCAAAGTCCTCTCACATCAAATAGGATTTCTCAAAATACTAATCAACTTCCCACAACATGAACACAATTAGGGTTCCCTTAATTTCTCCTACTTCATGCATTCAAAAGACCTTCTATGGTCACTCAACCCTCAGAGCCACTTTTCTCCACATACTCTAATGCCTAACTTTGCTAAGCAACAATTAAATATCAACACTCACAGGAAACACTCACATGACAACATGTTCTTGGTTCACATCCCAACTTTTTCCTAAATATCCTTCACCATGAATCATAGACTAAATATCTCAATTGGACATGATAATACTCTACATGTCTTGGGTATGGGTACAATTTTCCCCAATATTTCCTAAGGAGGCAAAAAACTTTTCTTTTTTGATTGGTGGAGGCAACTAACTTATTACCTTCTCTAAATATGTGTAAAAATTTAGTACCATTATCTTTTTGACTAAAAGTAAAGTCAATTCTAATTTAGATTATAGTTTCTAGTTTAAAAGAGTCTTCAGCCTTAATGCATTAATAATGATATGAGAGTCTCCTTCTGTTTCTAAATTTTTGATGCCTACCTCCATTTCAAGTTTTAGTCCTTCAATTAAAGCACTTAATTTTGCCTCATTAATAGAAATCTACAAATCATAAACAATTTTCTTGCCATAGACAAATCTTGAGCAATTTAATTTTCATTATTAATATGGAGGATGGTCAATGCAAACACAAATGACCTCTATATTTATTTTTGGCCTATCCTCCAGTTGTGAGATTTCCTTTCCAATAATCCTTAGTATGACCCAAACTATCAAACTATGTCTACCGTACATCATTTTCTTGAACATTCTTTCCCTAATTTCTGTCAAAAATGCCATCTCACATTTCCCTTTTTTCGTTCTAATGAAAGCATCTATTTTTGAAAATGAACATTAAAATAAATAAGTCCTTTTGTCCTTACAACACGCTTCGAGTATTTTATAGAATTAAACCACTAAAAGTCATAATAGAATATTATGATTTTCCTACAATCACTAAGTACCAATCATGTTGTGACACATACCAATGTTTAAATGTGCCTCTAATATAAATTGATTTGTTAAAAAGTAGACAAAACTTTCATAGTTTAATTATTTTATGCAATTATTGAACAATATATCTTGGGAATGGGTACAATTTTTCTAAGGAGTTAGCTAACTTATTACCTTCTCTAAATATGTGTAAACATTTAGTACCATTCTATTTTTTTGACTAAAATATTTACAACCAATTCTAATTTAGAATTTAACTTATAGTTTAAAAGATATCTCACCCTTAATGTATTAATAATGATCTAAGAGTCTCTTTCTATTTCTAAATTCTTATTCCTAACTCTATTTCAAGTTTTAGTCCTTCAATCAAAGCACTCAATTCTTCCTCATTATTAGACATTTTTCCCAAGGACAAAGCTAATTTTGTAAGTGAAATCACTTTAATTGAATGAATGATAGACCCCTTGTATTATTCCCTCCCCATATTAGTTTATATTTTCTATTTTTTAAACATATTTTCCTTTTTGAAAGGATATCTCTAAGTTCCTATTTTTTAGTAAAGTATAAGGATGTACCCTCTAAAAATTTCCAATGTCATTCCTCCATTAAGGGAATATATGATGTGGTACAGTAATATAAGATGAATTTCTACAAAATGGACAATAACATAAATATTATTATTCAAAACTTAGATCCCACTTTTAAATTGATAACTCTCCTCAGGCATAATTCAACAACATAAGTAACAAGATATAATTATATGTATGATTTCGTAGATCACAATACTATGTCACAATATTAAATTAATAATTTGGAAGTCTAATAATGGTTGCAATGTGGTATTCTATGGATTTCAATGTCTTGGAGAAAATGTCCTTTGAAACTCTTATTCTCTTGTCAAGTATGTTGTTGACTTTAAATCTTTATATATCAGTTCTTTCAATCTATGCTTATAAATTTAGACCTAATTTTCAATGAGGATTCATCAAAATTTTGACACCACTATGTGGACAAAATGACGAACACCGTTGTCAATTTTTTTTCTCAATTTTATGACACACTAAATGTGTGTCAAAATTGTGATGTTACTATGGTAGATATATCAATGGAAGTATTGTTGGGATATCTACCTCAACCCGCAAGCATTGTGTACTATACTTTCGACCTATGCTACCAATGGTTGTTGAAATTGTGATGAAAACTAGTCGACAAGTGTGTCACACGTATAACATCACTTTTGAAATGCTATGTGTTTGTGCATCAAAATTATGACGAATACTGGTCGAAACTCATGTCACATGTATAACATCCTCGTCGAAATGCTATGCTCCTTTGCGTCAAAATTATGACAAATACTAGTCAAAACTCACATCACATATATAGCATCCTCATTGGAATTCTATGCTCCTTTGTGTCAAAATTGCGATGTCTAGTTCTATTTTAAAAAAATAAAATGTATAAGTGTGCACGTGATTTCTTAGCTTAGATACATTGAGTCTAGAATCTAGACTTGCATGGGTGATTGCAAGTTAATTTCTTAATGATATTACCCATAGAATCTCTATCATGTATATTTCTTGAGTGTTGCCATTCGTGGATTGTTGTGTTGAGCAATTCTATCAAGCAAGATATTATATGAGTCTAGAGAAGCTTGATGAACATTGGCTCTGCTCCATAGCTCATTGATGAAACTGCTTTCCCCAAACCAAAAAATGGCTGTTGTGACACTTGGATACCCATTTGCGTGACATAATATCCTATCCTCAATTCAGTCAATCTTATCATGCTGGCCCAAAAGGGTACGTATTAATTGTTTGTTATTGATATAATGAGAGTCCCTATTACAACAAACAATATTGAAAAGTAGAAACTATATTTCATCTGCACTATTCTTATCTTAGAAACAATATAACTAACAATATAACTATTCTTATTCTTTGTGCATAATTGACCATTGTAAATAATTTTTATTATTGGTACAATGATCAATCATATCATAAATTGTCTGTTATAAAGAGGTTGCCATCATGTGTCAGTATTTATAGTTTGCTCGTTAGCATTATCTCTCAGCTAATGGCATGGGTTGGAGATAACTAAATAGAATTTTCTAGCATCTTAAATATTATAGACCTAATCTTAAGATTTCAAAGTCCTTTAGAAAATCATTAGGAAAATCCCAAAATTTGTGAGGTATAAATATTCACAATTTATACTCGTATATATTCTAAAAAAAGTAAATTAAGATGCAAACCTTGAAATAAGTAAAACCGATTTTTAGTGCCTAAAGGAAAACAACAAAATTAGATTTTCGCAAATTTGAATTTGGTCTAACTTAATAGGTTTTACAGATTACCAAAAGGTTTTGGTAATGTTCATTTTAGACACACCCTATATCTCCAAGTGTATTATAAGGAAATAATTTTGTAGAACCTAAAATCATTAATGCGGAACATTAATTATAAAAAAATTGATGATAAAGTAAAAAACAACAAGAAAATCAACTACCTAGTTTGAATCTAGAAGTTCAAGTTAACAATAATGCATTTGCAAAATAGCAGTGTGAATTTTATGAATATAATTTTTGAATCACAATTATTGAAAGGACACAACACCTTTGGTTGAAGAAGGTTGGGATGTTGATAGCAACTACATGTCTGAGGCATAGATCCCGAGCCAACCAAAATGGCAACTCTACTTTTGCACCTGCTTCTACCTGTAATCATTTCCATTGCATGAACATCACCCCCCACTTTACAAGCAAACAAACTTCTCTGACTTCATTAATCTCATGAGCACCAACACATTCAAACCAAGAGCATTGTTGGACTCACTCAAGCTCTCTTGATTTGTGGCTCTAATATTTGCAATGAATGAACAAAAGTAGCTAATATTTAATATTTTGTGGAGGAATAAGCTATCCATATATATATATATATATATATATATATATATATATATAATCACAACTAGTCGGAAAGTTTTGCTTCCAATAAGTATTCTACTTATTCTGATTAATAAGACATGCCATTAATTGATATATTGTAGTTGTTGGAAGATTCCATGGTATTTTGGGTGGGCTGTGAAAGCCTACCCATTTTTGGGCATTGTGATCTATTTTAGTCAACTGGGTTCATTTATGTGAAATATTCCTCCCTCTTTCCTATGAAGTTTCAAGAGTTTCTTGAATCTATTACTGAATTTAATTAAACATTCATCCTTCTACTTCATAATGGGTGCTACTCTATTTTGGGGTTGAGAAAATGCTTTTCCCCTTTTGTTTTTTTCTATTACATACTTTGTAATTAATATTATGTATTTTATTTTCTAGGGGCTAAAGAGAATGATGATTTGAATTTATGTATTTCAACCTTTTCTCTACCATTTTTCCTAGTTCATAGCTTATGCTCTAGAGATTATTTGTATACTCATTATTGGCAATGAACGCCTTTGTTTTTTTTGTCCCAGGAGCTAATCACTTTTCTTTACCTAGAGTAACTTTGTATTTTGAAGTTTTGAGCCATTTCCCAATGGAATCATGTTGTACCACTATCAAATGTCATAGGTTTTCTAGTAATAAGAATAATCTAGGGATTAATTTTGTGAGACTCTTGTTGATGATTTTTTGCCATAGATCTGAATTCATCACTATTATTGATATTATAGTCAGATGTGCTAGAGTTAAATAGATTTCTTGGCACTTCTTTCTAACTTCTATATTGACAAGAAGTGGTTAGGGCTTCCTTCTTCTAAGTTATTATAGAAGCCTTCATTATTTAAAAATTAAAATTTTTCTATTAGTTTCCTTGTAATGATTTTTAGGAATATCTAGGAACAAAAGAACCTTGTAGAGAACATGGCATGTCTAGGCTTAGGTACTACAAATTTCACATCATGATAAGGGGTCCCTTGCCAAGTAGTAGCTTATCAACTAGAAAATTCAAAATGCTGGTATAAAAAATAATGATGAGAATACATAACTATATTCCTTGCATCTATCCCAATCTCCATTCAATCATTCTTACATCGATAAAGTAAGAAACAATGCCCACTAAAGGAAATTGTTGGTCCAGTGTTCAACAATGACACTTGATATTTAGAGAATCAAAATCAATAAACAACTTAAGAATTCCAACGAGAACCAATAAGGTGAAGATATTACCATTAATAAGTCACTCTCGACAGCTTAAATAACTATTGAATTAGAAGTCATTGTCATGGAGTGATAGTCCAGATATCTATACATTTAGTTTTTTATACTATTCAAAGTATACAAAAAATTAATGATTAAAGGGTCCCATGAAAATGGATCCATAACAATATAATTAGAAATGGTTATATAAAAAACAAGCACATTTGAATTAGTAGCTCAAGGCACTTTTTGGGTTTTCTATGATCTTCAGTTCCTAGAATTTCCAATAGAGGATGGTGATCTCCTTATGCTTTTAAAGAAATAATATTGCTTCTATGCCAAGTGGAACCTCCTCTAGACACTAATAATACCTCATTTCTATAACTCCATGGCTTAGTAATGATAGTTACGAGGAAATATCCAACCAACATTAGAAAATTCTCATTCCTTCCTGAAGCTTCCAATTATTATTGATAATGTGCATTCACACTTACCATTTATTATGAGGAGTGCATATTATGTGAGTTATATTTTTGTGCACTATATTTTGTGAGTTACATCATACTAGATTTGCTAGTTACCTTGAAGTTTTATCTAAGAAAACCTAAGTAATAAGAGAATGATGGTTTTTGACAGATTTGACAGAACATGTATCATTTGTTTGAAAAAAAATGCTACTAATTACAAAAAAAAACCATTGTAAAAAACTGCAATCCAAACATAGAAGAGATAACTTACTGTTTTGTGCTAATGAAACAATGGTGGTTTGGATCTTTGTTTGAAACCTAAAATCAATTTGTTGCCTAATCTTGGATGAAACTATCACTTAAATTCTTGTACCATTTCCTTAATGTGAAGCATATTAATCATAGTTATAAATTAGATAATTGAGAAAAATATAAATTTGAATACATATCTTTAATTTAATTAGGAATATAAAAAATTAAAGATTAAAGAGATGGCTTACTTAGACTAGTTAGTAGTGAAATAAGTCTTTTTTTCCAAATACTAGGGGATCCTGTATAAAAATTGAAATGACACTTTCAAAACTTATCTAAAAAAAAAATCTTCATATCATCAAAAGGAACATTCTTTTAGATCTAGATTTAATTATTTAAGCCGTAGGAGAATCAGTAAGATGCAACATTTGGATATGTAACTAGTTCAAACTAGATATACAAGGCACTACCCCTACTAACTTGCATGTTACAAGGATCTCATGTTTTAGGAATGTTGAGATATAGATGTATAGAGAAAAAAAAAAAAACCATTATTATTTGTAATCTATAAATGTTACTTTTTGAGGGAAAGAATAAGGACCAACTACAGTGAGACTTCAATAACAATCTACAAGAATGGAGAAACAAAAAGAATTAAAAATCATTGTTATTCATAAAAATTACTTCAAAACAGATAATTGTCATGCCAAGACTATCTTGAAGCAGATGAATAAGCATAATTTACTACCATAGATTTAATAGAAGAGATTAAAACTATGCATCATAAATAGAATTGTACCTCATATTCTTCAAACTCATGGCCTTCAATTATTAGAATACTACATTTAGCACTTGGGGGAGGATAGAGAAAGTCTTGAGATACCCAAAGTAGACATCAACCATATTCCAAAAAATGTTGTGACTAGCTATTCTTTTTGTTAGAGTAACTATCACCTAGCCCATTTTTGACAAGTAAGCCATTTCTTATGTGTTACAAATTTTGGTGCTAGATATTTTCCATGGATAGTTGACCTTAGAAATTTAATTTCTATTTAGTTTAGTTTGAGCTTCACTTGATTTTGAGAATAGTTTAATATTCTCTACTTAACAAGGTCAACCACGTGAAGGTGGAAGCTCATTTGGCACCTCCCACACCCCCCCCTTGCCCCCCAACATCACTCTAAATTCCCCATTAACATCTAATAACATTCATTCATTCAACCATTTCTGAAATATAACATTCAATCATTATACTCACATGATAACATTCATTAACACACAACATTCATGAATAATTCATTAACACATAAAATTCATTTAACATCATTTCCTTTTGGGCTTCTTAATGTTCTTTTTTCAAAGAATCTCGTAAGAGGAATAACAATGTCCTCGTCATTCCCCTCCTCTACTGATTCTAATGCCAACATGTCTCCTCCTCATCTGATCAGGAACAGGTGGCCATTACGCCAAAGAGGAGTCTGCTGCAAAAACAACTCCATCATGAGTTAAATTCAAACCATTTATATTAGTAAATTACATGTATTTAATTAAGTAAAAGAACTATCAATCAAAAAATTTATTTAAATAAACAAAACATAGATTTCCTTTACCTGAATGTGCCACATGGTGATTAGTCTAAACATCCTCTAACACTCGTTCAACATGAGATTCTGTATCCTCTAAAAATACACAAAAAAGGTTACACCAAGTTCAATTAAAGATGTTAAATTGTATTAATAATTACGTAATTATTTTTAAATAGAAAATGAACACCATTAGGGGCTTCATCATGCAGTGTAGGATTTGTGTTACAATTAGGAGGCTGCATTGCAAAGTCATGCACACATTATTATCAAATATATTGTTGCTTAAGTATTCAATTTCCAATATTTTTTATTTTTTGCATATTTACCTATTCACATGATGCAGGGGGCTCTTGGGTTGGGCTAGTGGAAGCTTGGCATAGTTATTTAGCCACGACTTGATAGTCTTCCTTGAAGGTAATTTTTTGGTGTTCTCTCGTGGCCTCTAAATTAGATTTAGAGCCTTGCATTTTTTGATTAAAAAAATTATTTCCATTCTATAAATAATTTTTTTTAGTAATTTATTTACTCCTACTTACAATTCATGCTTTAACTTTCAAATATCCACTAGAGCCAAGTTTGTGTTGCCCGATCTTTTGCAACCTGGCCTTTGTTGCCTTTGAAGTATCCTGCAAGCTATGAAAATTTTGAAATATGTTAGATGATATAGATATAAAGATGCCTAATCAGTGCATTATTACATTTTACTAGTAGTTAATACTATTTCATACCTTCTTCTCTCATTTGCAGGTGTAACTCCTCTTTTAACATCCATTTTTTCCTTTGCATCCAAAATGAAGTCATTCCAATCCCTCATTGAAATAAAGGGAGGATGCTCGTACTTTGGATTGTGGATGAGACTCCTTCTATAGGAGTGCCTCATAGTGTTCATATGTTTTGTAGCTTTTTCCAAAATTTTCTTCTCCTTAAAAATATTACCAAACTCATGCTCTAAATCTTTAATGAACTGATCTTTTAATTTTTTTGTTGCAAGTTCCACCTTTTAAGAAAAACACAAAATTGTTAGATAGAAAAATAACTAAAGTTGTGTACCTTGAATATACTAAAAGAAAATTTGTGTATATTATATGTATGGTGGACTCGAATATCTTTAGTGCATGGTCATTAAGCATCTTATAAAAGCAATTATTTCCTACAAAAAGTGTCATGGGATCACCAATCCAAAAATTTTTATGAATAGGTAAATGCATATTACAATATAAAAAATAATAATTTAAAAGTACTTGGTAGCTTAGGACATTTCAAAGGCATCAATTCATTGTCATCAATCAACAATGATGTCTGCATAGCTCCCGTGCTAGAAACACAGGTAGATCCAAAAAATGATGGTTAATTATCACCAATACATGTACTATAATCTATATCTAGCATCACAGACATCAATAATGTATCCGATACTAGATGCAATGATTAAAGTACAAATTATCAAATCATGATTAACACAAAACCAGATATAGAAAAACAAGGATTTACCAAGCATAGATCGTGAAGGCGTCGATGTTTGCATGGCCTTTGTTGCCGACATTGTAGTCATCAATCTCTGATGGACCTCTGTCGACCTCCTAGGAGTCTCTTGCTCTTGATGACCTAGTGAACAATACATTGTTAGCAAAGACATTTTGATTTAATAAAAGTAAGAGTTAATTTAAGAAGTTTTTGAATGTTTGATCAAAGAAAAAATTCCTTGTAACTTGACAACTTAAGGATTATTTTACCTGAGGCAGGTGGAGCTCCGTTAGTACCGACCTCACCGCGATGTCTTGAACCAAGCACTTGAGTTAAAAAAAATCTTGTAACAAGAACACATACATATTTTAGTTCACAACATAAAATCAACCTTTATTGAACTTTTTTTATAATTAAAGTTTCATTACTACTTACTTCAAAATGACGTGCTATGGCCATCAATTCCTGTTGACTCTTTAACACCTCCATTGGATTTGGATCTTCAATAATGCTCATAATTTATAAATTGATTTTTTTTTTAGTTTTTTCTTCATAATATATGATAAATTAGGCACCTTTGTGATATCATCATCAGAAGGGGTAGGTGCCTTTGTTGTTGCAGGCACTTTCCCCCTATCTTGAACATCAAATTGTGATAGAAATATCAGTAAAACTTTCATAAAAAATCCAAAACCCTAAACAAAATAACATAATAATATAAAAATTTTCAACTATCTAACTTGTACAATTTCAATAAGATTTACCATCACTGAGGAATGGGTGGGAGCTGGAGCATCCTCATGGCCTCTATCCTGTGGGGGATCCATATTGTCCTATGACAAAGATTAAATATAAAAACTTCAGTGATCATAAAAAATGCTCATTATTTCTATATTGATATTTTTTATTTTTTTTCATATTGTATGTTAAATTAAGGACATCTATGATATCCTCATCAGAAGGCATAATAGCTACCTTTGTTCTTGCAGGTACTCTTCCTCAATCTTGAACATCAAATTGTGATAGAAATATTAGTAAAACTTTCATAAAAACTCCAAAATTCTAAATAAAATAACATAATAATCAAGGTGCATGGGTACTCATACCCACAGCCCTGGTACTCATACCCACATACCCATATTTTGGGTACATGTATCCTAAGTACCAAGTACTTGATGGAGAGCATCATAGCTAAGGAAGTTGATTAAGATTTCTGATTATTTTTTTAGTTTTTTGTTTGCATATCAACTTGTTGTTTATCAAGCTTAATTCAATACCTAATGAGTTTCAAACTTTGATACAATATTGATTAACAATAAACTTTATCACTGCTCAAGTTAGAAGTTTATCATTTGCAATATATCATTGTCATATGATTTATGATCTTCTTGTTCATGTTTAAAGTCTACCTTCTCTGTTATGCATCTAAATAGTTATCATATATTATTATTACAAACATACAACAATCTGAAATTGAAAACAATACATTACATTAGCAAACTTTATCACTGTTCTTGTTTAAAAAAAAACTTTTCATGACTCATAATTTCAGATTTCCTATGAATATAAAAGTATAATTAAAAATTAAGTTTGATAACCAAGTACCTTCGTTCCCTATTATGAAAAATAGCTGTATCAGTATCGATACCCAAAGTACCCAAAGTACCCTTATCCCTATACAACCTTGATAATAATATAACATTCTTCAACTATCTAATTTTTACAATTTCAATAAGGTTTATTGTGGCCAAAGAATGGGTAGGAGGAGCATCCTCATGGCCTCTATCTTGTGTTTGATCCATATCATCTTGTGGCAAAGATTAAATATAAAACTTCAGCTAACTAATCTTAGCAAAAAAAAACTCATTAATAAAATGGTATATAGTACTTACCACCCTCATGATAGTAACTTTGTTTATATCTATGCGATTTAAATGGTAATCTATTAGCAGTTCTTCCCCTGCACTTATTGATTTTTATCACACATACAAAAGCTTGATTCCCCTCACACGCCTCAGAAATGCAATTGGGTTGCTTATTAGTTGAGGAAGGTCACATACTATTTATAAAAATTAGCAATATTACCTATTTCTTTTGGTCTCCCTTCAATGTACATAGAGAATCTTTACTTTGATCATTTTCTTTTCATCATATATATTTTGTTGATAGTGCATACCTACGCATACTTATTTTATATTGAACAATCTGCATCCAATCATTGTAAGTGTAACAAGGACCAACATACTTCATCAATTCAACAACTTTGTTGTAACATACCTTTGTCACATCCATGTAAAATAAGCCCAAACCATGTAATGAGGATGAAGCTATGCAGTATATCCTATCATTAACACAAAAAACAATGTCAATTGGAGGTAGCTAATTAGGTACCCATTCTTTCTCAATATGTGTGTACCAAAAGGAAAACTTGATGTCACCTTTACTCTCATCATCATAAGAACATGACCCCCCTTTAGCAAGGAAAAATTGCATGCATTTATTGAATTATTTTCTAATCTTTTGCCCTCTAGTTAATCTCCCCATTTTAGCTGTAGTACATGTAGAACTTTCATCTACCATTCCCTCATTTCCCTCATTTTATGTAGATAGATCTGACAAGTACCTATTTGGTGGTCCTTGCAATCCATCAAATGAGATATTGTCATGTCCCCGCTTCAACTACTAGAGAAATTTGATAATAATTAAATAATATACATAGAATAATCAAGTTGTGACCCATGTGTACAGTTCTTCTTTGTTTATATGTGAGAGATATAAAATGTACTATGCTGAAAGTAATTATATAAGTACATGTCTATATGGTTCTTCTTTGTTTATTTAAAAAAGAATAATATACTAAAATTATGTGTATTTATTGACTTTTACTAGATGATCCATGTCACTAGGCACAATCCTCGCTAAAGGGATTAAATTTCCTACATATGTTAATCATTTATCTTAATTTAGCTACTGTATGTGTGAATTTTTGGGCCTCTGAACCTCACACACACTTCAATGTGGTCATTACCTATAGAGCCATCCTGGGATAAACATAGAGTCGACACTAGATAGTGTGACCCATTGCCTTCTATCTAGAAAGATTTTGCCTATGAGCTCTCAGAATGAGATGCATGCAACCAAACCTTTCTAGAATGAAGGATTTATGCAAAAGATGAGTGTGCAAGCAATCTATATGAAATGCAATCTATTCTATTGAACAATAAAGTAAACTAAACCAGATGTATGCATTCTTTAATCTAAATGACAATTTAAAGTGATAGCAATGTAAAAGCCTAGAAAGTGAGTACTCAATTTGACAACAATTCAATAGAATAAAAATCCAACCTCTTTTTTTGTTTAAAATGAGGAATTGAGAGATTCTTAGATAGAATTCAAGAATTGATCAATTTGGATTGGGTGGTTGAGATTAGAAATGAGATTCAGTTAGAATGGAAAGTTTCCTTATGAAAAGGAAGTTAACTGATTTCCTTTGAGTGGAATAAGAAGTTAACTAATTTAATTCCTTTTATGATTTTAGTCAACTGAGAGTTTCTATTTCTAAACTAAAGAGAGAATATTGGAGAAGATATTTGATTTAAGGAAATTAAATATGACCTCATAATTGAGCATTCTAAATTGAATAATTAAATTCAACAATTAGAATGAGAATATTTAATTAAATAAAATATATTTAATTCCTCATGTATATTAGCTAAAAAGGGTGAATTAAATTAAATTAAAGTAATAGGACTTATAACTAAATTAATTCAATTAAAAGGTTAATTTAGCCAATTCAATGAATATTCAAGAATTAATTAAAGTAACTGAATAATACAAATTAATGATTTTTTGCATTTGACACTTAGGTCGAGTAGAGATTATCAGAATCAAAATTGCCTAGTGAAATAGGACTTTAGAAATAACCAAGATAGACTAGGATTGGTTGTCATGGCAACGAGCCAATTTTGGGGTATAAAATTTTGCCCCTCTTTGAATGAATGTGCGAGCAACACATTCAATTCAAATAAAATCATATAGAACACCTAGATACTTGAAATCGATGACATTTTAAAGGTTTTCTTTAGAATGAAGTTTAACCTTTAAGGATCCAGATAGAACACCTAGATACTTGAGATTGATGGCATTTTAAAGGTTTTCTTTAGAATGAAGTTTAACCTTTAAGGATCCAGATAGAACACTTAGATACTTGAGATTGATAGCATTTTAAAGGTTTTCTTCAGAACAAAGTTTAACCTTTAAGGATCCAGATAGAACACCTAGATACCTGAGATTGATAGCATTTTAAAGGTTTTCTTCAGAATGAAGTTTTAACATTTAAGGATCCAAATAGAACACCTAGATACCTGAGATTGAATAAGCTTTTAAAGATTATCTCCAAAATGGAGCTTAACCTTAAGGGATCGAGAAAAAACACCTAGATTCCTAAAATGAACAAGCTTTTAAAGATTATCTCCAGAATAGAGCTTAACCTTAAGGGATCTAGATAGAACACCTAGATACCTAAAATGATAAAAGATAACAATATCCAATTATGAGTCATAGAATCAACCCCAGAACGAGACTTGATCCTTAGGAGTCGAGGTTTAGATTTTCCCAATACCTATCCATCAGACTCTAACTAGAAATTTAATAAGACGTGACCAACTGATTGAAATATGAGTCAGATGACATAGATGCTAGAAAGAGGGGAAAAAGATGCCCCAAGTGATGAGATGCCCTGAGTGATGAGGACATGAGATGGGAACAAGATGCCTCGAGCGATACAGATTTAGATCGATTTGAAGTTGAAGTTCAATGATGTAATCATCCCACCCCCTCAAGAGCGAAATCGAAAGATGACACACTAGAAATATGATGTGAAGTAGTATGTTTGAGACACAGAATAAATATGAGATTGAGAAAAATATAGAAGAGATCAGAATGATCAGAAGAAAATTTGGAGTCAATCTAGCATGATTTCAAGGTCCAAAAGTCCAATTTTGGCCAAAAGTTGACCAAATTTGACCATAGTTGACTTTTTCCAGATTTGTGATGAAATTTGAAGAAATTTTGAGTTAAAAAGATTCCAAGATTCATAAATAATCAGAAAAAATTGGATTGCACAAGCATTCAATCATGTCAAGCCCAAAATTTTAAAATATGATTTTGAGCTATTTGAGTGTGTCAGATTTTGAATTGGATCCTGAAAAATGGGTTTAGAGTAGCCAAAGTAGCCAAGAGGATGATTAATCAATCATTTGTGTAGTCATGAAGAACATGATGCTTTGAAGAAGCTGAAAATTCCTCATCACAAAGGATGCAAGTAGATTTGCAATCAAACCATGTGCTTATGCAATGCAAACCTATGCTAGATGCAACCCTAGGTTTGGTTACCAAGCTTCGACAATTATCATCACTGAGCATGTAGAAAAATCCCAAATGTCATACAATTTCCACTAACATTTGAATCATAGGAATATGAATATGACATTTGTTCTAGTTTTTTTGGGATTAAATGTAAGGATTTGAGGCACAAGAAGCTAGAATGACTAGAACATTTGTCCCTTTTAATATAGCAAGTTAACATAAGCATCAAAGCATAAAAGCTAGGATGACCAGAATGTTTCTTGCATGAAGACACACTTGACATATGAGAGATCCTTCTTATACTAAGTAATCAGTAAGCATTTTGTCTGCAACAAACCTTGTGTTCATAACCTGAGACAAAAGTGTGCTAGATATACTCGCAGTGACCCATCCATTCACTTAGTAGGACGAGTATCAGTATTTACTGTAGCATGAAGAGTTCACTCCAACAAGCAAGGAGAAGAACCAACCTTGTTGATTTATCTAAAGAAAAGGAGTTTAGGTACACCTGACCATCCAATACGAGATGGAGGCTCTCATAGTGGACACCCCTTTGATATGAATGTTTCAAATTATTAGAACTAAACCACAAATAGAAAGAAAAGAAAAGATCATGCCCCTAGTCATTACTTCTCTAGTCAGTATGACATCATCAAATTTCTCGAGGAGACATGATGAAGTGAAAGTAAAATAGACAAAGAAAATGCTCAACATATCCAAACAAGTATATCATTTTGAGTTTTGTGTTATAGGATTGATGTCAAGTGCCAATGTTCAGAACATGTTTGAAAGAAATCTCTTCATTAGGGTGACAATAGTAGACAAACACAATTAGAACAACTAGTTACCAAAGTCAAGGAGGAATCTTCTGTAAGAAGATCCTTAGTAGGAAACTAAGCGACGATAGGAAAACACAGTTAGAACAACTGGTGACTGTCACAGAAGAGATCTTCCATGAGAGGAATCTCAAAAAGTGACACAAGCAACAATAGGTAGACACAGTTAGAACAATTGGTGGCTATTGCTTAAGAGATCTTCCTTGAGAGGAATCTCAAAAAGTGACATGAGGGACAATAGGCAGACATAGTTAGAACAATTGGTGACTATCACTTAAGAGATTTTCTGCAAGAGGAATGACAATTTTCCTATTTTTCAATTTTTTGTATTTTTGTATTTTTCAAATATTTTTGGAATTTTTAGAATTTTCCATTTTATTTATTTATTACCAAAGCACCTATTGCTAGGTTTTCACCAAGATAATAATTTTTTTAGGACTTTTTGCAATTTTAAGATTTTTTTAGGATATTTACAAAATTTTAGAACTTTTTTAAAGATTACTAGCTCTCAAGAAGGATTACTTTGATTTTGTTCCAGTGTCTAGCAAGGTGTAGGATGAAATGTAGTAGCAAGCTAGTAGACAAGTGGAGATGGATAGGCAAGGAGTATGAAGCGGTGAATGTTACCCTTAAGGAAAGTCTTCACAAGATTACCCAAGCTAGGAAAAAATATATAACAATACAAGCTCATGGTGTAATGAATGGTATCACTTAAGTAATCCAAGAAAATGACCATGTCAAGAGATTGCTAAGAACTAAGTTTTCTTCTTTCTTGTGTTGATCAAGACCAAAGGGTTAACTGAATATGATAGCAAAGTTTGTTATGGAGGTTATGAGTGAATGAATTTGGGAATGAGGACATCTAAAGGATAAGCAAGATCATGATAGGATGTCATGGATGGAAGAATTATGCATGACACCTATTTGCTAGGTTTCCATCATGTTATTTGTCCAAGGTGCCACAAGAAGTAGTTTCACCAAAGGATAGATTTATTTATCTTTACTTTTGCTACCAAGGTGCCTGTTTCCAAGTTTTCACTGAGCCACTTTTTTTCTTTTTCTTTTTGGATTTTTAGAGTTTTTGGAAATAATTCAAGCCTTTTTCAATTTGAATATTTCTCCTATTGAAAGGAGAAATTATGATAATCCAAGACCATGGAAAGGTATGCTCAAAGATGCTGATAGGGTAATGGAAGGGAGATATTAGAAAATATATATGGAGGATAAGGTTTTAGGCTATGGATGAGATAAATGGGATGGAAGGATAAAAGGTGGGAGGATAGAAGGTATTGAAAGGGATGTGTAAGGGTAGAAGAAAAAGTGGGCAAGATCAACATTGACACACACCTTGAAGGGTAGTGGAATGAAGGCAGAAATATAGATGAAATAGTTTGAGGTTTAGATGTATGAGGTGGTAGAAAATTTTTGGAGGGAGATGGAGTGGAAGGATTCAAAATATTTTGAGGAAGATGACTAGAAGAAGATGAAGTGGAAGCCTTTGGAAGCTAGAATATCAACTTTGATTTTCTTTCAAAGTTCAAATCTTTCAAGAGATACTTAGGAATCCATATGGATTCATATTTTTCTTCACTTTTGGATGCTTTAGAGCATATTTCTTCAATGATGGATTTAGGAATCCATATTTTCTTTGATTTTGTTCTTTTTTAGTGGACCTTTGTGGTCTCTTGAATAGTTCTATTTTTGGATTCACATGTCAATTAGAGGAGACATGGTGATAATTTGTAAATGGATCCTCATGTTTATTTTTAATTTGATCATCCAAATTGCTTCCAAAAGGTTTGGGATTCGTGGATGAAGAAGGTTGATATGGAAGGTTTAGATGGAAAACTTTATATGAAGGACTCAAGGATTTGTGCCTTCGTTGATCTTGAGGTAGGGTAGGAGATGGAGGAACATAAGGTCCCAAAATAGATGGAAGGTTTGAAGTCTTTAGCTTAGATGGATAAGGAACAAGAATAGATTTAGAAGATACAAATGGATAGTGGATATGGATATCAACATCCTTAGAGTGAGCAACATGACCTAGGCCATTAGTAGACTCATGAATAATTTTAATAGGAGAAACACCTCTGATCGGAGAACTTAAAGCTTGAGTATAATTTTGAAGTGGATGTGGAGAAGTAGAACAAGATGGGATACTTTGATCTTGACAAGGATTTTTAGATAGTATAGGAAAAACATTTTTCTCATGATCTTCAGTAAGATCATTAGGGATGGTGGAAGGAATATCATGATCTTGCCTAGTAGAGAGGCATGATATGGGAGATGGAGGACCATGTGGCTCTTGAGATGGAGGGATGACATCTTGAGGGATATGAGAGGGTTCTTGATCTTGATCTTTATATTTGTTTAAATCCTCTTGACATGGATCTATTTCTAAGGACAAGGTAGAATGTGGAGTTTGCATGGTAGGCTCTTGAAGAGATAGTGAAGGGCTAGTTGGAGTGGGAATAATTGGAGTAGAAACACATGAAGGTTTTAGATCTTTAGTTTGAGTAGTATGTGAGAGTTTTGAAGCTAAGTCAAGATTAGCTTGGGTTTCTTTTAGAGGCATCCCTTGAGGGTACACATAGTCAACAAGGGGAGTAGCAAGTTCTTTGTTTGGTGAATATGTGTTCCAAATATTGGACACTTTAGAAGGTGGTTGTATGTTGGAAGAGATAAGTGTCACATTTAAACCATTACTAGACTTGGTTTCATGATGTTGATCCTTCTTGAGAGTATTATCTCTACTAGATGAGAGCTTATATTTTTGAATTATGTCATTGTCAAAGAGATCTTGGATCTTGTTTTTCAGCTCCTTAAAATGTGAAGTTTTATGTAAATTATGTCTATGATAGGCACAATCGTTACTCATAAAGGAAACTCCTGCCAAAGTGACCTTAGGTAACACAATGAGTTTCTTTTGAAAAAGTTCTTCCAAAGTTGATTCATAAGATTTTCCCAAAGGGGTGAAATCATGCTTTGGTTTAAGTTCCCAAGTTTTTTCTTCAAAGATATTTCTAGATTTCTTGAGTGTTTGTGGATTTTTTTGAGATGGCTTGGACTCAACATTATATAAAGGTAAATAATCTCACAAGGAGAATTTTTTCGATGATGTGTCATTTTCCTCCTTCATTATTTGAAGTTGAACACTCATTGATTGGATTTGTTGCTTCATGTTTGCAATAAGTATCTCTTCTTCCTGACTAGGAATATTGGATTTAGCATATTTGTTGTTAGCCATTGCAATGTCTTAGGTTTATGTGAAGCAAAAAAAATCTCTTCCACCCTTAGTTGCAATAGTCATAGGTAGAAAGTTTGATAGGTTTAGACTAAAACCACACTTAAAAAATCATCTCAAAGTAGGTGTAAGTTATAGCAAGGGTGATATTTTCCAAGGTACAAATAGTCAGTGGCTAGAACAATCAAGAGATTGACTATAGTGATAATAATGGATAACAACACAGTAGAACAAGTAGAATAGTGGAGCAAAGAGACTAGTTCAAATGTGGTTCACAAGTGTTCAACCAAGATAGTTTAGCTTTAGATAGTTGCCAGTAGAGTTGTGTAGGGAGTTTTCTTAACATAGACCAGTGAAGATTCAAGAAGATAGTAGAGTTGTCATTTTCAAGTAGTTTCTCATCAGATTTTTAACTCACCATTTCAAGAGTTTTGACTTGTTTAATGTTTATGAAAATTTTGGACTTTGAATACTCAAGCACACCAAACACATCAACAATCCTATCAAGGCTTTCAACTAGGATATACAAAGATCAATTATAGGGTGTCTTCGATATACACAAGGTACATGAGGCCCAAATTTATAGATGAAATAAAATAATGCCACACAGCCAGGAGGAGACGGTAACCCAAATCTCCACCTTCACTTTCCAAAGGTATAAAGTTGTTTGGGGCTTAGCCAAGAGTGAAAAAATTATACTTCCAAGAGAGGTGTCTTTCGATTCACCTCTTTATATTTATGCTCCACCAGAACACGGAGTTGAGATCATCCTAAGGGGTGATGAAATCCCCAAGCAAGCCTCCTAAAAAAAAAAAACAAGTCCACTTATTTCTTGTGCACTCAAGATCACCCAAAGGCACGAGAGGAGTAAATACATAAGTGACCTTGGGGTTTAAAAGACACTCGTTCTTTCCCATTGAATCTTTAGATTTTGTATTCTACTCTTGAAGACACTCGTGTTTAGCGTGCAAGGTTCTTTCCAACTTACAACGTCATCAACATAATAAATTGAGAGTTCGTCAAAAAAAGTAAATCGAGCGTCATCAACATAAGAAATTGATAGGGAAAAGAGCCAATTCCGTTATGCATTCAAGATTGAATGTATTCATTTTAAGCATCAAAATCCAAATATTTCATCGTAATGGTTCTTTGATCCTTAAGCACTCAAGAGTGTCTTACTAACATGCATTCCAATGAAAATGTGTTCTTTTTAAGGCACTCAAGAGTGTGTTTTAGCATTTATTCCAATAAAAGACATGTAGATTTTAATCCATGACATTCAAGATTGAGTTTTTAGCACATTCATTCAATTGAAAGATTTGTCAATTTATTAAGACACTCAAGATTGAATTTGATTGTTTTAGATTTTAAGACATTCAAGAGTGTGTTTGGATTTTAAATTTAATTGCAACATTCATTCAAAGACAAATGATTAATCATTCAAGTTCATTGCTTTCTAATTTAAAATTCTCCCATGTCCTTCATTGCCGCTTTCCACCTACCTACAATAAAAAAGTTTGATTAAAACTCAAGGATTTGCATCATGAATTAATGTTTTTATAAAAAAAAAAAAAAAAAATTTAAAATGAATTTCTAATCAGAAAAATCCTAAATTTTTACTGTGAGCTCTAGAAAGCATCCCAAATTGACAATAAAAATTTCAAATCAAAATGTTGAGATTTATTTCATAAATTAATTTTTTATGGAAAACCATAAAAGAATTATTAAAAATATATTTTAAGTCTAAAAATTCTAAAATTTTTATTGGGGCATTCTGACATCAACATAAACTCTCAATAAAAATTTTTAGATTTCAATTCGATGATTTGGAGGGTAAAATAAATTTTAAATGAAAAAAACATTAAAAAATTACTAAAAATCAAATTTTGATAAAAAAATCTACAATTTTTACTGTGCACACCAACCATTTTCCAAAACCTATAGAAAATAATTCAGATCAAAATACATTTTTTTACATGCTCAAATAATTCACATATGGTAAAATCATTAAAACATTATATAAAATAGAGCTTTTATCATAAAAATCTGAAATTTTTCATGTCACTTTTTCCTATTGTCTAGAATCTTCATTAAAAATTTCAGACCAAAATTCATCAATTAAGTCTACTTTTTATGATTTTTATGAAAAATCATAAAAAGATTACAATTTTTTTTTTGATCAATTTATTTATTTATTTTTACTTTAGAACATGAGAAGGAAGAAGAAGAAGATAAGAAATAGAAGACGATTAAGATGGAGAAGAGGAAGATGTTTCTCAAATGCTCATGTGCTCATGACTATTGGATGTCTTCTCGAAGTGCCTCCAAACTTGCAATAATTCAAACTTGCAAAACAAGATATAAACAAAAACTAAAATGCAAAACAAGAAGAATGAGACTAGGAAGTTGATTTCTCAGCCCCACGGTGGGCACCATAAATGTATGCGTGAATTTGTGGGCTTCTGAACCTCACATACACTTCAATGTGGTCCTTACTTGCAAAGTCATCCTGGGATAAACATGGAGTCGTTTATCCAAGACACCCGATAGTGCGACCCATTACCTTCTATCTATAAGGATTTTGCCTATGAGCTCTCAGAATGAGATGCAGGCAACCAGACCTTTCTAGAATGAAGGATTTATGCAAAAGATGAGTGTGCAAGTAATCTACATGAAATGTAATCTATTCTATTGAACAATAAAGTAAACTAAACTAGATGTATGGATTCTTTAATCTAAATGAAAATTTAAAGTGATAGCGATGTAAAAGCCTAGAAAGTGGGTACTTAATTCAACAACAATTCAATAGCATAAAAATCCAACCTCTTTTTTTTTGAAATGAGGAATTGAGAGCTTCATAAATATAATCCAAGAATTGATCAATGGTCACGATCAATTTGGATGGGCGATCGAGATTATAAATAAGATTCAGTTAGAATGGAAAGTTTCTTTATGAAAAGGAAGTTAACTAATTTCTTTTGAGTGGAATAAGAAGTTAACTAATTTAATTCCTTTTATGATTTTAGTCAACTAAGAGTTTCCATTTCTGAACTGAAGAGAGAATATTGGAGAAGATATTTGATTTAAGAAAATTAAATATGACCTCATAATTGAGTGTTCTAAATTGAATAATTAAATTCAACAATTAGAATGAGAATATTTAATTAAATCAAATATATTTAATTCCTCATGCATATTAGCTAAAAGGGGTGAATTTGATTTAATTAAAGTACTAGGACTTATAACTAAATTAATCCAATTAAAAGGTTAATTTAACCAATTCAATGAATATTCAAGAATTAATTAAAGTAAGTGAATAATACAGATTAATGAATTTTTGCATTTGACACTTAGGTCGAGTAGAGATTATTAGAATTAGAATTGCCTAGTGAAATAGGACTTTAGAAATGATTAGGATAGACCACAATTGGTTGTCATGGCAATGAGCCAATTTTGGGGTATTACAGCTACAAATAACTTAGAAGACAACATGAAAATTTTACTCAATTTATTTCAGGACACCTGCATGTGAAATGATCAGAGCTTATTAAGAGTCATGTATATCTTAAAAATTTTGGACATGTTATATTTAATGTTTATATCCGCACATATGTTTTGAAAGAAAAATTTCGTGCATGTTGTACTTAACGACCAGAGCTTATTAGGAGTTATGTATATCTTAAAAAAATTGGATGTGTACTTAATGTTTATATCTACACATATGGTTTTGAAAAAAAATTGGTTTATGTTGTACTTAACAATTAAAGCTTAGTAGGAGTCATTGATCACATACGTTGTACATATTTAATCATGTCATTGATCATCTTCTTCATCTATCTCATCATCACCACCACCACCACCACCACCACCACCACCACCACAATCATCATTGTCATCATTGACACCATCATCATTATCACCATTATCATCATCATCATCACCATCATCATCATCATCACCAACATTGTCATTATCATCACCATCATCTTGATCTTCATCATTATCTTCTTCTTTATCATCTTCAACATATTCTTCTTCCATAATATTATACTTTATTGGCCTTCCTCTTGGTTCATGTCTAACAAAAAATGACCAACCTTGTTTATGTGGAATCTCTGAGTAAAAAAATTGCTCACATTGGCTTGGAAGAACATAGGGCTCATCTCCATTTGGTCAAATAACCTTGTATTGATCATTGTAAATCCATTATCATGTTGAATAATAGTTTTATCTGGATCATTTTGATTCAGTCATAGCTTGTACCATTTGATAATGAATATAACTCCTTTGAAGGAGTTAAAGCCACACTCAGTTATGTCATCCAAGATGCCATAGTATCAATTTTGAGATTGTTGAGGATGTTAGGATAAACCACGGACAGAAATAAAAAACTACATGCAAATATAGCCAATAACAAAAAATAATAGAACACATAGAAATGAACACAAGGCACCAAGATTTAATGTGGTTCACCCAATCCCTGGGCTACGTCCACCAAACAGCAAGTCCGATCTTATTACAATCCAGTGATTACAACCTGATTACAATCCGTAATCCCTTACAACTCAATACCACCGCAAGAACCAATTTTGTATCACAACATTATAAAAAATACCCAACCCTAAGCCCTTTTATACAAGTGTTAAACCGCTTTTAGGGTTATAACATGTCGGCCATAATATGTCGGCTACCATGTACAATCTAACAATCTATGAAGTATGTACAATACTTTCTTGATCAGTCACCACAATCTAACAATCTCCCACTTGGGGACTGATCAGGCTCCACACTAAACAACAATCTCTCACTTGGAGACTGATCCTGTAGCAATACCACTACCACATGGGGCTCCCACTGGATCAAACCATCTTGGACTCTACTGTTCTTTTAGTCATGTTCAGTCTAAAAGACCAACCGAAGCCGAAGAGGAGTTTAGCTTCTCCCTTGTTACAACCTTGGTCAACATATCTGCTGGATTGTCATTGGTATGTATCTTCTCCAGCTTTAACTATCCATCCTCCAAAACTGACCGAATGAAATGGTACCACAACTATATGTGTTTGGTCTTAGAATGCAAAGCTGAATTCTTAGCAAGATGAATGACACTTTAACTATCTGTGAACAAATAATTATCCTTCTGAGGATGTCCCAATTCTTCCAAGAAGAACTGAAGCCATATCATCTCTTTGGCTGCCTCTGTAGCAGCAACATGCTCTGCCTCTGTAGTGGAGAGAGCATTAATCTTTTGTAACCTAGAAACCCAGCTCACGGCTGCCCCACCAACAACAAAGACATAACCTGTAGTACTCCACCTAGTATCAATATCCCCAGCCAAATCTGAGTCAACATAGCCCTGTAAATTAGTAGTAGAGCCCCCAAAGTGTAAACACTTATTGGATGTTCCTCTCAAATATCTGAGAATCCACTTGATAGCATTCCAATGCTCAAATCCTGGATGACTCATATACCTGCTAACGACTCCCACTGCATGTGCAATATCTGGCCTAGTGCATACCATAGCATACATCAAAATTCCTACAGCTGAAGCATAGGGTACCTTGGACATCTTATCCTCCTCTTCCTATGTCTTGGGACACATCTTCTTAGTCAATTTCAAATGACTAGGTAAAGGTGTGCTGACAGCTTTAGCATTCTCCATAGAGAAATGTTGCAACACCTTCTCAACATAATCAGCTTGAGATAGTGTCAATGTTCTGTTTTTCCTATCTCTGCAAATCTTCATACCAAGGATTTGTTTTTCTGCCCCCAAATCCTTCATAGCAAATGCATGTGCTAATTGGCATTTCAGCCCCTTAATATGATCCATGTTAGACCCAGCTACAAGCATATCATCAACATATAAACATAAAATAATGTAGCTATCATCATCCAACCTCTTAAAATAAACACAATAATCTGAATGACACCTATTATATCCATGCTCATGCATAAAACTATCAAATTTCAGATACCATTGCCGAGGTGCTTGCTTCAAGCCATATAAACTTTTCTTCAATTTGCACACTAAGTTCTCCTTACCTTTGACCTCAAAACCCTGTGGCTGAGCCATATATATTTCTTCATCCAAATCACCATGAAGAAAGGCTATTTTAACATCCATCTGCTCTAAATGAAAATCTTCAGTAGCCACAAGACTTAAAATAGTACGAATAGAAGTCATTTTAACAACAGGAGAAAATATCTCATCAAAATTAATTCCCTTTTTCTGTGCAAATCCTTTTACAACTAACCTGGCCTTAATTCTTTTCTTACCTCCTTCCTCTTCTTTCAACCTGTAAACCCATTTATTCTGTAAAGCCTTTTTACCTATAGGCAACTTGCACAAATCCCATGTCTTATTTTTCAGCAAAGAGTCCATTTCATCTTTCATTGCAAACTCCCACTGAATCTTAGTATCCACCTGCACAGCTTCATCATAACTTTCAGGTTCACCAGCATCAGTAAGTAAAATAGAATACAAAGAGGGAGAAAACCTTTGTGGAGGTCTAATTTTCCTTGTTGACCATCTAACATTCACTAGTGTGTGTGGTATTTGTTGTTGCAGTTGTTGCACATCATGAGGAATGGCTGGAACATCAGCTTTTGGAGTATCATCTAGCACTACATAATCATCTTCTTTCTTCTCATGTTGCTGCAACAGATCTTTGTACAACACTTTCTCATTGAATATGACATCCCGACTTCTAATAATTTTAAGATTTTCAAAATCCCAAAGCCTATAACCAAATTCATTAATGCCATATCCAACAAAGACACATTTCTTTGATTTAGCTTTTAGCTTGGTTCTATTTTTAGAGTCTATATGAGCAAAAGCTTCACAACTGAAGGTCTTGAGAAAAGAATAACTCACCTTCTTACCAGTCCATGCTTCCTTTGGAATACCACAACCCAAAGGAGTAGAGGGACCTCTATTAATCAAATATACTACAGTATTGATAGCCTCTGCCCACATGTGTAAGGGCAACCCAGCATGCAACCTCATGCTCCTTGCGCGCTCCATTATAGTCCTGTTCATGCGTTCAGCCACTCTATTTTCCTGTGTAGTCCTTGGAACAAATTTTTGTCTACGAATACCATTAGTGGAGCAATAATCTTCAAATTCATGACTGCAATACTCACCACCATTATCAGATTTGAGACATTTTAATTTGTTACCAGTCTCATTTTCAACCAAGCATTTCCATTTCTTAAAAGTTTGAAATACATTAGATTTTTGTCTAAGGAAATAAACCCATACTTTTCTAGTTGCGTCATCAATAAATGTAACATAATAATAAGAGCCACCAAGGGAAGATACCTGGGCTGGTCCCCATACATCTGTATGCACAAGCTCTAATTTCTCCTTTTTGTTTTCCTTCCCTGTCTTTACAAAACTCACTCTCTTTTGTTTTCCATACACACAACTTTCACAGAAATCCATATTCACACATTTTAGACCTGGTAAAACTTTCCTTGAATAAAGTACTTTCATACCTTTCTCACTCATGTGCCCAAGTCTATTGTGCCACAGCACTGTATCAGAATCTACAGTAGCTATTTGTTCTCCCTGCTCAACTGCAGTAATTGTTCCTGAATATTCATTTTTCTCTGAAATAATCAAAGTAGAAGGAACAATATGACCTGTACAAAGATATAAGGTGCCTACTTTCACACCTTTTTCTACTACAAGGGAACCTTTTGAAACCTTCCAATTTTTATCATTAAAAGTAACTACACAACCCTCATCACCGAGTTGCCCTGCTGAAATTAAATTTCTACTTAGTTTTGGAACATGTCTTACCTCATGTAGTAGCCAATGATTCCCATTCTGTAACTTAATCTTAATTTTTCCCTTTCCAACAATCTGACAAGGTTCATTATCCCCCAAATAAACAAGCTCAAAATCCCCTTGGACATAATCAATGAAATAACTTCTATGAGGTGTAGCATGAAATGAAGCACTAGAATCTAAAATCCATGAATCATCAACACTCTCTAAAGACAGAAGCAAAGCATCCTCTTTGGATTTGTTACTTACCACATTTGCCTCCTTGTCTCCATCTGATTTATCTCCTTCATTTTTCTTTCAATTCCAGCAATCTTTCTTTTTGTGCCTTGGTTTCCCACAGTACCATCAATCATTTGGTCCTCTCAATTGAGACCTCCTCCCCTTTGACTTTCCTCTTGATTTCCCACGATTTCCAGAGTTACTTCCTCTTTCAGTCATTCTGCCCCTGCTTTGTGCATTTAAAGCACTTCTTGATGTAGATCCACCTGAGGATTTTCTACGAGTTTCCTCACTTAAAATAACATTGATCACATCATCATATTTTAGGGTACTAGATCCAGGAACATAATTACTCACCGCCATTACCAAGCCATTCCAGCTTTTAGGCAAAGAACACAAAATCAAGAGAGCCCTAATTTCTTCATCAAAATTGATACCCATAGAAGATAATTGACTAGTAATAGTATTAAACTCATTTAAATGATCTGCAACAGATCCACCTTCTGCCATTTTCATATTAAATAAATGCTTCATGAGAAATACCTTATTTGAAGCAGAGGGCTTTTCATACAGTGTCGCTAGGGTTTTCATCAAATCTTCTGTCATCTTTGCTTTTGTAATATTAAATGCCACCAATGGTGCCAAGCATAACCGAATGCTTCCGAGTGCCTTTCTATCCAAAAGATCCCATTCAGCCTCTGACATAGTTCCCTGATTCTTGGCTTTTCCTTCCAACGGCTTCCATAAATCCTTCTAATATAGATAGTCTTCCATTTGCATCTTCCATAACTGGAAGTTCTTCCCATTAAACCTGTCAACCCTCAACTTACCCTCATCTGCCATCGCTCCCACTCAACTGTGAGACTCGCACTTAACCGTGAGACTTTCCTGCAGAGGATAACTTAAAGACAACCTTGCTCTGATACCACTTGTTAGGATAAACCATGGACAGAAATAAAAAACTACATGCAAATATAACCAATAATAGAAAATAATAGAACACACAGAAATGAACACAAGGCACCAAGATTTAACGTGGTTCACCCAGTCCCTGGGCTATGTCCACCAAATAGAAAGTCTGATCTTATTACAATCCAGTGATTACAACCTGATTACAATCCGTAATCTCTTACAGCTCAATACCGCCGCAAGAACCAATTTAATATCACAACATTATAAAAAATACCCAACCCTAAGCCCTTTTATACAAGTGTTAAACCGCTTTTAGGGTTATAACATGTCGGCCATATGTCGGCCATAATATGAAGTATGTACAGTACTTTCCTGATCAGTCACCACAATCTAACATAGGATGTATGTTGTTTCTAGATGATATATTAGTGATCTCAAAAATAAAAGTTATCAAAAGAATCACAAGTTTTCTTAGTGTCATCCAACTTTTTAATGCAAAATTTGTGGCCATGATAGTACATAGCTTTGTGGTGCTTGACCTACAATTTTTGAAGCGCGTGACAATCATTTGCATCATGAGTTGATATGAAACATATGAGTGATGATCATTAATAAATTTGTATGTACCTGTCCACCTCTTAAACCCTTTACTAGATCAACTACCATCGACGTAACACTGGAATCTCCATTATGATGAGCTTCTATAACCAATGAAGCAACACCTTCCCATGTTAATGAATAACCATTTTGTTGACATCGTTCAATCCATACCGTCATCCAATCAAGATTGTTCACAATATACAAATGTATTGCATCCCACTCTTGACTAGTTGTATTAAAAAAATACAGCAATTATAAATAATTTATATTGAAGATTTATAAGAATTAATTAACTACAATAAAATCTTATATTTACCATTCACTTTCCTCAATCTACCTTTTCCCATCAAGTACTCACCCTTTAATTTTTTAATGGAGTTCAAATCCCAAATATGATCTACATGGATCTTTGCTGCAAACTTAGGAATATATTCACTAATGTACACCATGGTCTGGTATATCATATATCCCTCCACCATAGAACCCTTAGGATGTGCTCTTTGTTGAAACCAAGCCTTTAAAAAATTTCAATTGCCTCTCAACCATCCACATTGACCTAGTTGGTGCAGGTCTACACAATTCAATCTCCTGAACTTGATGTATGAGGTAGTGTTCTTGTGCATTGAAAAAAGTTAGAGGTAGACACTTTTGCATTTCACACATAAGATGAGAAATTTTTCTCTTCCAATATTTTATATCTTCTTTATTGATTTCTTTTGATGACAACCACATCATGTATTTTCCAAGATCATATATAACTTATTTGAACCTGTGTGTGGGAGAGATAGAGATAGAACGTACTACAATATTTGTAAAATGAGATTATCAATATTTTATAAAATAATGCAATAAAAACTACATGCAGTATACAAATATGTAGTGAATACAAAATAACATAAATTACCTTAATAAATGTATGCCAATCATGTGTTTTCATCCCTGACCCAAATTCACTTTTCTTTGATATGAGATAGTTTATGTTCACAACAAATCCTGTGGGAAACTATATTTTTTTTTAATGATTTCTTTTATAGCATTATTCTGCTACTCTGACAATAACCAACTAAGGGCATTTGTATCAATTTGGTCTCAATTTTTATTTGATCAAATGAAATTTTTCATTGCATGGTTGGATTCTTCAATGTCACTACAAATTTTGACAATTTTGTCTTTGTCACACCTTCCATCCAAGATTTTTCGTAATGTCTCTGTTACATTCTTTCCAATATGCATAGGATCAAACCAATGTATGATTGGGAGTTGCTTGTAGTACGACAACCTACTAAATTATGTAGGATAACTTTTTACTCTTTTTGGAAGTTGGTCATTAATGCCTTGATGACCTTTAGGAGCATCAATCACATCATTAGTAAACAAAATCAAAATATGAATTTCAAACAGAAAACCATCAGATGGAATGACATTACCTTTGTGATTTATTTTATTGTATTCCAAATTCCATAGGTAAGGTGTTATTCTTTGTGGCTTTGATGTAGTCTCTTCTTTCCCATTGAAAAGATGTTTTTCAATAATTTGGTACTTATGATTTTTTTGGAGAAAGTGTCTATTCTCATTGAACACCTACTTTCCTAAACTTTTTGAATGATGAGATTTCATCTTTGGACCACAAACTGGACACACAAATTTTTGTTTTGTTTGAAGACCTACAAGATCATGTATAATTCGTTTAAATACATTAACTTTGTGTTAGCACTATAGAATACCAAAAAAGAGGTGTTAAGAAGAGAACGTACCACAAAAATGTGTTAGCCCAAGGGCATCATGTATTGTCCACACAAGCATTGCATGGAATTGAAATTGTCTCTATCTTATTCATCTAGAGATGTCATACATAGTGATCCCATTCCATAACACTATCAACTAATCGACAAGGGGCTCAATGTATCATTGACATCTTTAACTTGGTACTTACCTCGTTGAATGAACAAAAATATTACATAATTTTTATGACCATTATGATGGATTATTTAAAATAAGTTAATTTAGATGACTATTAAATAAAAAAATACCTGGAATAATCAGTGCTAAAATTATGTGCTCCCTTTTTATGGTCATCCAAGGAGGAATGTTATTGTTGATAACAAAAATAGGTCACACGAGTAAGTAGATCTCATCTCTCCAAATAGATTGACATTGTTCGCTGCCAATGAAAGCTTGAGATTATGAGGTTCTTTCTTAAAATGTGGCCATTTTTCCTCTATTTCCTTAAATGCTGAACAATCCATAGGCATTCACATAATGTCATCTCAACTTCTGATGGAGACACAACCCAAGAACAGAATGGACACAACAGAAAAGGGAAATTGTATTAACTGAAAAATAAGCTAGTACATTCAGTACAGAGAAAATAAACTTCAAAACATGCCCTAAGGGCTTATAATAGCATAAATGTGGAGATAATTTCTCCTTTCACTACCTCCTCTCAAACTCCACTCCAAAACTACCTTTTACAATGCCAGGAATCTCCTTAAATAGACCCCGGAGGGTTAAGGACTAGGAATACATTCTAGAAGGTGCTAGTAGGCATCCACCGACCAAATAGAAGGCTCCAGAAGCTATGTTAGAAGTTGGCGCAAATCTAGAAGAATCTAGAAATGGTAACCAAACTTTCGGGAGGCATAACTTTTGAACCATAACTCCTATTGACGAATCGTTTACATTTTTGAAAAGCTCTCGAAGCGCTCTATAGCCCTATGGACAAGATTCACTCGTCCCCCATTTTTTGGCCCTTTTTGAGGTCATTTAATGCCCCTAACTTCATTTAATCCCTCCACTATGTTTCTCCTTAATTAGATTTTCCCTCATGGAACTCCTTGGAATGCACAATTGACTACCCTTGAACAACATGCCATCCTGAATCAAATAGTCTAACCACTTGGTTCTATCTACAGCAACAGGTTCTTTACAAGCTTTCCATGCTTCAGCAAAATCAGGATCCTCGGGGTACAAATTCTTGAGTTCATCAAACCCAACTACTTCAACCTGTATTATTGTAAGCAACAACTGTCTCCTACTTAGTGCATCTGCAACCTTGTTAGATTTTCCACTTCTATGCTTCAACACAAATGTATAACTCTGCAAGAATTCTACCCACTTCATATGCCTCTAATTCAATTTACCTTGGCTATTTAGATACTGTAATGCCTGATGATCAGTATACAAAACAAATTCTTTTGGCAATAAATAATGCCTCCATTTCTTTAAGGCCTGAACTATTGCATAGAACTCTTGATCATAAACATAATACTTCTTCTTTGCATCATTCAAATTTTCACTAAAATATGCAATAGGCTTACCTTTTTGGCTTAATATAGCCCCAATAGCGCTGCCACTGGCATCACAATCCACCTGGAAAACCTTTCTAAAATTTGGAAGTGCCAACACAGGTTGTTCTATTACCTTCTTCTTCAGCAATTCAAAACTTCTTGCAGGTGCTGCAGTCCATTTGAACTCTTTTCTATCCCCTCTTATTGTATCAGTTAGGGGTGCACATATGCCACTGAAATTCTTAATAAACTTCCTGTAAAAACTAACTAGACCATGAAATGATCTTGCCTTAGTAGCAGACCCTGGAGTAGGCCATTCCAAGATGGCTTTTACCTTCTCTAGATCCATTTTGAGACCTTCAGGTGATATAACAAACCCCAAATAGACTAACTCCCTTTTTGCAAAGATACACTTCTTCAGATTAATTAACAGTTTCTCTTCCCTTAGCCTTTCAAGGACACTATGAATATGCAATAAATGTTCTTCCAAAGTCTTGCTGAAAATTAAAATATCATCCAAATAAACAATAACAAATTTTCCCAAGAACTTCTTAAGTACCTCATTCATGAGCCACATGAAGGTGCTTGGGGCGTTCATCAATCCAAAGGGCATGACTAACCACTCATAAAGACCCTCCTTGGTCTTGAAGGCTATTTTCCACTCATCTCCTTCTCGAATCTGTATCTGGTGATAACCACTCTTGAGATCTATCTTTGTAAAGTACTGAGCACTCAAGCAGTCCATAAGATCATCCATCCTTGGCAAAGGAAACCGGTACTTGATGGTTATCCTACTTATAGCTCGAGAATCTGCACACATCCTCCACTCTCCATCCTTCTTTGGTGTGAGTACTGTAGGTACTGCACATGGACTCAGGCTCTCTTGAATCAAGCCTTTCCTCAACAGCTCCTGAACCTGTCTATTTAGCTCCTCTGTTTCAGTAGGAGTCATCCTGCGAGCAGCCTTGTTAGGCAAACTAGCTCCTGGAATTAGATCTATCTGATGACTAATTTGCCTTACTGGTGGCAATCCATCTAGAACATTATTAGAGATAATATCTCCAAATTCCCCTAGTAAATCTGAAACTTCAAGTGGTATTTCACTACTACCTTCTTTATATTTCCACTACTACCTTCTTTATCTTTCCTAGGAATCAAAGCATAACACATATGCTGATGTTTCATGCCATCTAAAAAATTCCTTTCATCAACAAGACAAATCCTAGCACTGCTACATACCTTTTCACCTTCCTTTTTCATGGGCTTCAATTTGTGGCAAACTCCATCCTTTGTCAGAGAGTATGTGTTTGCATGTCCATCATTTACTGCATGTCTATCAAACTGCCATGGTCTACCCAACAATAGATGACAAACATCCATCGAAATAACATCACAGAGAACTCCATCATGGTAACTTCCAATTTTGAATTTCACTAAACATTGTTCACTTACCAAGACCTAATGATCATCTTTTACCCAAGAAATTCGATAGGGCTGGGGATGTTTCTCCCTCTTGAGCTTCAGCTTAGAGACCATCTCTTCTGATACCAAGTTATCAGTGCTACCACCATCAATGATCACGTCACAACATTTATCCTCACACTTGCATCTGGTATGGAACAAACTCCTCCATTGTCCTGGTTCAATCTCACCACTTAGTAGGACTCTTTCATTTACCAAGGTCTCTCCTCTTTCTGCATCCTCTAAATGTGATGATTGTGTATCTTCATCCACATGAGCAACCCTAGCTTGGCCCTCAACTCTCCTATCTGTCCTTCCTTGTCATTGAGGGCATTCAAAGGCACAATGACCTTCTTCATTGCAATGGAAATAGGTACCACAGAAGCCTCCTCTTCCTTGTCCACGTCCTCTACCTCTTCCTCTCTGGTTTCCAAAATCTTGATCATGGGAGCGGTTGAAACCCTCATTCCTCTGGTTCCTGCTAGTACCCACATCTTCATTTTTCTTTTGGGTTTCATTGCGGCCTCCAGATAATCTACCGCTTCCCCTTCCTCCTTGACCACACCCTCTTTGTCTTCCTTCAAACCTTTTATTCAGCTTCTCTTCAAATCGTAGGGAAAACTGGTATGCCTCTTCAATGCTGGTCATTCTTACTAGACTTAATTCCCCCTGGATGCTAGGT
>CM053783.1:16305000-16620000 GCA_028749045.1 Cupressus sempervirens | reverse complement strand
ATATATGTATATATATATATGCATATATACATGTACATGATATGTATATATACATAGGCATATATATGTATATATATATATATACATATATATATGCATATATACATGTACATGATATGTTTATAATATATATTTATTTTATTTTTATTTTATTTATGTATATATACATATACACATGTGCATATACATACACATATATGCATGTATACACATGGTATATGTATATGCATATATGATATATATACATACATACATGTACATGATATGTATATACATATAAACATGATATATATATACATATACATGATATATGTATATATATATATATATATATATATATATATATATATATATATATATATATATATATACATATACATGATATATATACATATACATGATATATATACATATACATGATATATATACATATATACAAAAATATATATATAATGAAACTAAAAGTATTTAAAATGGGTAAACAAGGGGAAAATCATACCTTTTTCAAAGTCTAATAGTTTTGGATGCCTCTCTCTATGCTTTCAGTTGAAACTATAGCCCCACTCTCGAAAATGACATGTGGGGTCGTGGTGAAAGTATTTGCAATTCCATTTTTTACTAGTTTCAATCAAAACTTTATTAACTAGTTTCAGTTGAAACTAGCAAGCTCGAGACTGGGTTTAACAAACCCCAATCGGGCTTGGTAGTTTCGATTGAAACTACATAGATAGTTTCAATCGAAACTACATGGCACAAATAGTTTCGATGGAAACTTGTATATTTGTTTGTTTTGATAGAAACTAAATTGTTTCTATCGAAACTTTAAAAATACTTTCTATCAAAACTAAGAAATGGAAAATTCGCAGTTCCACAATTTTGGAGGAATTTTTTCCTTTGAAAAAGTGTAACCCACTATTGTGGGTTCACCCACTGTAACTATCACAATAAGGTCCCCATACATTACAATAGAGATATTACATTCTACAGTAGTGAATTACATGTTTCCTCAACACAGTCAGTTGTCAATAAAATATACCACACACTAATCATTAACGACCTTTCCAGAATAATTCAAATGCTTCCCAATCATAAACACACATGCACGAACAAGTCTTCTATCATATTCTAAGCTTGCCATGGTTATTCATGTTCACCAAAAAGATATAACCAAAATGCCAACAACTATCTCTGTCATTGTTTCTTGTACACTAGTATGCTCCCAATCTTCATCAAATAAACTATAACTCAACCAAATCTTTGCATAAAGAATAGAAAACATAGATATGATATCTACACTCATTCTACCACACACATGTAAGCTCGCATACATAATATTGTCACCTACTAACCTCAATGTACTGATAATCAACCTACAATATACATAATTTGTGTATGTCATGAACATACAAATATATGTTGTCATCAATGACAAAACTAGTCACCAATACAATATCTCAACAACTCATCCAAGTGCCAAAAAAGACCTCAATTCCTAATAGAAGTATGATGGGTTGAGATGTAAAAGACCAATTGGGATTAGAACTAAGTAATTGTAAGTTCATGATTGCTACCTGCAATTGCATTTGCATGCCAAGGACTCTACATAAAAGATTGCATACATGACGTTTTCATTTAGCTTGATGAAGTTGGTGGAGGATTATGGAGCATGGTTCATTTAGTTCCTTACTTTTTCATAAATATGAGTTCAAGGGTTTTCTTTGCAATCATACGAATTCCCAAGGTACCCAACATATATGATAGTCTTGTTGGAACTCACTTGATAACTTACTTCTTATGAAAAAATTTAGAAAGAAAATAAGAAGTTGAGATTGAATTTCCCAATTTTCATAAGAGAAGATAAGTTTGATATGTGCCCGTGTCTAATGGCAATAATGAAATCATTAGTTGAACTACACTTCTTCCATTTATAACTCTATCTAGGAAGACCTAATTCTAATGCCTACAACAAAATCAAAATAATGGTAGGAGAAAAATATTAACATAGAATGCACCCTGAAGACTTTGGAGCAAATGTTATAGATGAAAATAAATTTAGAAAAAGGATGTATTATAGATTGTTGTTGAACATGATCAAGTTATGCAAGATATTCCAGGTACCTAATCAAATAGAGGAAGGTCTGAATGTGGTGTAGAAAGGATAGAACCTAGAAAGGGAAAAGATTGTTCATTCTCATGACTAGAAAAGGAAGGATACTATAGATATTAATATATCATCTGAACTAGTTTTGGACTTTCCAAAGTGGTGGATTAATCGTTATCTTAGCACGTTAGTTATGTCAAGGGATAGACTTACATATTAGTTGATGGGTCATCACCCATTCAAGAATGAAAGGACAAGGCAATTATAAGGAGGTAGAATGGAAGATAGAGAAAATCCATTTGAAGTGCATAAAACTGAAAAGGAAAAGGTATAGCTTAAGAAATGCAACCAAGGAGCAGGCTTGATGTTCACATTAAGTGACCTCAAGAAAAAAGGAAAAGGTCCAAAAGAATTCTCTCCTCACCTAATTTTACTCCTAATGTATAGGAAATAGAGACTTTCACTAGATGGGATGTCAATACAAGCATAAGGAGAATAAATTCACCAAGATGGTACATGATAGACTAAGTATATATGCTTATGAGAAGTTTACACTAAGAATAACTAGAGATTAGGATATTGCTACAAAGGAAATTATTGTTGCAATCTTGCAGTGAGAAATGATAAAAGTTGAGGATCATTGAGAGGAGGAAGAACTTCCTACAATAGAGGTACAGGTTCCAACTATAGAAATTGTAGCTCCTAAGGTAACAATAGAAAGTCCCAAAAGAAAGGAATAAAACAATATCAGAACAGTGTAAGGAAGAGATTAACTAATAGTAAAAGGTGGTCAAAATGTCCATATTTCAAAATGGTTAAGGGAAAGAATTCAAAGGAGTCAACAGAAAGAAGTTGGCCCAACAATTGAACTACATGAAATTATAAATCTAGTCAACCAATTTGAAGAAAAGAGAAAAGCCAAGAGGTTTGGTTAGATTATAAGAGGAGAATTCAAAATTAGGATTTTGTAAATTGCAACTCCTACAGTAGACAAGACCAGGGACCAAATAACTCCAAGTGAGTATCATTTTACAGAGGTTGATATAGGCCTCACCTCTCATGAACAAGTTATGGATGACTTTAATGATTCCAAATAGGATATGAAAAATAAGATAAAGAAGCTAGAAGAAAGGTATTAGATGTAGAAGAGGGACATCAATACCTAGTGTGAATATATAAACAACTTTCCTCATTTAGTTTCAACTGAGGTAGTGGATGATATTGACAAAATCAAATGGTCTTCTTAGGGAGTAGAAGTTTGGGTGAAGAGAATTCAAAAGGAGGCATATAAACTTGAAAAAGAACTGGTGCAACTTCACAATTGAGTGTTAACTATACTCTCCAGGATCTGATGCATGGAAGAATAATGGCATGATGAGAATATTTATCAAGATCGGGTGATCTCAAATATAAAATTTTGATGGAGACTCCTAAGTAGACGTTGATTAATGGTGGAGTTGTTGGTGAAGGAGATGTATATCACATCCTCTAGCGGTATAGTGTGATAATCATGACTAAGAAAACATTTGAAAGCTTCATTGAGGAGTCTAATTGGTGGAGAAAGGTGACATAGAATATTGGGAAAGTGATCTCCAACACAATTGCATCTTTGTTCTCACAAAGACTAGCAAAAAATGAAATAACAATGGACAACTTAAGAGACAAGTTGGAGGAATTTTTCTAGTTTAATGTTTTCAAGAGAGATGACTTTGGAAACTTCTCCATTTTCTCAAACACCATGCACATCATTCATGATTTGTCACTAGATTGATAGGAAAGTTGGGGAAAAACTAGACGGGTAGTGGTAGTTTTGGAATTCAAGCAAGAATCGACACCAAGTATCAATCCAAATAAGTTAGAGACACTATTGGACCAATTCTACACTTCCAAGCAACAAAGTCAAGAATAAGTTCATTTAATATCAAGTGGATGTGTGCAGTTGTCATTTATTTCACCTCTCTCTTCTTGAGCAAGCATACATAATGGGTAATTATTACCCACTATGGTAGAGGATTCATTATTGCATTAATGTAGATTCTTTTTTTCTTTTGGGTAAGTGTACAAAGATAGTGTGCAAAAAGGGTATAAGTGGCCAGATTTTTTTTAAATCAAGTATACTTGAACTTCAAATAGAAATTCAAGGTCTTGAATGCAAATGTAGAACATTTGTAAAGAATACAAATTGTAGTACTTTGAATTTAGTTTCTAAACTACTAATTTTTTTAAAAGATGGATAAGTTTAAGAGGGATAAACCATTTGTGCACAAATTTTATTTTATTTTATTCTTAGAAAAAACATAACATAGAAGTTTATGTGTGCTCAACAAAAGACATGGTTAGATTTAGTATTTTGAAAAATTGTTTAGTAGGATGGTAGGTAAGAGAGAGATCTAGAAGTTGTCTATTTTTCATTATGTTTTGTCAAGTAGTTTTGTTTAATAATTTTTTGAAGTGACCACATCTTGAAAATATGGTACTTGTTTTTGCATTAGGCATACCTTGCATCAAAATAATTTAAAAATGCAATCTTCTTTTTCCAAAATTGTATAGATTCAAGTGTGGAACAATAATATGTAATTTATTTTGCAATTGGTCAAGTATATCAAAATTTATACAAAAATGGTGGGCATATGTTTGTGAGGCCCATAAAGACACTTGTAAAGATAATTAGATTTCAATATGTTAATGTTGTCCAAACACTAAAAAATTTATATGGCTAGAAAGCTAAGAAGATGTGTGATGCTGGAGCATCTTGGGTGTTAGGGAAATCTTGTATCACCCAAAAATATTTTTGTTTTGTCATTTTTAATAAGAGATGTTTTAGTATAGAATTAGTATTTTTAGTATGCAGCTCATACGATCTCAAAATGTTCTAATTTCATAGGTGGAGGTTCATCTTAGTCATATCAGCCTATCAATCGAGTTGCATTGTTATACCATATGTATTAAAGAAGTTATTGATGTTTTTGGGTATGAAACCTTTGAGTTCAATTTTGAAGGCCTTAGAGGCTTTGGAATGAGGTTGTTTCTGGGTTGACTAGCGCTTGTGCATGTTAAGTACTATAGTTTAGGAGTCAACGATTCCAAAAAGTACTTATAGTTGAAAATAATACATATGGTTTAAAAGTTATGTCCTCTAGAATTTGGGGTACCTAAAAACATAATTAGGGCCAATCATATGTAATAAATAAGAAAATAATAATTAATTGGGGTTTTGTCCATGTCAAGGGTTAGGGTTAATATCTAGAACCTTCCCAGGCGATTAAATTTTCCTATATAAGGAAGGCTCATAGTGATGTCTAGGTAGTTCTAGGTAGTAGTTTGTGGCTTTGTGTTGAAGAATATTGTAAAGAAATTTTCCATGTGGGTTTTCATATTTAATTTCAAAACTCGGTAATTCCACATGTGTGGTGATAATAAGAAGCTCATATTTTTTTCTCTGACATTTATGTTGTTTCTATGTTTCTATTGTGTGTAGTGGTATTAAGGGGAGCACCCTTCATCAACGTGTGAGATTATGGTGGTAATTAAAGAGATACCCACTTGATCATTTATAAACCTGATGATGATGAAGTTGAGAATTGATACTAGAACATGAAAAAAATATGTGAAGAGACTAAAATGGATGGAAAATGGGCATTAACCTTAGGGTCGTTTGCCAACCCTTTTCCAAGCCTAAAATGTGTATGAGTTTTAGTGATCATTATTAACACTCTTGTGTTTTGAAAATTACAAAGTGTTGATATAAGACTGTTTTGAAGTGAATAACCTATAATAAAACAATCATTATTTTGTCAATGATGTCAAACCTACTACCTACAAGTGAGACAATTACTTTTTGGTCTAAAGCTATTATTTAGTTTATTGATGAAGATGATTTGAAAAGAGGAGATAACAATAGCACCTAGAGAAAGGTTGAGTTATTTGGTATGTAAAAGAAGCACTGAGACCAAGTAAGACATTGATGCAATAGTGTATTGCTTACCTACGTAAAGTCTAAAATGAAATATTACTCAAGTTAAGATTGGAAGAAGATCAAGTAAGAAAAGTGTTTTCCAAGCCTTATCGAGTAGTAAGTTCAAGCCGAGCAAAAATCAGTGCAAGATAAGTGAAAAACAAGAGGTGTCAAACAAAGATGAAAAACAGTGCAAGCCAAGTGATTGTTAGTTTATACCAAGTAAAGTTTAGTTGGTGTTGAGCACCAATAAACTTTAGTATTTGCCAAGTGAACTAGTTTTGGCCAAGTGACATAACAATATAGATATTGAAGGACAACAAACAATGTTAAATCAAAGATTTGACAAATCTAAGGTGACTATTTTGTTTTCTTGAATTATATGAAGCATCTGAAAGATAACTATGATGAGTAGGTAGAACAGAATTCAAGGTGAACCATTTTGAGGTGAATTCATGGAAGATTGTAGAAGAAGTTTCTAGTGGAACCAAATGGGAAAGTGGGTAGATTTATTGTATCCTACCTAATCCTACCTAACCCTAAAATAGATGATTGTGGTTAAGCAGCAAAATATCTAAATTCTTTATTTATAGAGATAGTTGGTCAAAAGAAAAGGTTGTCATGTACAAGAACCTAAGGAAGAAAAGGAGTCTAGAATATTGCTTCATTCAATGGCCAAACAAAGGTGATTGCAGTTGGCATGTAAAGCAAGGAGGCTTAAGAGTATGAATATTTGAAGGGTGAACAAACTATCAGGGTTAAAGTGTGTGAAAGTCAATCATAATGGAGGACTAAAATAGACATCTATAATCTACAAGTGACTTGTAATTTGTTATCAGATCAAGCCTTACTGTTACTTTCTAATTATTGTATCAATCTAGGGTAAATCCTTTTGATTAAGGTTGACCTGATAGTCATTTGTAAATCATTTAACCGGATGACATTCTAATGGAATTGTCTAAAGTCCTCTAACAAGGCTCACTCCTAAAAGGGTGATTGAAATGCTTTAACTAGGTCACATTTAATAGTGTGTATTGTAACCTTTAATAGGGTTGGCCTTTCACAAGGCATCACTTCAAAAGAGTGAGTATTAGTAGCATGTTACTGGTGATTTTTCCCAAATTGGGTTTCCACATAAAATCCTTGTCTCAAATTGTGTGAATGTTCTTATGGTGTTTCATGTTTACATTTTTGCAAAGTTGTTTTGACTTAGAACAGTAACCTACAAAGTTTAAGTATTGTATGATCTAATGGATGCATGCATGATAAGGTTTTATGGACATGGGTCTACTAAGCATTGAAAAGTTTTATTTGTACATTTGGACCTTGGATAACTGATTCACCCCCCTCTCAGTTATTCTAAAGAATTCCAACAATCGGTATCAGAGCCTTGGTTCCTAAGAGGACTAGTTTGAAGGTACTTGAAGCAAAAGATCAAGATGTCCAAAAGATAGGTACCCAAGCTTAACAAGGAGAACTTCCCTACATGGAAAAGTTGATGAAGCTACACCTAGGAGGTCTTGAAGATCATGCACAATCTACTATCACCACTAAGCATGTTGACCCTGTTGGAGCCCTAACTGCTGAGGATCTGAAAAAGACCAAAGAACATAATCAAGTTATGTTAGAGATTGCATCTTCCCTAAGCTACACTAAGTTTGATGACATCAAGGAATGTGATACTACTAAGAAGATGTGGAATGTTATAGAAAAGATCTATGGAGGAGACAAAAATGTGTTGAGAGACAAATTTGAAAGTTTAAGAGGTAAGTTTGACGATATGAGAATGTAAGTAGTTGAGAATATAGTTCAATATTGTGTCAAAGTAAAAGTAGTTAATGTTATTTGAGGAGCAACTAGTAAGGTTGAATATGATATTGTGATTAGCAAAGTACTGAGAACCCTATTTCCCATCTATGCTATTAAAGTCTCTGTCATACAAGAACTAAGGTGCACACCTGGTAATGATCTGACCCTTGAAGGATTGATAGGTAGACTCGCTACCTTTGAACTCTCTAATTTTGATAATTTCAAATCTGAAAATGTTGAATCTTCTTTCATAGCTAAACTATCATTAAAGGAACCTAAAGAGAAGATTAAAAAGGTCAAATATATTTCTAGTGACAATGATACAAATGAGGAGGATGTAGAATAGCTTGAAGCATTGCTGGCAAGAAGATTTCATAGAGGAAAAGGCAAATTCAAAGGTATGTTACCTTTCATGTGCTTTAATTTTAATGAGGTTGGTCATATTGCTGCTAGATGTCCAAAGAAGAAAAACAAGAGAAGTGGAGACAAATATAGAAGTAAAAGAGATGAGGACAACAAAGATTACAAAGATAAAGGAAAGAAGTCTTGCTATATTTCTAAAGAGGAAACCAAAGATGGATATGTCAACCATGATAATGAAGTGGTGTATGTTGCAATGAAGGATGATTCTGATGAGGATGAAGTAATTGTACTAATATCTTATGTGAACAAGAGTGACAGATGGATCATTGATAGTGGGTGTTCACATCACATTACTAAAGATAAAAGTAAGTTTATTACCCTTGATTATTATGGTTGAAATAGTGTAAGGTTTGGTAATGATGCACCCTATCTGATAAAAGGAAAAGGATCAATCAAACTCACATAAAAGTTCATGTGTGACAATGCTTACTATGTAGACGGACTTAACTATAACTTGTTGAGTGTGTCATTATTGAATAGTTCAAGTTGCAAAGTTGAGTTTGAGAACAAGATAACAAAGATCTATAACACTAATGGGAAACTAATTGGGAAAGGTGATCAAAATAGAGGTAATCTATTTTATCTTGATATGAATGATGCTTCTTGTCTTGGTGTAGAATTTGATGATGTGTGGTTATGGCACAATAGGTTATATCATGTTAACTTTGATAACTTAGTAAGTATCAGTAATATGAAAAGAGTCAAAGGTTTTCCTAAACTAAAGAAACCTGACAATATGATTTGCAAAAAATTTCAGTTAGGCAAAATGACAAAATCTAGTTTTAAAAGTAAGACTCACACCTCTAAAGAAATTCTAGAAATATTTCATATTGATTTGTGTGGACCAATTGATGTGCAAAGCTATAAAGGTGACAAGTATGATGACAGTTATGTTTGTAAAATAGAAATCTGATGCTTTCCAAATGTTTAAGTGGTACTTAGCTAGAGTTGAAAAGGAGATAGGCAAAAACTTGAAATGTATGAGATCTAACAGAGGTGGAGAATTTACATCAAACAAGTTTGAGATGTTCTGTAATGATAAATAAATCAAAAGACGGACTTTTGCACCTAGAACCCCTCCACAAAATGGAATTGTTGATAGGAGGAACAAATCTATAATGGAGCGTACTAGAACACTCATGATGGAGAAGAATGTTTCTTTGAAATACTGGAGAGAAGCTATAAGTACAGCTTTCTATACCTTGAACTGTGTACAAGACAAGAAAGGTACTCATTCAATACCTTTTGAATTATGGTATGGATATTCACCCAATGTAAGATATTTTAAGGTATTTGGAAGCAAGTGCTACATTCTTAAGGATTTCAGGAATGGTAAATTAGATTTTAAAAGTGAAGAAGGTATATTCCTTGGGTATTCTACAAGAAGTAAAGCTTATAACTATTTAAATACTAACACTAACAAAGTTGTGGAAAGTGCAAATGTGAAGTTGGATGAATATACAAAGGTACATGAAGTTGAACATATGAAGGAACTTGAAGAGTACAAATTATTTGTATACTTTTATGAAGGTATGTCTATTGATGAAGATGTTGTAAACCAAGTTGTAAATCAATAGCAAGTTTCTGTGACTGTCGAGTCACATACAATGAATGTGGAGTTGCCTTTAGGAGTTGAGTTGCAAATAGAAGATGAGGCACATTCTAATTTTGAGATAAATGTACATGAAAGTGTTAGTATGTGGTGACTGATCAGGAAAGTACTGTACATACTTCATAAATTCTTTGGGGCTTGCAAAAAAAAAAATGGTGCTATTTGTAGATTCACAATTTGTAGATTTGCCACTAAAGTAATGGCTAATTTATGGCCGACATGTAGTAACCCTAAAGCAGTTTAATACTTGTATAAAAGGGCTTAGGGTTAGGGTTGTTCAATAGTGGTGATGTGAAATAGGTTCTTGCAGCGGTATTAAGCTATAAGGGATTACAAATTATAATCAGGTTGTAATCACTGGATTGTAATAATATCAGACTTGTTGTTTGGTGGATGTAGCCCAAGGATTGGGTGAACCATGTTAAATCTTGGTGCCTTCTGTTCTTTTTTGCGTGATCTATTATTTTCTGTTATTGGTTATATTTGCATGTAATTTTTATTTTCTGTCTGTGGTTTAATCCTAACAGAAAGGAATGTTGATCTACCTAATAGATAAGTACATAGTGATTCTAAAGTTGACAGACCTATTGAAGAAAGAAGAGCAAAAACAAGATTATCAAAATAAGTCAAAAGACATCGCCCTACCGAACAAATTATTGGAGATAAACATGTTAGACCAATGACAAGAAATAGGCTGAGAAGTGATACACGTTTGTTGAGCATGCATGAGCTTAAGATAGTGAAAAAAAAATTTAGAAAATCAGGACTGGAGTAAAGCCATGAAAGAAGAGATTGAAAAGATTGAAAAGATTGAAAAGAACAAGACATGGACTCTAGTTTCCAGACCAAAGGACAAGAATGTGATTGGAACCAAGTAGATGTACAGAAACAAGTTACATGAAAATAGTGAAGTCACAAGGAATAAGGCAAGATTAGTTTGCAAGGGGTATGCACAAGAAAAAGGAATAGACTATGGAGAAATATTTGCCCCAGTTGCAAGATTGGAAGGAGTAAGAACTTTGCTTGCTTACTCTACATACAAAGGTTTAAAATTTTATCAAATGGATGTGTGGTCAGCATTTCTGAATGGTATATTAGAAGAAGAGTTTTACATAGAACAACCTGAAGGATTTGTTGATGCTAACAACAAGAATGTAGTATGTAGACCACACAAAGCTTTATATGGTTTAAAGAAATCCCCAAGAGCATAGTATGAAAGGCTTCACAATTATCTTGTGAAGATTGGTTTTGAGAAGACTGATGATAACAACAATCTGTACTTGAAGACAAAAGGAGGTAAAGGTATTTTACTAGCTGAAATTTTTGTTGATGATATCATATTTGAAGGTCAAGATATATTATGTAAGGCATTTGCAAATGAAATGAAGAAAGAATTTGAGATGTCTATGTTTGGAGAGATCAATTTCTTTGTTGGTTTGCAAGTATATCAGATGAAATATGATATATACATCACTCAATCTAAGTATGTGAAAGAAATATTGAAAACTTTTGGATTGGAAGATTCAAAACCAATTAGCACACCTATGGTGATAGGACACAAATTGTCAAAGAATGATGATTCTGCTAATGTGAATCAAACATTATACAGGTGTATGATTGGCAAGTTGCAATATGTAGTACATAGTAGATCTGACATTGCATTATTTGTTTGGATTGTTGCAATATTTTTTGCAAATCCTAAGAAGAATCATTTGCTAATTGTTAAGAGAATTATGAGATATTTGAAAGGAACATAAGACTATGGTCTATACTACAAGAAAAATGAAAAATTTGTGTTGAGAGCCTACACAAATGTTGATTGGGTTGGAAACAATGATGACAAAAAGAGCACTAGTAGTGGAACATTTTTCTTAGGAAAGAGGTTGGTCACCTGGATCAGCAAGAAACAAAATTGCATATATCAATCTACTGATGAAGCTGAATATGTGGCTACTATAGTAAATTCTACAAATGTCATATGGATCAAACAACTACTCAAAGGTATGACGGAGGAAATCATTGAAACTATAGTACTTTATTATGATAATACAAGTGCTATAAACATATCTAATAACCTTTTGATACACACAAAGACTAAGCACATTGCAATCAAGTATCATAACTTGAGAGAGTTAATTCAAGACAAAGAAGTAAGGATGGAATATGTGCATACAAAAAAATAGATAGTTGATATATTCACAAAAGCTTTACCTAAGGATGCACATGTATATCTTAGAAGTAAACTAGGTATCCAAAGCTACTTAAGAAACATGAGTAGTGGCATGCATCAATAGAGTTGAATGTTGTATCTTAAAACTTAATGCAATGTATATTACTTTAGGAGTTGTCTAAAGTAATGAAGGAGTTGAATTAGAAGACTTATAGTCACATGCAAGGTGATAAAGGAAGAACCTGGAATTGATTATATCTACATATAGAGATGACAAGTCTTTGGCATTGTTGTCAAAGAGGGAGATATAAGTACAAAGAGAAATAAGTATAGGGAGATATAAGTACTGATAGAGATAAGTGGAGATAAATATTTGTATATCAAAAAGAGGGAGAGATACTCTAAAGAGAAAGATATAAGAAAGAGACACCTAAGGAGATTGATAAAGCTCACATTACCCTACACAGAGGAAGTACATGTACTGACAAAGGAATAAATTTCAAAGATATTGTTTTGTTTTTTGTATTGTTGTTGGTATTGGTTTGCCATCAATGCCAAAGAGGAAGATTGTTGATATAAGATTGTTTGAAGTGAAGAACCTGTAATGGAACAATCCTTATTATGTCAATGATGTCAAACCTGCTACTGTTGGTGAGACAATTGTTTTCTAGTCTAAAAGCTATCATTTAGTTAATTGATGAAGATGATTTGAAAAGAGGAGATAATAATAGCACCTAGAGAAAGGTTGAGTTATTTGGTATGTAAAAGAAGCACTAAGACCAAGTAAGACATTGATACTATAGTGTATTTTTTACCTACTTAAAGTCTGAAATGAAAGATTACTCAAGTTAAGACTAGAAGATGATTAAGTAAGAAAAGTGTCTACCAAGCCTTGTCAAGCAGCTAGTGCAAGCCGAGTAGAAATCAGTGCAAGCCCAGTGAAAAATAAGAAGTACCAAGCAAAGATGAAAAACAACACAAGTTGAGTGATTATTAGTTTATGATGAGTAAAGTTTAGTTGGTGTTGAGTATCAGTAAACTTTAGTATTTTCTGAGTGCACTAGTGTTGGAAAAGTGACAAAACAGTATAGATGTCGTGTGACAACAAACAGTGTTAAGTCAAAGATTACTCAAGTTAAGACTGGAAGATTATTAAGTAAGAAAAGTGTCTACCAAGCCTTGTCAAGCAGCCAGTGCAAGCCGAGTAGAAATCAGTGCAAGCCTAGTGAAAAATATGAAGTACGGAGCAAAGATGAAAAACAACACAAGCTGAGTGATTATTAGTTTATGATGAGTAAATTTTAGTTGGTGTTGAGTATTAGTAAACTTTAGTATTTTCTGAGTGCACTAGTGTTGGCAAAGTGACAGAATAGTATAGATGTCATGTGACAACAAATAGTGTTAAGTCAAAGATTTGACGAATCTAAGCCGACTATTTTATTTTCTTGAATTATGTGACGCATGTGGAAGATAACTATGATGAGCTAGTGGCACAAAATTCAAGGTAACCCGTTTTGAGAAAAATTCAAGGAAGATTATAGAAGAAGTTTCTAGAGGAACCAAATGGAAAAGTGGGTAGATTAATTGTATCCCACCTTATCCTACCTAACCCTAAAATGGACGATTGTGGTTAAGAGGCAAAATTTCTAAATTCTCTATTTATAGAGTTGGTTAGAAGCAAAGGTTGTCATGTGTGAGAACCTAAGGAAGACAAGGAGTCTAGGGTATTGCTTCATTCAATGGTCGAACAGAGGTGAATGCAGTTGGCATGCAAAGCAAGAAGGCTTAAGAGTATGAATTCTTGAAGGGTGAACAAGCTATTAGAGCTAAAGTGTGTAAAAGCCAAGCAGAATGGAGGACTAAAATAGAGATCTGTGATCTTTAAGTGAGTTGTAATTTATTATCAAATCAAGTCTTACTATTACTTTCCAATCATTGTATTAGTCTAGGGTAAATCCTTTAGATTAAGGTTGACCTAACAATCATTTGTAAATCCTTTAACTGGGAGACATTCTAATGGAATGGTCTAAAGTCCTCTAACAAGGCTCACTCCTAATAGGATGATTAAAATCCTTTAACCAGATTACATTTAACAATGTGTATTGTAACCTTTAACAAAGTTGGCCTTTCACAAGGAAACACTTTAGAAGAGTGAGAATTAGTAGCATGTTACTAGTGGTTTTTCCCAAATTGGGTTTCCACGTAATTTCCTTGTGTCAAATTGTGTGAATGTTCTTATGGTGTTTCATATTTACATTTCTATAAAGTTGTTTTGACCTAGGATAGTAACCTACAAAGTTTAAGTATTGTATGATCTAATGGATGCATGCATGATAAGGTTTTATGAATATGGGTCTACTAAGCATTGAAAAGTTTTATTTGTACATCTAGACCTTGGATAACTAATTCACCCCCCTCTCAATTATTCTAAGAATTCCAACACAAAGTACATTTCAAGGCACATTGGAGATGTAAAAGCATATGGAGTCATCAACTTCTTTCTCATTTTCCTTTACTCTCAAATTCTCTATCTATTATGAGTTATAATTAACCTTCTTGATATCTCATCTGTCGTCCTCCCTCTTCTCTCTTCCTCATGTATCTCACACTCTTCTCCTTTTCATGCCCTCTCTACCTTGTGTCTCTCACCCTCTCCTCATACTCTCTATTCATATCCCATTCTCTCTCTCTCTCTCTCTCTCTCTCTCTCTCTCTCTCTCTCTCTCTCTCTCTCTCTCTCTCTCTCTGTGGATACTTAGACCTCTCTCCCTCCCTCCCGGTTGCATTGTCTCTCTTCCTTACCCTCTCCTTATCCTATTCTCTCCCTCTCTTCCTATCCCATATATTCTCTCCTGCTCCCTCCCAATCTTCTTCTCTATCTCTCTCTCCCTCTATCCCCCCCTCTCTCTTTATACTACTCTCTCTCCCCTCCCTCTCTCCTTATCCTACTATCTCTCATTTCATATACCCTTCTCTATCACTCTCCCCCTCTCTTATTCTCCATATCCCCCTCCCCCTCCATCTCTCTCCCTATCCACTCTCTCTATATCCCTCCCCCCCCCCTCTCTCCCCCCTCTTCCTACAAAACACAAGCATTAAGGAAAAGTAGAGTTGAACCTTTAGTTTTTCATAACCCATACAAGTTATGGGGAAAATATTATGAAATTCAAATTGCAGTCACATTTTGCAAATCATTTTTTGCTTTGCAAAATGTGATCATGTTATGTATAACTTAAGTGTTTATTTTTTATTTTTTGTGGCTTAGCAAAACTGGATTTTCCAAACCTAGTTTTTTTGCAAATTTTGTAACACGGGTGCATTATGATTTTTTTTTCCTTTTTAGGAGGTGGTCACTTCTTTGCACACCATCTTGGTACACTTACCCTTTTCTCTAACCCTAATTAAAGCTAATGTGGCATAAACTAGGCCATCAATTACTATTTTCACCTGGGTTGCTGCAGTAGCAGAGCGGGAAATAGAATAAGAAAGGTTTTATGTTTTGTGTATTTTAAATTTAATATTTTCAATAAACGTCCTACATGTGGTGGCATACCCAGAGTAGCAGTTCGATGAGCTCTCCAGATATAGCCACCTAGGACCGGGTGTAGATTCTTTAAATTAGAATAGTTTTAATGATTGTCAGATTCCAATAATAGGTAGTAGGCAGTTTCGGATTCTTATCCTTTTCTTGGATAGAAGACGGAAAAAAAACATGTGGCCTACTGCATGATTGTCAGATTCCAATAATAGGTAGTAGGCAATTTTCAGATTCTTATCCTTTTCTTGGGGTAGAAGACGAAAAAATGTTTCTCATCCTTTTATTAGAAAAGGAGAGTCAGTTTTAAATAAGTCGGTTGGCTATGTAAGAGATTGATTCGAATTTGGGTAATAGAGAAAGTTTCAGTTTTTGCCTTAGAAAGGATATAGATAATCGACTATGGAGTTTGGCAGCAATTCGATCTTGGTCTCTCTTGTCAAAGTGCAAATATATTTTCTTTGAGGACATTTCGGGTTAAAGATCTTGGTGTGTGGGTGAAGATAAACTATGGAGATTTATATATTCTAATTATTCTTGGGTGATGTACGTGCCCCTTGAAGTAACTCAGTTGAGTGATTATTCCTCCTGAGTTTTCCAAGGTGTGGCTCTACATCACGTGCCCCTTGAAGTAACTCAATTGAGTGATTATTCCTCCTGAGTTTTCCAAGGTGTGGCTCTGCATCATGGGTCACTCATCATAATCGAGGACCTATATAATGGCTTCACTTCTCATTTGTAAGCGGTGGATTTTGAGATTGTTGTTATGAGCTACTCAGACAATAAAGTTTTTATTGAAGTTTGTCGAATACTTTAAGTGTTTTAATGCTTGCTTGTTCTCTAAATTACCTCACTTAGATTAAGCTTAGTAGGTAAAGTATTGAGATTGCAATGGAGAATACAATGATGATTGATGACTTCCTTTGGTTCATACTTTTGATGTTTTAGCGACTCTAAATCATTGTGCAAAGTTAGCTTGAACCTCATTCATGCATATGCTTAACTTCTATCATTCACATACATTCTTCTTTATGATGGTGTTTGTGGTGGTATGAAGGTCTTTTGCATAATAGTTGAAGATTACACCAATTCACACATAGTTGTAGTATAACTTGGTGAAGTTGAACTTTAGTTAAGGAATTTTCCACCAAAGCACTCTGTGTTGCTATCATTATCCTTAGGCTTCAAATAAAATTTATGAACTCTTTCCCCTTTCATTCCTACATATTTTATGAAAATCCCCAAAATTACCTCATTACAAAACCTTTTGATAGCTCCCACATCCAACATGATTTGAAATGAATTTGAGTGAATATACATAAGACCCATTGTAATCCTTAACAAATCACATTAACCACCAAGTGTATCCACGATCAAGGCTTGACATAAAAGGAACCATAGAGTCATCATATGATATTCTCGTAATCTTAACATACAATAGACTTTAAAGATGACAAAATACCTTGATGTTTTGTTCTATGGTTTGGTGGTTCATAAAACACACATTAATAGGGTGTCACGACTTTTCATTTCATGCCTTTGGGTCATTCATCAAACTTAACTAAATTTTAATCCTTTATATTTTTATTTTATCACCATTGTATATTATTAAATCCCACTTCGAAAAGGGCGCATTATGATTTGCCCTCCCCAAGATTGTATGTTCACAAGCAATGCCAATTTTAATCTTGTCTTTTGGATCCTTTGCCAAAATGCAGGTCAACATTAGAGATTGTTATTTTCACATCCACCATGTTATTAGTTTGTTGTGTTATTTTATTTTAATATGATATATTATGTCTTGATTCACAATGTTTGTCTTAGTGGACAATTTATAATTGTTATTTTTTATTTCCCTATGTTTGTCTTAGTGGTGAATTTATAATTGTCATTTCTTGTTTCGCTATGTTTGTCTTAGTGGACAATTTATAATTGTCATTTTTTTTTGTTTCACTATGTTTGTCTTAGTAAACAATTTGATGGTGTCTCAACACCTCGAAAACAAATTTGTAAGGTCACTTTGATAATGCTAGTTTTACTTGTTAGAGTCAAACCTTCACTACAAATAACAGAGATTACACAAGAATGAAAAGTTAGAACCATTAATAATGAACAAATATATTTACAAATTTAACTCTCATAAAATACACTATAAATACAAGTAAAAAATACACTATAAATACAAGTAAAAGCATATAACTCTTTCATGCACAAAGTCAAAGACAAAACAACACTAGAGCTCAAATAATATAATTTTTGTAACAAACAAAACAATGTAACTCACAAAACTACACCATACACCATAAACTGAATCAATTAACCCGCAACTGTTTATCTTTTACAGAATGAAAGAATAATTCACTTGCGAATGAATCCTCGGTTTTACATTCTATTTTTCCTTTTAATAAATCATGGAGGAAATATGTTCCCAATATTGCTCACTACTCTTCTCAAAACCGCATTCTAGGTAAGACCTCAGTGGCGTTTATGCTACCGAGCAACACATTTATCTCAATATTTGGTTTCTTATTATCCCTCATGTGCAGGAAAGTTTTGTACCATTAAGCAGATAGCTTGGGATAGCGGTTCAAGCTATTGAAGTCTACATAATGAAGACCAAAACGCCATGTATAACTGCACAAAACTTCAAAGTTATCTAGCAGAGCCCATACGAAGTACCCACGTGTGTCTGAACCATTCCTGCCACAAATACAATGCATGCGATAAGTGGACCATCTTACATTGTTTCCCTCTATCCGTTGATAAGTTTTGTAACTAGTCCAGCTCCTAAACTGAATTACTTTTGAATGGAAAAGATTGATTGCTGTTTATGTACCTTATTGCCGCAAGCACATATTTAAGCACATCGAGATGTAGGTCAATCCTGTACAGATCGTCCAAAGCATTAGGAAGTGGAATAGAATCATTATTAGGTTCTGCAAATCCTGTTAGAAACCAACCAACAATTTAAAAATTATTGATGAGTTTGTATCATGATGATGACAGTCATGAAAAGATAAATCTTAACAAAACACTTATCTTCTACATTTTCCTCTCTTTTCTTTTTTTATCATATTACACCACAGCCTTTATGACCAGAAGATTAAATCAACAATGTAGGGTGAACTTAAGAGTTTAACATCTAATATATTTTACATCATGGGTATATGCTTCTGATCTGAGGAAAGAGAACTTTATAAAAAACCCACCTTTATGCAAAGACCCTAAAGGATCTAATATATTTTAGATCATGGGTATATGCTTCTGATCTGAGGAATGAGAACTTTGAAAAAAACCCACCTTTATGCAAAGACCCCAAAGAATCTAATATAGAGAAACCAATAACATCAAATAACAAGAATGTAGAACAGGCCACACAAAGTCAGCAAAAAATAACAAACAAAAGAACTACCTGTATACAAAGACCACAAAAGATATAATAAAGGCGCACAAATAACTTCAAGCAACAACAATGCTCAACAGGTCAGTAAAACAATTATTAACCAGCAGCTCCCTCGTTACAAATTAGGGTTGTCATTGCACCAAAAGATCGACCTGTCAATGTTCGATACAACCATTAGACTTATAGAACATAGGAGGCGGTTAAAAGATCGAATTGCCAATGTTTGATACAACCACTAGACTTATAGAACATAGGAGGCGGTTAAACCATGTCATGAATTCCGAAGAGGAACATTAATGGTTAGTCAAACATCCCTATTAGCAGAGGTGAAAATAAAAGAGACAACAAACCACCCAAAAATATCAACAATAACAAATCAAATTTTATCAGTGTTCTACTGAAATGCGTCCTCCCAAAAAAATCTTTGGAGTTCCTTCCGGGAGGACATTTCTAAGACTTGAGGACTAGGGGAAACATCCTACAATACCACCATCTTTGCCACCTCCATTAGGGCCACAACTAGGTCACTTGCTATATGACACATATCATTACATAATGATTGTAAGCTTACTGTACCACTATCAGATAGATAAAACAGGTAACTTATGGAGACAGAGCTCATGAACAACATGGGTGTCAGCCTAGGTTCTTACTTGGTATAATCACATTCGACCATGGGATCCCCCAACAAAATAATCATATTTGTAAGGTGCCAGCAAATTGTTTTACTTATATTAAGTACTAAATATCATAATTTTAGAAACCTTGATGTATGACTTTTTCCTGAATTAATCAAAAAAAACTTATATTTTTAAGCCTGTCATAGGTTTTCTATCTTTGTTGTAACTTTATTGAAAGTTCCGTATGGAAATATGGACTTACCTTGCTTGCACAACATTCTCTAATGCTATTTCATGATGCACATATATTTGAAAACATGTTGAGCATGTGAGAGAAATCATATTGACGAGATGGCGTAAAGCATGCATGCGTGCTGATTATGTTTTCTTGTAAATTTGTTGTTACACTAATATTCAGATTAAAATCTTCATTTATATTCAGAGTGGTCGCTAGTCTATAAGATCAATTCTAAGAGGTGTGGCAGTTAGTACAACAACCCCCCTATGTAATTCATAGAAATTGAACCTACTTAATACCATCATACCACATGTAGAATTGCTCATACACCAAAACCTGCAGGTGTTAGTGAATGCTCAAGTCAGCAAACTCGCCCATACCCAGAATGGCAGTGGATTCACAGAATCATTCCTCAAATGTGATGATTAATTATTCCAACGTCCTTGTGGGCAGGGATCATTTATTTTATTACTTCATACTTCTGATCTTAGTTACTGGATTCATAAGGGTATCCCCTGTATCTGATGTGGATGTGTTCATATGCAGATCCACAGTCGGATGCAGTCTAGATGCTGTCCGGATCCCCATCTACATTGTGGATGCATCCAGATCTGCATCATGTGCATCCGGGTGCACCCACAAGCATGGATGAACATTGGACAGCATCTAGAGCACATCTAGGGGCATTCGGATCTCATAAGTCTTTTTCACTTTAAAAACATATTTTAAAGTGTTTTTCTCCATAAAACCTCAAAATGGCTTTGGATTCAAATGATCTTGAACTTACACCACCTGAAAATGAAAAATATTTATCTTTAGCATTTGAAATTGATCAATGATGAAGTATCATAGTATAAAATGATTTGATTTTGTATATTTCTTTAATTTTTTTTTTTATATGCATACACTTAAATGCATCCCAATTCCCCCGTCCCCCCCTCCCCACCAAAAAAAGAAAAGAAAATTCTTCGTATCCGCACATATTAACTGGTCCTCGTACCCACATCCAAATCGGTATCTTAGCTTGTAATTTTCTCAATGTGGATCCTCCTTTCATGTTTCATGTGTTAATGCTTGAAACCTTGCTGTCTACCCTTGGTTCTGCTGTACATTTAAATTCTTAACACATATCCCCACTAGTAGTAAAAAGTTTGATACCCCAACATAAAGCTTCATTCGGAAGAGACTGACAGATAGGAGAAGGAACTCACCACTTTCATACACGATCACAGGAGGATTATGATACTTGCACTTGACATACTCCAGTACTGACTGCATAGCCTCTGGTGAAATTGGAATACCGAATAAGGATGTCTGCCACAAGTTTCGTCACAAAGGAGTAACAAGTCTTTAGAAAATGATGCTATAAAGAAACTTAGATAGCCTTGCTGGATAAAGTAAAACAAGACAATCATAAGTGGACCATATTTTTCTTAAATTCCTTACCCCGCTGTTGAGGGTAGTTCCATTTTGCTTCGCTGTATTTCTCAAGCACCACATAAAAGCACAAGAATCTCTTAGTGCCTCAGCATAAAGATTGAATATGTTTAATTTCAACAATAGAACTTTAGACGGATTATATCTCTTTTTGTTTTGCTTTTGATATGGTAACATGATTCAGCGTAGTCATCCATCCTAGAATTTTCGGTTTGAAAAGATCTGTGAGCTCTGAAATCATACCTGAACTTGTTGAAACTCCTACAGACATATCTTGAAAAAAGTCTGTTAGGTTAGAGCTCCCTTTTCTTGGAACATCATAGCAATAAGGAGCAAAATAGTGATTGATTCCAATGAAATCCAATGACCCCTGTAACTTTCGAAGTTGCTCCTTTGTAAACGAGGGCAATCGAGAACCTACTATGTTCCTCATGCCCAATGGATAGTCTCCATGAAAAATTGGGTCCAAGAATCTGTCCATGTTCAATCAAGCATGATCAAACTAAAGAGGAGAAGAAGTTAAGATTGAAGAACCCATTATCAATTATTTTTCTTAAACTAACTAGTGTGAAGTATGACCCCTCCCAACCTAAATAGCAGAAGAAGTCAAGATAAAAGAACCAAGATTGTGCCATTTGAAACCAGCGGATGGAATAAATAGAGGACATTATTTTTTTCAATGAAAGAGAACAAAAAACTAGAGACAAATCTCAATTTAGAAAGAGAATTTACCAGCCCACTTCAAAATCAAAGTATCTTTGCGTTGCAGCTATATCTGCGGATTTATTGGTAAGGGGTATTCCCCAATTCATAAGAATAACAAAACCAATCAAACCTTTTTGCATTGCCTGAATTTATCAAAGGCAAAAGAATGTACTTGAGTAATTTTTAGGAAAGTACACAAAGATCTTCATAGAAAAATTCTACCTGGATTTAATTATCTGTAATTGATGTCAGATTCTCATATCAATATCCATTAAAACGCAAGAATCAGTTTGCGAGAACATAATTTTCGTAAACCCTAAGGCCAGAAGAAGAAAGAGCACCTGATATTTTTCCCTGTACAACTCCACTGCAGCAGCATGTGCCAGCAATACATTATGGCCAACAATATATGGCTCAACAGTGGAGTTTCCAGAAGTACAATTTCCAAATGGGTATGAACAACGTTGAGGAGGGAAGTGACCATCGTCATAGCCTGCAAATGCAAATACATTGGGCTCATTGAAAGTTGACCAGTACTTAACTCTATCCCCAAATTCTCTGAAGCATATGTCTGCATAAGCCACGAAGTTTTCCCTGCAAGGATTAAGCTATTGCATCAGATAAAATAAACTGATTTCTATCCTGATGTGCATAAAATAATGAAACCAAGTTACCTCAAGTTCCTAAATAAAAACTCGTATAAAACTTGAATTTTAAAACTTTAACAAAGGCTTTACACAATATTTGAGCTAATCAAACCCCCATAAGCATCTTCCAAAGATTGAGGCAGATCAAAGTGGTACAATGTAACATGTGGCTGGATGCCTGAGAGTTGAGACAGAACAGCAAATGTCAAGATTTTCACTCACACTCATATTAAATGTTTAGAAACATAAGTATATCAAGTTAACAACGAATACAAGAATACACATACCCTGAGCAAGAAGCTCATTGATGAGGTTATTGTAGTATTCAAGGCCTTTTGGATTTATGGGTCCAGTGCCATCTGTATCCAAAAATCGGAGAAGGAATGAAAATTTAGTACATTGCCCATATAAGGAATGACAGTGAAATCAAACAAAATCATAGTACAAAACCCGTGTAAGTACTAAGGAATGATAGTGAAACAAACCAAAATGTAAAATATGTACCAGGAATAAGCCTTGACCATGAAATGGACAATCTGTAGCCATCTACTCCCATTGTTGACATTAGCCCTACATCCTCCTTCACAAAAATATTGCAATTTAGAGAACAGAATGATAACCATTTCGTATGAAAATTATATAAAATAGTTAATCTTTCAGTTATACAGATAAATAAAATTAAGTTTGATAGATTTGTGTTGATAACTAGTAAAACGGAGCTCACCTTGTAACGATGGTATTGATCGACAGCAACATCTCCAGTGCCTCCATCCATGGTATTCCCTGCAATCATATGACAAATGAAGAATAAAATAAAATAAAATCGAACAGGTAGGTCTTAATTTAAAAATATAAGAGGTAGGTCTTAATTTAAAATATAAGGGCATCTGATGTGAACCTTTAATATGAACAAAGGTGTCCCAAATGCTAGGCTTTCGACCATCCTCTGCTGCAGCGCCTTCATACTGCAAAAATGGAAGTGTACAGATTATTATTATTTTTCACGGCATAGTACAACAAAAATTGTATACTAGAAATGGGAAAGTGACCTGATAAGCAGCAGAACCAACACCAAAAATGAATCCTGATGGAAAATCTTGTGCCGAAAGGTCTTGTGTTAAACTTGAAGCCAGCCCAAGAAAAGTTATTAGCAAAACTACTACAGGATTCGCTACCATCTTTCCATTAGCCATTGCAACGAGATGTAATGCAATGGGAATAGATTTGACAATCAAATGCAGATGGTCACATAAATACATTGAAATGAATAGCTTCTGTAAACCAGTTGAACACGTACCTCAGTCACTGGTAGTCTATGGAAACCGCACACTATTCTTTTGATGTGACAAGGATAGGGGTGGAAATGCCCTTCGCTCCATGCACCATGTAAAACTGAAAATAATCCAAAAAGAGGTGGAAATGTACATATTTCATTGGTTCTTAAAAGAGCCAACATGTCATGAATGTATTAAATTCTAATACACTCGGGAAAATAGCTTCTTTGGATCTATCTACATAATGCTAGTTAGTCACAGCATTAATATCATAAATGGGCTTCATAGTTCATAGCTCTAGACACGATATAATGTATTTTCACTGATTTTTATGCATTTTTACGCTATTGTGGACGTGGATTATTAGGATGAGATTCATGAAAATTATTTTAAATTCATCATTATATAGGGCAAGAGCTGTTTCAATAATTGCATAATTTATGTCTATTTAACCTCTTAAATATTAAATTTAAAGGAATTTGAAAGATGATAACATATGTAGTAATAGTCAATTATTTTTTAACATTTTTGTTTGGTAATTGATCTATTTGTGTGTAACTATCACGACATTTGTTCACAAGTATTGTCAATTTTGAATTAACGATTATTGGTGTATCTTTGAGTGGGTATCAAACAACACTTTAAAATGACCACTTTTTGACCCTCATCACTTGATGATCTCTATAGATTGTGTGTGTGTGTGTGTTTTCTTTTTGATGAATAGACCTTTTCTATTAATTAAAAAGTAAAGATACATATCCACAAAAGGGGTTGGGGGATACAAGACCACCCCGCGAATTCGCTTGGCACGAAGTCAGATAAGACAATTATTCATTAAAAAAACATAAACAAAAAGCCCTCAGGCTGCAAGAGCAGTGTCAGCCAAGGGAGGGTCTTTATCATCAAAAATCCAAAAGTCCTTGGAGTTGGCAGTTGGCTCAGGGGGAACCCAACTATCAGTAGGGGCAACAACAGCATCATCAGTTTCTTTTTCTCCCTCCGACTTGGATGGAGAGATAGCTAAATCCAGTCGAGGGAAAGCCCATTTAGGATGTCTATGCGTAGAAGGCCAGCCTGCATCAAGGGCAACAAGAGGAGCCACCAAAGACCAACCCAAACCCAACCCTTGCGGAGGTGAGGCCAAGCGGTGATGACCACCAAAACTGCCATTGGGAGAGCGAAGAGAAGGTTGTGACTTGGGAGTATGCAAGCGATGCGTTGAACTGCTCCGACCTCTCTGGTGACTGCAAGGAGGAGTATGATCACCAGATAAAGTATTTGGTGGCACTCGGGCAACCGTACATGGGGCATTCCCCCAATGAGCTAAAAGCTCCTATAGGTGAGCAACCTCCAACACAACCTTATATGTATGTGCTTGAATATGCATCATGACATTATTACAAATACATGCTTTAGAGTACATAGCAACATGTATATCAAGAAAGTTGTGAGAGAATTAAAAAACATTGCAATCTTTCCAATTAGTAAATAAAATCTCCATTCTAAAAGCATGCCATATCTGGGAGTACTTAAAAGGAAGTCTAGGCGAATCTCCCAGCACAACCATATGCTAGGTAAAGGCCTCTGGGCAAAAAGGCTTTAAAAAATCATGGATCCAGAGCCAATAATTCTAGGCTCGCCTACATAACCAAAAAATATGTAGGAAACTTTCCAGCTAGTCACAAAAAGGACATCTAAGGTCCGAGACACCTAGATGTCAGAGTCAAGGGCCCAAAGGCAGCCCTTGTTAGTTTGTGGTGACTGGTCAGGAAAGTACTGTACATGCTTCATAAATTCTTTGGAGCTCGGGATATTGCCCAAAAAAAAAAAGTGGGCCCTATTTTATCTGGATTTTGGGCCAACATGTAATTATTAATTATAACCCTAAAGCGGTAAAGATACTTGTATAAAAGGGCTTAGGGTTAGGGATTGTTTCATAGTGGTGATGCGAAATTGGTTCTTGCAGCAGTATTGAGCTGTAAGGGATTACGGACTGTAATCAAGTTGTAATCATTGGATTGTAATAATATCGGATTTGTTGTTTGGTGGGCATAGCTTGGGGATTAGGTGAACCACATTAAATCTTGGTGTCTTGTGTTCTTTTCTATGCAATCTATTATTTTCTATTATTGGCTATATTTGCATGTAATTGTTATTTATGTATGTGGTTTAATCCTAACAACCCCTAGAAAAGGAGACACTAGGAAAAGTGAGCAATTTTAGGCTCTGTGATGGTTTCCTAAACTATGGCAAATCTAAGGCTCTAAGTCTTGTGAGAGGACTGCAAATTCCATCAACCATTGGAAGGTGGGCAACTAGTCACGAATAGCTCAACTTAGGTTTGGAACTGGTCATAGGAGTGGTAGGATACTACTTTGAATATTTCTACCATGGATGAGAAGAGTGAATACCAAGCTTATGCAATAGATGGGGAGGCACCACAAAAACTAGAAGATCAATTGTTTGTTGATCTAGATAGATAAGCTTGAACTGCACTTGCAGGCCCTCCCATGAGCGAAGGCTCATAGTAACTATGAAAAAAATATCTTTGGGTGTCTTGATTCCCCTTTGAAATAAGTGCAGCGCACTAGCTCCTTGAATGTTGGCCAATGGAATGCCTTGAACAGCAAACAAGGGAGACCACCACAAATTTTATTGGTTCATAAAGAGCCCATCTCTGAACCCAATGCCTGCCTAGTAAAGCCACACTCAATGGATTCCCAGGCTTTCCAAATGCTTATAGCAACAAAGGTGCACAAGTTTAGTGGTCACAAGAAGGGTTTGAAAGCCAATCCCCTTCCAAGTAGGCCAGTTAATCGAAAAGCCTAAAGAAATGAAATATTTCAACAAGATTTTCTAGGCCTCATCACTAATGAGGGCCCGAATGACCCACTTAGCACAGAGGGCAATCCCCTATTTGCGAGTGAAAAGCGGTCCAAGACCACCAAAGTCTTTGGGTAAACAACAAAAGTCCCAAGCAACTCTGTGAAAGTCATGATGCAAAACATCAGAGGCCCAAAGGAAATCCCTTAGGAGGTGTTAAATCTTGAGGTATGAAGCTTTGGAAGGGGCCCAACACAAGTAATAATAGACATGCGTAGCAGCCAACACTTAGAGAAAATTTAAAATTTTCTGGCAAGGGAGAGAGGCTTGGTGATCAAATAGTCCAATTTCTTCTCAATCCTTGCTAGGAGAACATTCCACAGCTCCACCAACGAAGCTTGAAAGGCAAATGGAATGCCCAAAAACTGAAAGACTTCTCCATGTTGAACCCATTTCCACCCGTAGCAATATAGTCATTAGAGGCCTAGCAAGAAGGATTGTTTATAACAAAGGTCCTTGTGCCATTGAATAGTAGACCCAGAGGTGAGGCAAAATGTGTCCAAGCATTGTAAAGCATTGGCGATATTGTCTTCATCTTCCAAAAGGGTGAGAAAGGAGTCATCAACAAAATGGCCATTCACAAGTTGCGTAGTGGAATCTGGGAGCATTATGCCATACACAAGACCCTGTGAAATAGTGTTGGCAAGAAGATAGCCGAACCCTTCTGTAGATGCTCAAAAATGATTTGCATATACGGTTCCATCACATTTTCATACTAACTCATTCCACTTTATCATTCCACTAACTCTGATCTTTTGGCCAACTTGACCATATATCAATAGTGTCTATCATCATTTGTATCCTCTTCTACATCAATTTCATATCATTTCAAAACCATTTCAAATCAACTCGAAATCATATCAAATCAACTTGGAATCACCCCAAATCAACTTGAAATCACCTAGAATCAGTCTTAATCAACCCGAAATGTGTCAAACATCCCAAATCTATCGTCATTTGTCCAATCCTAGGCATTGTTGTGACTTTCAGTGCCTTGGAAACCTATCAATCTGTCAAATCTTATCAATCTGACCTTAACACTATCATGGCTCTCAGTGCTAGGTCAAACTATCATTCACATCATCTGATCTTTGACATTGTCAAGTCTCTCAATGTTAGATCATGGCCCTATCAACCATTTAATAACATTGACAGTGTCTGTTGATGTTATTATGATCAACCCTATCCATCAATCTCGATCCTATAGCATTTTACAATGTCAATTAAATGTTGTGTATCTTTAATTCATGTCATGTGTCCTTGGCATGTTATCAATTTTGATCAATCGGTCAATTTGACCATGGCTTTGGTCTATCCATCATCGTCCTAGTCAATCCCCATTATCGTCATATTTCATCAAAGGATACTGTCACACTTATTTAATTAGTTTGGCCGATCATCTACTAACTCTCTCTATAGGATTAAACAACCCATAATTTAATCCTATGTCATTTTACTAATTATTCTTCCTAACTAACATCCTCAATTAATTAATTATATTAATTAATTGATCCATCATTCACAAACCATGGAAATTCTCAATTTCCTAAGTCATATTCTCCTCCATTAATTCCATTTTCACTAATTTCTATTTGTGTGGAATAATGTATTGTTAATTCAAATATTCCACAAAATATTGACATCATCATGACACAAGGGTGTGACACCTCGTGGATTCTCCATTGACACTTGGCAAAGATATGCCATACTCCTTATATTCTTCTTCTTTTACGCACATCCATATTTGGCTTCCATTGTCATAGATTCTTGGCTTTAAGTGGGTTTGAGCTGTCATATGATACGTCATAGATCCTCTTCCATCTTTAGCCAAGTTTGACTTCCAAGCGTCATACAATCCTACACTTGGCATCTTGTGCCATATGTGTCATGGATTCTCAAAGGAATCTCTTGCCATGTCGCACATCCAAGGTGATAATTCCAATGCTCTCATCTTCTGTGTTGATTATAAAATGAGCATTCTTCCTCTTATTTTCGATCCCTAAGTCCTTAGTCTTTGAGTCCTTAGGTCCCTAGTTTTTAGTCTTCTGCTCCATCTCTCATGCTAAAATCACATCTTCTAGTATTCTCATAGCATTATCACCATCTTAGGCTTTTGCTTCAACATTGTGTGCACTATAGGCAATTTGGAGCTACATCATATGGAGAAGAAAGAAGGACATGGGAGCTACAAATGAAAGAGGAGGTTTCTAACTTTATGTTGCTTCCTTTCTATTAATTTGTCTTTCATGGTTGACTAGAGGGTGTCAATATATGTTCAGTGAGTTTGTGATTTTCTCATAGTATGTTAGACATTAGCCCATTTTCTGGTCCTACACCTTCGGCCACCAACACATAAAGAGAAGGTGCTAAAGTACATCCTTGACGGATATATTTGTAGAGCTCAAAAGCTTCATATTGCCAACCATTTATGTTAATACAAATAGAGGCATTGTCAAAGAGCATTCGAACAGATTGCAGGAAGACTGGACCAAACCCCAGGGCTTGAAGCATGGCCAAAATGAAAGGTCATTCAATCCTGTCATATGCTTTGGCAAAATTAATCTTAAGGAACAAGGCCTACTATTTGGGCTGACGAGCCCACTCCATAGCTTCCCAAATAACAATAATATTATCTAGAATATATCTAGATTTAATGAAACCAAACTGTTTAGGATGAACAATCTGCGGGAGTAGATGTCAGATTTTAAGGGAGAGAGCCTTGGTAATGATCTTGTAAGAAACATTCAGCAAAGTGATTGGCCTCCAATTGCAAATTTCCTTAGGATCACCAGATTTAGGTATGAATTTGATATTACCCTTATTAATAATATTGACTAGGGAATGAGAATTGTATGCTTCTTGATAAACCTGATGCAAATCAAAGCCAATGTTCTTCTATAATACTTTGTAAAATTCACACGAGAAACCATCATACTAGGGGCTTTATCATCAACCATGGAGATGACAACTTCCTTGAGGTCAACAAGTGTGAGCTTCGGCTCACAAAAGGCATATTGCTCTAGAGAAAGCCTATTGGGAGTAGTAGCATGGCAGACTTGTAAAGCCTAGTCATGCATTGTAGAGGGCCCTTGCACAATGAAGACCTCATAATGGTGCACAAAATCCTAAAGTATGTTAGGTAGGTTAGAAAGAACCTATTGGTCTTCCCTTATGTGCTTGATGCCTACTACAGAATGGTGAGCCTACACAACATTGAAAAATCCTTTGGAAGCCTGATTGCCAACCTCCAACCAATGGAGATGGGCTTTGATCTGAGCTCTCCTTGTAGCATAGTTGTTTGCAACTTGTTTTTGGTGTCGAAGATTGACAAGCTGAACCTAAAGATCTATATCAAATGGATTCATGGCAAGAGCTTCCAAGGTCATACATAGATCTTTAGTAGTGGCTTCATAAGATCTTCGGTGGTATATGACCAACTGTCTACCATAAATGTGAAGAAATTGTGTAGTACGAAGGATGGCATCATTCCACCATTGAATCCACCCAACAGGGGTGTGGGGCCTAGGTGCAAGGTTCTAGACTTGAAGAATGTGGGCAATAGTGTGTGGATGGGGCAATAAGGAGGTGTTGAGAAAAAATTGGGTTTTGCAAGGACAGGACAGAGCTGTGTGCCAGGTAATAGAAAAGAGAATGGGGTAATGATCAGACAAGGTCACATCTGGTAGAGGGTGATAGATAATGCTTGTTTGTGTGAGAAATAAAAGAAAGACTGAGAAGAAAGCATAGCCCTATCCAACCTCTTTAACACTCTGTTAGACCTAACTCAAAAATTGGACCATGTATGCCAAACCTCACCAAATTAGTGATGGTTAGCATTGGGATAAAAAAAGCCCCAGCTTGTTTCACATGTGAAACTAGGCTTCTCTTTCGCCAGCTGCCCATCTAAAAGGAAGAAGCTCTTCCTTATCAATAGCCAGCTCAACCATATTAAAGTCCCCATATAAAAACTAGGTGGTAGGTGGCAAGTGATCCACCAACCAATGCCATAGGTGTGAACGTTCAACAACATCATCGAGGGCATAAAATGTTAACAATACCAAAGGAATGATTCTGAAAAGACATCAAAATCCAAACAATCCTCTACGTGGGGTCAGAGCCACGCAAAATAATAGAAGAAAGTAAATGAGGAGAGAGAAGAGTGACAACACCACCTCGTCCAGCCTCATGCTGGGAAGCAAATAAGGCACTGTTCAGCCAAATAATGTGGTAGGCTGAGTTGAGAAGAAATCCAACAACTTTAGCTTCTTGAAGACAAAGAACATCAAGATGACCAAGCCAACGTCTAGTATCATGAACATAATATTGTCTAGAGAGGTCTGTTAGCCCTCGTACATTCCATGAGAGGCAATTCATTGTAACCCAACTTGCATGTCATCCTTATCCCCAAGAGAGGAGAAGCTATTGTGCAAAAATGTGGAAGCATCAAATGAGGGGTCTCTAAGAGAGATGACCCATTGTATCTTCTCCCTATTATTAGATACCTCATCATGGTCATCTAGGTTGTGCGAATGATGGAGGGATTGTGACGATATCATCAATGTTGCTTTCAGCCATTGAACCCATCAAAGGCGAGAGTCAGGGGTATGAACGCCTGCTATCTACTAAGAACCATGGTTTGAAATAGGTGAACGTGTGAACAAAGTAACTAAAGGCTCTGATGGCACCTAACTTGAGTTGGGATGACCATTATCCTGAGGCAGAGAGCTTGCCTTAGTCATAGTGGAGCCCTTACCCTTTTTCACAATAGTAGTCCATTCGTCTTTTTGAGTGGTCAGAGCCGGTTTGGCTTCCTAGGCTGGTGGATGATTGTGTTCTAGCAATGGACAATCCCTAATCTTGTGTTCCACAAACTGACATTGATAGCAGGTATTTGAGAAGTTTAGGTAAAGCACCTTCTGAGTGAAGGTGGTACCACCTATTTGGAGTTCCACTTATTCTTTGAGGCCCCTAGAGAGGTCGACCTCAACACAAACCCTACGCTGGGGCCAAGCATTGAAAACCTTGTATGGCTCAAGGAAAACAACCTTGCCTACAATTTGTACAATGGCTTGCAGGAAAGAAGCAACATGTGATAGAAAGCCTAGGGAACTCCACTCATACGGCAACCTTAAGCTTGCAGTCATTAGAGATAGTAAATCATGAGACCAACACTAAAAAACTAGAAGAGAGGACTTGACAAACTAGGGGCCTCGAATAAAAACATGTTCATCTTGGTTAGGATTACCAAAAGGAAAAAGGAAAAAAGCTTTGGTAAGGCTTTGAACATTGTCAAGGTGGACACCTTGAGGTGTCTAGACCTTGGAAACCCATTCCCATAACATGCTTTCAGAATGAGTGCAACCCACAAAGTACATAATGGGTTTGTTGTTCTAGCCAAGTGCATGCACTATCAAATTTCTTGACATTCAAACAACTTCACGAGAGGAGTTACCTCATGGAAAACCTTGGGAATGAACTTGTATGAATGTTTGTCTGACAAATCCATTCTCACCAATAGCGACAACTCCATCTCCAGCATCAACTATTGGGTCAGAGAAGGCTGAGGCCATTATAAACAAAAATAAGTCCCTTAGTAAATGTGGTGTGATAGGTGGAAAACTAGAGAGGATTCAGATAGAGGTCGTACAAACCCTAGGAGAGCGATTTTTTGAATGCAAATATTACCTCTATAGTGTGTTTTGTTAATATCTAGAAACTATGAAAAAAAATTAATGTGTCTTTTTGCATACAAAGATAACAATAAAAAATCATTGAAATCCAACATGTAATTTAGACTTCAAGTGTGAGGAGCTCTCTTCCCCTACTAATTTTGATTTACACACACACACACACACACACACACACACACACACACACACACACACACACGTACAAGCATGTAGATCAACAATTTTTAGAGTGTTTCCCTTTTAAAATTAAACTTTGAAGGTGGGATAAATGATATAGAAGATCATTATATTGTGTTTTTTGGTATCTATTTAGATATGTGAATGGAGGGTTGATCTTCATATTTATGATCTAATTTACAAGTGCAAAGTAGATTTAAATCTATGCCTATCAATATAAATTGATTGAAATATTGATTATTTGGATTTAATTTTCTTAACATTTTGATATCTAAGTTTTGATAAGGACGATGGTGTTTGTAAATATATAGCTGACAAATCTAGTGAATTGCTATAATTATATCCACCTTAGTTATATTGTTAGATTGATCAATTTAATGACTAGAAAAATAAATGAAGATGAAAAATATGTAATAGATCTACAATAATGTATTATTGTAGATTGTAAATGACCTTTAGCAATTTCTAATTTGTTATTGATGATTTCGCATATCCAAATTATCCCCCAAAAATAAATAAATGTCTTTAAATACAACATATTAGTTTAATTGATACAAATCTATGTTAGTAAGCTCATAATGACTAGTAGGAGGAAGCCAAAATCTATTTATCTTAATTAAAAGTTTAAACTTCTAGATTTAAAACTATAAAAAATGAATCGATCATGAATGTAAATTAAGAGAAGTATACCTTTACAAATCAAGAGATCAAGATAAATAAATGAATGGTGATGGTGCCAAATAAGATGTCATGATTCTAATTCACACTATAAAATGCACAACTTATTAACTAGTCAATTTTTATGTTAAAGAAATTGTGATTTGAACAAGCTGAAAATAGAAGGGGAAAAGACATGTATACAACTCAAATTACAACTTTTTACCCCTAGTTCGATGTGCATGTAAACTACAAAGTGGATGCATGTCAAAGTAAAATGAGTGGCCAACATACAAGTAAATAATTTGTAAAGCATTCAAAAAGATACAATATGAAATTATTCATATCATTCATGAATCCTCCTTGTTATCAATGCTCCATAAAAAAACTCGCAAAACAATAAATACATGCTCACTATAAATTCTTTCAAAAATAATTAGCCTAGTTCTACCTTGTGGCTTAAATGTCTTTTGACAATTTGTTTTGAATATCTATCTAGTCTCGAGTCTAGTTCCAACAATTGCAAGAAGTTAATTTGTTTTCTAAAGGTAAACTTTAGAATTTGTTTATATTACAAGGTCATTCATATCTCAAGGTCATACGTTATGTATTTTACCTTTTGAGAAAAAGTTTTAGCTCTTGTCAAGGTATACTAATTTCTTAATATTGTTAAAAAAAAGCTACATGATTGTTGAAGGGATACCTAAATAAATGAAGAATTTGAATTATAATGGTATATGATTTTCTCATGTAACACACTACCAGGGAACCCTTGAAAGACAGTGTAAAACATGCACTCTTTTTAAAAATAAATTACATAAGCATCAATACCATAAGCACACTAATTAATCATGCACAGCGTAAACAAGAAGAAATCAAAACAACAACCATTACATAGTCAATATAAGAAAAAGGTGCAACACTTCTAAGGGTTCCATAATGACCCCAAAATGGTTATAGAACATATACACACATTTCATAACATATATTGTATATACTTGAATAATCATCCAACGAGATTCACAAGGTAGAACCAAACTATTAATCATGGTTATCAATTGATTAAATTAGGGTCATCTTAGAGACCGACTAGTCTACGTTCGTCATTTTGCACCTATTGAAAATTGGACATAACATGAGAGTTTTAGGGATGTGATTATGGGTAAAAGCACAAACTTGTGTCACCCTTTTGTAAAGGAAAAAGCTAACAAAAGTATAATTGTTCACCTTTAATGACATAAAATTGGTATTATTATTTTGAATTTGGAAATGAAGTAAACTAATGAAATGTGTAGAAATGGATGAATTTTAGGATTATAATTTTTAATAATTATTTAGAATAAGAATTGACATATTTTCCTAATTTTTATAGATAATTTTTTAGGTGTTGAAAAACGTTGAAAAATAAGGGTCTACTTCCCACCACAAAACTATATGGAAATAAATTTATTTCCCTTTGATTTCAGACTATGTTATAGATAACATATATATCTAGAACAATCAAAAATAAAAATCATCTTTATACCTATATTTTTTCTTTTATATAGATTGAAATTTCAACTCACCTGAAATCGATAGTTTTCATCTCCCACCACATTTTTCAAAACAAATCAATTATAACCAGGAAAAAAAATATACATTCTAGAAGAGGACTCACTCCTCTAGAACATCATATAATTTTTAGATTTTTTAATATGATTTAATATTTTTTTCTTTCTCAAAACTGACATCTTTTCGAGTGTTAAAATACATGGTTGTGGAAATTTGTAATTACAATATACTATATCTAATTAAAACACTATAAACTCTACATGAGAACATTCTTGAATCTTAGCTCTATAAAATGGTGCTTATATGTTATTGAAAAAATATCATAAAAAATAGTAAGAGTTATCAAAACAAAACTTTTTTGAAATAATTTTATTTCTTTAGTAATTGGATACAAACTAGTATAAAACATGCATTTAGTAGACATTCCCAATTGGAAAAGTGTGAGACCATATATAACTTAGCTAGAATGAATTATCTAGATCATATGTTTAAAAAAATTTAAATGTAGATACAAATACTCAAATTTAGTTGTTCTGGTAAGTCAACTTGAAAGGTGTCACAGCTTTGTACTTTTACCCTTATATAAAAAATATCACTACAATAAATGGTATTTGAAACCCTAATTGTCTATTAAGTGGATCCAAGATAATGTCAACTTGTTTTGATTGTGTAGGTATGTCTTGAGTTGTCAATTTGTATGATGTTGAATGACAGAAATCCTTTCGAATCTCTCTCTTGAAAAGTTGATCAATGACCAACTCAAAGGTTTTGGATGGTTGTTTTTCAATTTGCTAGATAACTCAATTGAAGATAAATGTGTATGTTCATGAAGAGGCCTTTCCTAGTACCAATCAATCTTGCTCACCTATTTGTGAAATGTAACCACAAAGGAAGATATATTTTTGCATTTTATGTTTTATGATGAATGCAATTTATCAATGCAACCATATGAATTCCTATTTTAACCAAGTGTTTGAAAAGAAAATAACAAAATAAAGTAATTAGAGATTAAAGAAAATTGCTAAAAGGAAAATTCCTAATGGACATAAGCCAAAGTAACAACATGTCTACGAATTAAATTATCAAAAGGATCTTGGTAGGAAACTAATGAAATTAGGATCAATGCTTCCTCAACTCCACTAATGCAATCATCGATGGGAACTTCAATAATAACTAAAAGATGTTTCACATTTCATCAAATTGTGAGGCTACAAAAAGTGTGCTCACACAAGACAAAATGCTATATAAGAACAATAGTGGTTATTTCTCTCATTCGTCACAACAACAGAATTTGTTAACACAAGGAAAACACCAAAACTAAAAGCTCACATAATCATAACAACATAATAAAACTGTTGGCTCCATTATTATTCATGAACATGCATTCACAAAAATAACACACTCTGGTAAGAATAACTACACTTAGAATGAGAGCACCAATAGCATATATTATTGCATCAAAATAACATCTTGGAGTACATATTACATCCATGTATTCAAATAAAATCATCTGCTCCCTTTGTGCTAGGAGCGAGAGCTCTTTTAATGAAAACTCATGCTAGAAACTAATAAAAACAAATATAATTATATACAAATTGATTCTCTAAATGGTGCTAAGTAGGTCTCCACCCTTATTTATATCAATTAATGGGTGCATGAGCCTTTATATGACATAAAAGAATAAAAGAATGAGAAGATAAGAAATATAGAAGCTATGAGATGATTTGGAAGTCTCTGGAAGCTCTAACAATAGAAGCTCGACCTTCTTTAGATGTTTCTAGCAGTTGAAATGTCATCAAAATGTGTTTCTGGTGCATAGAATACTGTAAAGTAGCAACTAGCAGTTAATTGTCAACGCACTGCTTCTTCTTCAAAACTGTCAGTGCACCTCTGAGAAAAGTGCACCTATGCACCTTGGTGACAAGTTCCAAAACTCCAAAAAGTCTTTGAAGTGTCAAAACTGAATTTCTAGCATTTGGGTTTTCTTCCCCTTTATACCAAAATGATGTCTCAAGGATGTTTTCCTTTGAACTTCTCTATTATTTCTACAACTTCACTAGCCTCTGGTAAATCTAATGAATCATACTTATTATTAACTACTTTTCAGTAGTTGCTTACTTGTATCTAGGTTTCTGCAAAATCCTCAAGCTTGGTGTCTAGTTCCAACAATGCTTCTTCAGTTTTGAATGCTTGTTGCACATCATCTTCTGATGAAGCATTTTTGAATGTGTCTTTGAATTGTTGAACTATTGATTGCACTGAGGAAATCTTGTTCTTCGACTCATCCTCAAAAATCTCAAGGCTAGTGATATTATAGTACTTTTCCACTCCCAAAAATTGCTCTTGAGCTTTATCCTTTATTTGTTGGATTCCTTCGTGTAATCCTTCCATGACCTTATTCTCCAAGGATATCTTCTCTATCCAATCATCTAGCTTATCTAGATCATCTGCTAAGTATATCTCCATCAACATCCTGTACTTTTGACCCTTTATAGATCTGAGAGCTTGCAGATCATTGGCCTAGGTACACACTTCATCCATCAACCCAAAATCTTGGTTTGTAATGGAAACCAACTTGTTGGCATTTGAATGGATGTTGTGCAATAGGTTCAAATTTCCTTGTATTATTTGTATTCCTCTCTCTTTAAAACTATGATGCCATTGCTAACATGCATCCAAAAATGAATTGATTTGTAGCCCTACTTACTTCCTTCCAAGTGCAACTCCAAGAGTGATCTTATGATTATCTAGGTGAATAGGTCCCACCACCTCATTCAAGTAGCCTCTCAATAGATCATTATGCTTTTGTAGCATTATCAGCCTTGATTCCTCCTAATCCATGTGTTTGAACACTTTCTTGAGGCATGTAGTGATCAATACTGTTGTCGTATCCACTGTGGGCTTTCCCAATATCACCTCCTTCATTTGGTAATCCTTTGGAGTGAGTTCTTCGGTATCAGCATGAGGAGGAATGATGATATATGCTAGAATGTCTTGATCTTGATTCTTCATGATGAAGGCAAGCATTGTAACATCACCCTTAGGTGGCTTATGCCTCTTTATCACTTTTATCAACTCTATCATTCCCTCCTCTTTTGTTAGTTCCATCTGCTTATTTTGTCAAAATAGGACCTCCTTCAGCCAAGATGGTGTAGTCCCCATTGGTGACATGTATTTAGTTGATGAAGTTGGTTCCAAAGTAGGCTAATTTCCCTTATTACTCCTCTCCATAGTCTTCTAATGTTGAGGAAGACCTTCAAAAGGAGTTTATGTGCTTTTTTGGGCTAAGGATCTAGCCCCTGTATCTCAGAGAACTTGTTGAGTTTCTTCTACTATTTTCCCTTCTTTAGATACTTCATCAGCATGCAACTATTGATATTCTCCTTCCTCTGTATCCTAACTTTCTATTTCTACCTGGGTTATCAGAGGAGGTGGAACTACTGACCCTTTATCCATTACTGGCATGTCTTGTGCTAGTGGTGGAGGAATGTCTAGAGGTCCTTGAGGTAGAGGAAGCAATTGATTCCAATCCTCTCCTGATGACTCATTTGTTGGAGTATCCCTTATCTTCTCTCCCACCATCTTTTTGCCTACTGACATGAAATCAAAATATGTGAGGTCAAAAATGTCGGCTCCTTCACCCTCCATCTTGGTTATCCACTTGTGTTGTTCATCCTTAGAAGTTTCTACCTGGATAGGCTCCCTAGGAGCAGATGGAGGTGTTTGAGTAGAGCTTGTCCTCCTCTTCTCCTCTTTTTCCTTAGCTGAGCAAGTTCTTTTATTTATGGGGACAAATTCAATTTTTCCCCCTTCTTCCTCATCCTCTTCTTTAGAAATTCTTTCTAGAACCAATGGTGAAGGAGTGCTCTTCTTCTTCAATTTCGTTCTTTTCACACCTACCATAGTTGTTTATGATCAGGCTCTCTTTGACACCAATGGGGAGACTTCTTCCTCTAAGGTTCTAGGTGATGGGACCCCTTGCTCTTCTGGAGGCTCTACCTCTTATTGTTCTAGTTGTTTCTCTGGCTCTTGTTGGGCTTCTACTACTTGTGCCTCAACCACTTGCTTCCTTTCCCTAGAGGCTGCCCTCTTCCTCTTACCCTTTCCTTTGTTAGTAGGGCTGCCCTCTTACCCTTTCCTTTGTTAGTCTCAAAGTACTTGACCTCCTTCTCATGCTGATGCACCATTTTTGGCTTCACTAGTGATTTAGCAGGGTAGGTCAGTATTGTGACCTTGGTTCCTTTTCCTTTCTTAGGCTTGGTTGTAGCCTGAAGAGGTATGGTCTAGGGAACTGGATCCATTCGGAATGGTTTCTGATCCATTCCCTCATAAGTTCTACTACATGTATGCCCTGATGATCCATGTCATCATTCTCCTCATGCCCTATTTCAAAATTCATAATGAGCCTATCATAGATTTGATCCCTATTGTATAAGGGATCCATTATCTCTCAGACATCCTTTTCTATGGTCTTTAATGTTATCTCCATGTTGAGCACCTTTTTTGCCAGATGTAGATTCATTCTACAATAGTCTTGTATATACACATTGTAGTCATCTACCACATTCATCCAATGGTCCTCCAGGGTTTCCTCATGTACAAACTTCTTCTCGACCAGATGTTGAACCATCCCAATATTATCAAAATATGGGTGTGGAGCCTAAAAATATTCCAAGGGATACTAATCCCATATGGAGTCAAAGGTAGCAATGTCTTGTTTCTTCTTTACCTCAAACTCTCCAATGGTTATGGGCCAGACCCATGTTTTCTTATGTTGTTTCCTCACTCTGTCATATGTAGAAGTGAACTGGCAAGCTGTCTCCAATACTATGAGCTAGTGTCAACGGTACCTTGGGAGCTTCTTGGGGCATAGGAGAGTACCAGCTACTTAAAGATAGGTAAATGTCTTGAACTAGATGTAGTAGGCTCCTACTTTAGTTATCCTCATTACTGCCTCTACTGACATCCATTTGGCAGAATATCCTTTGATGAATTTGATGATGGTGAATATAAAACCATCATTTACTACCTTGTATTCCACACATTATAGTGGGAGCTTCTTCTTCACCAGTTGTAGATATACCACATAGGGCCAAGAATTTTTTGTCTTGCATGCTTTCCTCCCTATACAACCTTGGGTAGTCTTTGTTTCTGGCTACCAGTAGATACACCATATAAGATGTCATGTAGAAGCATGGATCAGTCTTGACTAAAGTCAGCTGCTCATCCAAGTTGTCACTCAGGATGGTGACCCAATCAATAGGCATCTTGGATGTTCTGATGGTCTCAATGAAGTACACCATCCATGTCTCTAGGTGTCATATCATGAGAAGGCCCATAGCTCTGCTAAGGAGAACAATTGATTACCCAATATCATCCTTCATATACCCCTGGGTTATGTCCACCTTTCCTACCTTCCAACCTAAAGATGTCTTGTCAATCAAAAATGTGGATTGCACCAATTCCTTGGCCTCTTTCTCATTTTTTTTGTACCATTTGTCCGCCCCTTCATAGGATATTTGGAGGTATTGGTCTTTCCTCAAGACTTTGAAAATCTTCTCAATGTTTCTTGGCCTAAGGTCGAGGACTATCTCTCTAGTCACACTCTTCACGACCTTCTCATCTGGCATGTAGTGTTGGACTAGTGTCATGATTAGTTCAGAAATTTGGACAGATGTAGGGTGTGAAGCGGTGTTCACTAACCCACTCTGCATCAATGTTGATACCATCACTAATCTTTCCTTTGGTTTATTGTAGAGTGTCTGGAAAGTGTTCCAGTCAATGTAGCCGAGTTTCATGTCCTTTGTGTGTTTGTCTTGGAATATAGATTTCTTAAGAGACCATTGGTATTTGAATGCTATAGGTTTAGGTGCCATTTTTTCTGCCATAGAGGATGATGATGATGCCATTTTATCTGCACAAAAAGGAAAAAAATAGTATATTGATGTTAGAAGACTAAAATGAGACTTAGTTAGTGCACGGACTGACAAAAACATAAGAAAAAAACCAACTAAATCTAAGAAAATATGAGTAAAAATCCTTAAATGTTTGTTTTGTGCACTAGCGCACCTAGCACACCTGTGCAGGTGCACAAGGTGTGCTAGTGCACTCTTGTTTTGCTCTTGAGATAGCAAAGTGCACAGTTTTGGACATGCGCACATGTGTAAGCTGCGCATGTTGTCAATTGCGCACATGCGCTTGTGGAATGCTTTGGAGCGGGGAGAGAGTCTAAATTATTTTGTTTTCTAGAGTGTAGATGTGCACACCTCTTTGAGGGTGTGCACATGTGCATGTGTGCACCTCCTAAAGGTTGTATTTACCTTAACAGGTTGGGAGGTTGGAGATCTAGGCAACGGAGTAGTATAGCAGCGGAGGGTGTGAGGGTGCGGTTGCACAAAGGGAGTGGAGATAAGTGAGGAGTGGAGGGGAAGTCAGGGTTTATTTATAGACCCTGGCATAAGTGTGGACTCTGAGAGGATGTGCAAGTGCACAATTTTAAGGGTTTATAGGTGCACACCTCCGAGTTTTGCACATGCACACCTGTATAAGGTGCACATGTGCTCAACTATATACATGTGCTTGTGGAATACTTTGGAGGGGGAGAGAGTCTTTATTTTTTTATGGAGTGTAGAGGTGGGCACCTCTTTGAAGGTGCACACATGTGCATGTGTGCACCTCTAAAAGGTTGTAAATGTGGACCGTGAGAGGGTGCACAAGTGCACACCTCTGAGGGTGTGTAGGTGTGCACCTTTGAGTTGTGTGCAACTACACACCTCTGAAGGGTGTGCAAGTGCACACCTCTCAAAGGTGCACAAGTGTGCTTTTAGCACTTGGGAGAAAAAATCCCCCCATTAAACTAATTTTTACCTGTCTAATCTTATTGACACTGCTTGATAGGAGACTGAGAAATGACCTAGACCCAGAGGAGGGTCTAGATTGACCGAGGTGCTTGACTGGGTGCCTTGAAGAAGTTTTAAAACTAGGGGCATCCCTATTTTGTGAAACAAAATGGGGTGTGCATTGTGGGACCACAATAGCATGCATAAATAGATGTGTAACAAAATTACACATATGCACAATATGATTTCACATATGTGCAATATAATTTCACATTATGAAAATTAGCATAATATATATATACTGGCTCATAATGAGCTTATATAATTGATGGAAATGATACACCAAAACCTATATATTGTCAAATTGTGGTCACCTCCATACTGGGGAGTACCACATACCTAGAATTAGGGTCAAATTCACTTGAGAAATCAACATAAATAGAAATAAAATAATGTACTATGCATGTTAACATTACAAGGACTATGGAATATAATTGTTAATTCATAAGTGTAATATTTTATCAAAAAGAAGTCATAATGTCATGAAGGAGGTTGTGATGGCCTATATTTTATACCACCATGTAGAAATTGAATAAGTATGTCATCTCGTGACATGTCATATAAGATTCCACCTTGCCAAGATATCCCACAAAGTAAAAGAAAATTAAGGAAGTTAATAACTTAAGATAAATTAATTAATAAAAAAACTCTACAGTTGAGACACATGGTGTTGAATTTGATGAAAGATCAACCCTATAGCTCCCAAGAATCACCTACATGCAAACACTTATCACAGAAACAGAGAAGCAAAATCTATGGAGGCTGGAATTCCAAGATCCATTGTTGAGACATTCTTGATGAGAAAAAAGAGAGATTGATATTATCAAAAGTGAATGAATTAATATTACAAAGAGATCAATCCTTATAAAAAGGATCAAAACCCTAATAGGAATCTAACCTAGGTTGCATTATAATAATAAATAAAAGAATCAATTATTATATGCCTAAAGTTTAGCTTAAGTGAAATAGATTTAATAAGTGACTTAATAATTAAATCAATATAATTTAATTAATATGTAAATATGTTATTACTCTAACACCCCCCCTTAAGATAAACTTAGGGAGTAGCTAAAACCTAAAAACTATTGCTGAAAGAAGAATTGGGTCTTGGCAACAAGGTCTGATGAGGTACCCAAGCACAACCAAATCTTTAAAAAGAGGAGAAATAAAGAAAAACACATGGGAAAAACCCTACCCCAAAAATAGATGGAAAGAATGTTCCAGAAGATAGGAACAAAAGGATGATCATGAAGAACACCACTGAAGCATGAAGTTGCAAACACTACCAAACAACTGATCTGAAGAACCTCCACTATATAGAACATGACCAAGTAGAGAAGACTAAGTCTGAAGAGCTGATCAATCGAAGATGGAAGGTATCTTCATGGCCTCCAAAAATAGGAATAAAAAAATGTCTATATGGTAAATGATCCATCTCACTGAAATGCATAGGTATCCAACCACTACAATCGCCTAGTACGTAGGATCAAATACTAAGTACATAGCTCACTCCATTGAACAAGGAAAGCAATAGAAGCAATGTAACCCCCTATAATGTTGAGATGTAAGACATAAATACATTGAAACTGAATACAATACCTCATGTAGAAAGAACCAAGAACATCGAGAGTGCAAAAGAAGTACAAACACCTATAATGGCACATGTCATCGACACATCATGAGGCTAATGTCATGGTAGAAACACTCAATTGACAAAGGAAGATGGTGAATATGGCCAACATGAAACCCCCCAAGGCACTTTATGATATAGTGCAAGTACAACAAAACACAAAGATATGCAAGATCCCAAAATTCAATAGAGTGACACTTTATCTCAATGCGTTTGCAAAATTACTACAAAAGGATGTCAAAAAAGATAAAAAGAGACATAAGGCTAATACAAGAGATAGTACAATCCATGAAAAATCACCTGAACCAACAAAATCAATCTCTAGACCTAAAATAACCAAGATATCTATTAGAATGCAAAAAAAGCAAAAAATTGAATGAGATGTGCTTGGAGCAGTATTTGGAAAATAGAAGGTCTTAAGATATGTCTACCAGAGTGAAAAATAGAACTCTTGACTTTGACATCCAAAAAATTCATCAAAAGAGCACTGAAACTGAAAATAACCTACACCACTTGAACGAGCTTAGACCCAATTTTTTGACGATATCTCATTTGTGAAAAATGAAGTCCAAATGAGCAAGCTATGGCCAAAAAACCACACGTAGATCAAAATAGAGCTAGAAGGGCCCAAAAGAAAACCACCTTGAGATCCATGCCAAAATGCATTAGAAAGCGTGCACACCAATAATAGAAAATACCTGGGAAGTGTACTAGTTTTGTATAAAATGTATTTGCTTTGCATGCCAAAAATTCAATACATGTGCCAAAAATCTCTATTTGCATGCCAAAAAATCTTGATTTGTGAGCAACAAATCTCATTTTTTAAACCAAAAAATCTTGATTTACGTGCAAAATTCTCAAATTTTGACATAAAAATCTTGATTTGCGTGCCCAAAAATCTTGATTTTCAAGATGAAAATCTCTATTTGCATGTCAAAATCATAAAATTTTCACCTCGAGAAATGTGTCCAATCTGGAAGCAATATTATTTTTGTCTTAAATTCCAACTGTGTCCAAATTTGACAAATTTTATGACAATAGGGGGTTTTGGGCACTCTGAACTCAACGATGATGTTCGTTTGGGCTCAATGTGCACCAAAAATCAGTGACCCCCTATATTTAATACAAAAACCTCTAAAAAAAAAGGCACAAATCTAAAAGCCAAGCCAAGCTTCTCATAAACAGAACAGGGGCATGAAGATCTGGAGCTCTGATACCATGTGTAATTTGATGAAAGATCAACCCCACAACTCCCAAGAATCACTTGCATGCAAACACCTGTCATAGAAAGAGAGAAGCAAAAGCTATGGAGGCTAGAATTCCAAGATCCATTGTTGAGACATTCTTGATGAGCAAAAAGAGAGATTACTATTATCAAAAGTGAATGGATTAATATTACAAATAGATCAATCCTTATAAAAGGAGATCAAAACCCTAACAAGAATCTAACCTAGGTTGCATTATAATAATAAATAAAAGAATTAATTATTATATGCCTAAAGTTTAGCTTAAGTGAAATAGAGTTAATAAGTGACTTATTAATTAAATCAACATGATTTAATTAATAAGTAAATACTTTATTACTCTAACACATGGATCCTAACTATTTCAAGGAAGACAAGATATTTCAGGTGGATAGAGTTTCAATTGGGTGGAGAGAATATTAGAAAATCATTAAAAAAACAAAAAAATAGATTGATAGAAAGTTATTATTTTATACCAAATACATATATTAGTGAGTTCAGTTAAAACTTGACATACAATCACAAATACAAATAGATAAATTATATGGCATTCCTTATAAATAAAGATATTAATATAATACATTTAACAAGAAGAGTTTTAGAAAGCAAATAATGTTGCAATAATACCACTCTTTTTTTTTTGTCTCGAGGACTAGAAGTTTTTTATTGCGATTGAACTAATGATCAACAACATCTACAACATGTATTGGGATTGGGCCTTGATATAGAACATATGTAGCCTAGACAAAGCACTCTGCACACCCCAACTTTCATCTTCTCTATCATAACCACTACATAACATCACTCTTTCATTCATTAAATTTTGACCCACCAAAAATAAAAACATAATTAGCTGACCCAAAATAAATAATGAACATTTCCCTTTATATGGATCCATAAAATTGATATTACAATTATGAATAAATTTATAGAACTTGTATATTTGTGTTTCACCTATAGTGGTGCACACTTAGGAGAGGTAAGAAAAAATAGAGAAAAGAAGAAGAACTATAAAATTAAAACCACACTTGGCCATCCTCAATGACATGAAATGAATAAAATAGATATAAAAGAGGAGAGGAATAAAATGATCTAATGCATGCTTCATTGTTAATGATCTTGAACTATATATTATAGAGTAGATGAAGGAAAGCTAATCTGTATGATGTTAGACATATGATGGGTATTGACTTAGAGATATGGTTCATTGTATGCAATGCATATTAGCACTCATGTTATTGACTTACTCTTCTTTATTATCTTTTAAGAAATGGAAAAGCACAAAGATGTCAAATTATCAACAAAATACAAAGGTCGTTTACATAAAAACTAAGTTCTCCACATAAATATTAAATAATCCCTAGGAGTTTTTATAAGTCCATAGATAGACTTCCTCAACTTGCATAGCATAGTATTATCCTACATGAATCCCTATGGATGCTCTAAATCAATCTCTTAAAGAAAATCCCCGTGTAGAAATGCACTCTTGATATTCATCTAATGTGCAACCCAACCATGAGCTGCAACAATAACACATGTTGTTAGGATTAGAGAGATAGAAATAAAAATTACATGCAAATATAACCAATATCACAAAGGAATAAAGAACACGTAAGAAAATAGAAGACATAAAGATTTAACATGTTTCACCCAATGCCTATTCTATATACACAAAACATCAAGTCCAATATTATTATCTAATAATTTCAATATGATTACAATTTGTAATCCCTTGTAATTCGATATTTTCACAAGAAGCTACTAAATCATCATACATCATAAAAATCTCTAACCCTAAGCCATTTTATACAAGACTTATGTTGCTTACAAAGTTAGGAGCTAGAAGATGTTGTCGAATAGAAAATAGTGCACGACCCCATGACCCCACCTTGGGTTGGACCCCACAAGGGGTGTTTCCCCTTGATCCCTATCATGGGAGTGCTACCTCCAAATCCCTATCATGGGAGCACTACCATGTTAAAGAAACTAGGAAAAATTAAAATCTAAGTCCTATTAGGCTCCACATAACAATAAGTTTCAAATTAATGGAGTCCACTTTACAAACAAGTGCAAACGTCTTAGTATATTCAACACCAGGAACATACAAGAACTTTTTTACAACAAGTATAGCCTTATACTTATCCACACCTCCATTTGTTGTAAACTAGGTTTGATAAATCCACTCATTAAACCAATGTTCTTCCTTTAGCAAGAGAGACTAAGACCCAAGTTTTTTTTCTCATTAGAGAGTTATATTCTTCCTCCATAAGGTTATCCCACTTAGGAACCCCATATGATTCCTTAAATTATTGTGGAACTAAAGCAATTACTACATAAGCATGTGGAATAATTTACGTTGTTCCCTTTTCCTTTCAGTGTCTACAGGATTTCCCACCAATGAACCTAATGAATCAAGTGTTTGTTGTGCCCAATGAGGTCTAGTGGAAGAAGAATATGAGGAAGGGATATCCTCAACTATTTGTTGACCCTACAAAAGTGGTGCCCTATGAGTCATATATGAAGGAATTTCATCTTCCAAATCACTATCATCACTATCACTTTCCATGAAGGAGGGAGAATTGGGAGTTGAAGAGGCCAAGCTAGGATAATTTGCCTCAAAGTGAACACTCCTCTCGTAGAAAAGCTCATGTTTCTCTAGATCTATAAGTTTGTATGTCTTAAGAGTCTCAGGATAACCAACAAATATGCAAGGTTTACTTTGTGGTTCCAATGACTTTTATTTCTGTGAAGGGCTTTTTTCCCAAGATGGACAATCAAAGACTCTAAAATGTTTTGCAATTAGTTTTCTTCCATACCAAGCCTAAAAAGGGTGACTTCATCCAAGTCCTAATGAGGACTTCTAGTTTGGATGTAATTGGCACAACACATAGCTTCAACCCAAAATGTTTAATCAATAGACTTATTTTGTAGGATACAAGTGTTAATTGCCTTAAGGGTTCTATTCTTCCTTTCCACAACACAATTCTACTCTAGATTGTATGTAACTAAATGTTAAAGGTCAAGATCCTCATGTGTACAAAATTCCATAATCCTCAAGTTCACAAACTCTTGTCGAGTATCAGTACAAGGAAATCTTGATGTATTTCCCTAATTTTTTCTCACCTCAAGCCTTGAAGGTGATATATTTATCAAACACTTTATTCTTATGAGCAAGAAAGAAGACTCCAATATAGTATTAAAAGCCATCAAAAAAGGTGAGTACATAACGAGGCTTGCCACATGATGGAAATAGAAAGGGCCAACTACATGACATTGAACCAATTCAAGAACAATTGTTTCTCTCCAAGACTTCCCTGTGTCAAAATTTTCTTATGAACACTTGGCCACTTGACAACTTGAACATACACCTTCTAAATACTTGACTTGAGGTAGATTATTGACCATATCCTTTTTGCTAAGCTACTAAAGACATTGATAGTTGATATTTCCAAATATTTCATGCCCAAGTTTTCTTTGTGAACTTGAGTGTGTCAACAAGGCATGGGAACTAGACTCAGGCACAAAGTGAGAAAGAATAAAGCCTTGTGTCATGGTTAGCCTTTGCTAATTTCCACCATGGAATCATCCTTAATATTTTTTACTACAACTAAATCATGAAGGAACTCAACTTTATTTCCATATACATGGCGTGTGATTTGATATATTGAAAGGAGGTTTTTTCTAATGTTAGGAACATGAAGAACATATTTGAAAACTCCATAATCCAACTCAACACCCCTTTTCCTTCTATAGAGAAAGACCATCTTAAATAGAGATAGTCTTATACGAGGAAGAATACCAAAAATAATTATTGAAATCCAAAAAATGTGAAAATATTTAACAAAGGGTTTTTGAAAGGCATCCTTAAACCTTTATTTGGTAGAAATCATTGTAAACATAACATCACGGATCACCTCAATAGGTTCATTATTAATGGTGCCACTAAAGAAAACCAAGATGTTTTTGAAGGCATCCTCTAGCCTAAAGTTCAAGAGGTTTTGAGAGGCATCCTCCAACCTTTTACAAATAAAACCACTACTAATAGCCAATCTTGTAGAAAATGAAGATGCCAAAAATCCCCAACCAAGTAGAAGCCACTACAAATAGACAACCTAGAACACCTCAATACATGCATTGTTGATATATGAAATATCATAGACTACCTCAATAGAATCCCTAACCCTAAAAAACTTGACCTCTAAAGGAGAGAAGGAAGAAGGATTACCAAGAATAGAGAAAAAAATATTCCAAAAACATTATACCATCTAAGAGATTAGTAGAACCACAAACACCTCCAAAGTGTATGAGTTGATGAATCAATCATATGTGCCGAGGATCATAGGTACAAGTAAGAAAACTATCACATAAAAAAGACCAAGAAAAGATAATATACCTTACAACAACCCTTGATTGATTGCACAAATAATTTGAATTTAAATTGGGATACATTACATTGAATGAATGACTTGATTTATAGAAAGCATGAGTGCTAAAAAAAACTAAAAATCTATTTCTAAAAATAGAAAACTAAAGATTTGGTATGAAAACTTAAAAAAATATGATATACATAATATGCAAACTAGAGCCTAACTAAATTAGCAAAAACTAAAACTAAGCTCACCAAGTAAATTTAAAGGTAGATCATGAAGGTGCAAACATGGTCTTAATTATGCATGAGAATATTCTCTAGCATATTTATAATTAATTAAAGCAACATATAAGTGTGCCTAATGCAACTAATATGCATTCTTTAACACAAAGGAGGTGATGACCACTAAATAAAGGCTAGAACATAAAATATAGATAATAACCAACTAAATCCCATGCAAAAAATGAACAATTTAATTATAGGGTACAAATAATAGAATAAAACAACAACTGAGTCACCAACATCACATCTCTAATGAGGATAAAAAAAATACATTTAAATAATTAGAGGGAAAACATAGAAAATACAAGACAACCATATGTATGGCATGATAACTAAAACCAACACAAACCAAGGAGATTTTTCAAAAAGGGTCATCAAATGCATACAGAAACCCCAACATCAATAATTTACCTGACCACTAGTGACACCTTTCATAGAGTTGGGAACATAAAACATAGTCTCTTCCACACACTAGAAGAGACCAAGCACAACCTTCACACCACTAGGGTCAAAAATAAAATCACCATGACTAAAGCTCTAGAAAGAGAGGACAATAGTTAGCATCCTCAATTGAAAAAGAAACCTTTTGAGCCACTGGAAAAGTTATCCCACCACAAACCCTACCAAAATTGTCTGAAAGAACATAAAAAGGGAAGATAATAGAGTACTTGGAGTCCCCAATAACACAAGCCTTCTTGAAACTTAGAGGGGAAAGGACTACCAATCCCACTGTAACTAGACCCCATATGCTCTCTGCTTTAGAAAGAGGGTAGAAATGTGGAGACCCTATGCAAAAGTAAAACTAAGGCCAAGAAAGCCAAGCTGCATACTTCAAGCAACAAGCAACTTCAAGATCTATACATGAACACCCATGAAAGATACTTAATAGAAGTACTATTTATAGAGAGCTCAGCGCCTCCACTACCTTACTTCCTCCAATCCATAATTTTTAATACACCAAACTATTAAGGAAAAAATATTTATGGATTATATCAAGGCCCCTTGTGTTACTTTTCTTGTATTAGATTCAAAACTAACTTTGCATCCTTGAGAATTGAATTCTCTTGTTGAATTCAATTTTTTTTTAAAAATTAGAGGAATACATGTAACATCTCTTGACATCAAATAATTTCTAATCGCTAATTTAAACAAAATAACCCCTATGTCAATAATATAAAAGGAATTATTTTTACCAAGATAAAGCTTACTAAAACCACTAATTTGTAGGCTTTTTAAAAAAACTCTTTGCACAAAGTGATAGGATAAGATGCTAGTGAATTAAGAACCCAAATATATTCAATAGATTTTGTCAAGAGTTTTTCAATTCTCAATTTATCTACTTCTTTTTTCTCTAACTAGAAATTCTTCACAATTTTTCCTGCAACTTTTCCTGAGCTTCAATACTAATTAGAAAAATAGAATCAAACAAAAAACATTCAAAATACTAGATTTATAGAGTGGTTTACCAATATGTATACATCTAGTTTGAAGTAAGGCGATATCTTTATTTAATGTTTTTCTAAAACAACACACATAATCTACACCCATACTTATACAAAAATGTTTAACCCTTCAAATATGAATAGACAACAAAGAAATGAATATATGGAGGAAATAAAGGCTCAAATGATTATTGGAATTAACATTCTTAGTACCAAGTAAATGAGAATTATCAATCCAATGATGAAAATAGATTTAAAAAATATAATTGAAATTTTAATACATTTGGATGCAATCACACTCAAGTCTTGGTTTCTTTTTTATGTATTATTCTTATGAGGGATATGGTAATTACAAATTAAATTATTAAAATGGTCTCTAAAAGTATTATTGGAATGTTAAACTCTTGGGTATTTTGCCATTGCTACTCTAAGATTATTATTGAGTAGATCAAAGAAAAATTGTAAAGTTTGTTGTAGACTTAAAGTTTGATTACATTTACTAGGAGGGTAACTCAACTATAACTAATTGGTAATTGACTAGTGAATTTAACTTAACATACTAGACACCTAAACACTCCATTATGATATTAATTTGTGTTTGAGTATTTATTCTAACAACTATTTTAAGTAATTTTCTTACTATATCTAAGGAACTATAGATTTAGTTGGTGAATAGCAATTTCTTGGTATTATCAAATAATCGAGAAAAAAGTTAGTAATTAGATCAAGGACACAACTTTCTTGGTACTAATTTAGCATATGATTATTGGGGCATGTGTGCATAAGTATTTGATCAATTGTGTAATTTTTTTAGTTATAAAAATTAACTACTACATGTATAAAAATATACTCTAAAACAATCACTTTTTGACCCTTTATACATAATGCAATACACATAGACACACATACACATATGAGCATGCACACACACCATTTAGAAGCTCAAAGCATGCATAGTAAAATTAACCAAATTTACTGGAAATATTAATATATAATTAAATTTTAAAATGAGTAAAATATTTTAGGTCAAATTCAAAAATTAGTGAATTTACAAAATATTTGGCATATGATCACAAATAAAAACATTATAAATTATCTATTTTCCTACAAAATACATTAAGATAATGCATTAATCAATAATAGTTATAGAAATAAAGTAGTCTTATAATAACACCATCTTTATTTATGATATAAGTGAACAAAAAAGCAATGAAAAATGATATATATGGTGGTCTCAAGGATTATAAGTCTGTGATTGCAATTTGATGCAGGAGAATCCTAAGGTTGTTAGTAATCCTACATGTTGGAGTGGTTTTATCCTTGGAGTTGGAGAACATATTCATAGAGAGATTGGTGCTTGGTCATTATTGGGTGGCTCTTGGTTGTAGTGTTGGCTAAGGTGCTCGGTCACTAAAGGGGCTCGATCGGTGAAAGAGCTTGGCATATCTTATGTTGCTTGGAACTCACTGTAGTGCTCAGTGTGTGTTGATTGTTCAACACTTGAGGAACTTGACAATGCTTGTGGGAGGTCCATGATGCTTGTGGTTTTCCTAATGCTTGGAAGTGTGGCTTGCAAGATGGAGTTCTTGCAGATTGGATCAACTGAATTGGTGCATTTAATGCATGTAGTGTGTGATCATGATGTGGATCGATCTGGGAGTGTATGAGGACCGATGTATGGTCTTAGTTGTCTCTATCCTATGTGCATTTATTTAGTATTTCAAACATAGGGCTTATCCTAAGTATTTTTGTGTGTTTATCATGGGTTAATATGAGGGTTAACATTTTGTATTTTGTATTTGTTCTGAGCTGACTTGTGGCTTAAATATGCATTTAAGGAAAGGGTTTATTTAATTTGTAGCTTGCTAGGTCAACTTGTGGTTTAGTTGGGTGTAAGTAGGGGGTTTAGGTGGATTCTTGATTCATTCAAGGGAGGGAGTCATAATAATCCATCTTGGAAAAGAGGATGTGGAAGAGGAGCAAAGTTTATTAGAAGAGCTAGTAATCGTGGCTTGGGAAATAAGGAGATTACTTGGTGGCTTGCAAGCACAAGTTGAGATCTTGCTTGGAGGTTTCTACTAGAGTGCTATGGTGTTATAGATCTAAACTAGCTAGGGCTTGGGATTGGATCTTGAGGGATCTTGCAAAACTATTACTTGCTTTGTATTTGGCCATAACCGGGAAGGCTTTATAGCCACATTGCATGCAATCAGTTATTTTATGACTAAAGAGTTGTGTATGGTATTAGATATTATATCTTGTATCATGTTTCTACTGTGTGGTTATTTTCTAGGGGCTTGGACATCTCCTTTGGGGATTCTCTTGCCTTGTACTGCATCAAGCGGTATCAGAGCAAAGGTGTTCCTAAGCGTGTAGATAGATCACCAAAGTTGAGCCAGTTTTCATCAAGACCTGGGTTGAAGATCATTAGAGTGAGGATCTAGTTGATCTTGTGGATTTATTACATAGGATTTATGAAGATCTTGGAATATGCCTACAAGACAATTGGACCCTAGGGTGATTGAAGATCTTTGTGATGTTTTGGAAGCAAGGATCGCAGAGAAGATTAAAGTAGATTTCATATCTAAGATGGCGTCGATGAAGAGTGATATGATTGCTGAGATCATAAGTACTATAGGTGGTGTACCTCAACATATGGGTGTCAAATATGGTAATGAGGAAGCTACTAAAGACTTTGAGGTTGCTAGATTGAGTGGTGAAGATAGAACTAATCATGTGGAGAGACCTATGGGAGGTAGGCCTAGTCAATTTGCTAGATCTGGAACTTAGTTGAAGCTGAAGCATAATATGGAGGTTTCTAATTTCTCAGGTAGTTTGAATCCTGAAGACTTGATTGATTGGATTAGTGAATTGGAAGAATACTTTGAGGTAGAGGATATTGGAGATTTTCTTAGAGTGAGGTTGACATAGACTAAGTTGAAAGAGCATGTTGCTTTATGGTGGAAAGAACTGCAAATAGATAGAGAAGAGGAAGGTGAGATGAAGATCACTCGTTGGAGATTGATGGTGAAAAAACTAAAGGTTAAGTTCATTCCTATATATTATGAACTTGAGTTGTTTAAGAGGTTGCAAAATATGAAGCAAAAGGATATGTCTATGAAGGATTACACCAAGGAGTTCTATAAGATGACTATTTAGTCTGGACATAGAGAACTATCTAAGGAGAAGGTGGCTTGGTATATTAATGGCTTGAGATTCAATATTCAGAGTTGAAGAGGAGACATCAAGGTAATCCTTGAGAGAAGGAAAAACAAAATCATTTGGTGAAGAACAAATAGATTGCTAAAGATGAACCAAAACATGTTGAGTAAAAAAGAAGGACAATTAGAGGTGAGTTTAAGGGTACTTTTTATAGATGTGGTGAAGAAGGACATAGAGATTATGAGTGTTCATAGAAGGTTGGTGATAGAAGAGTTGTTGTTGTGAATGAAGCCAAAGGCTTGGTCGATGAACCTGAGTAGGGGGGAGTTTGTTGGCTCGACGAGCATTGTCTAATAAGAAGGCATTGGAACCTTGTCAAAGGAATAATTTGTTCAGGACTCATTGTAAGTCTGGTGGTTAAATCTGTAATGTGATTGTGGATGGTGGTAGTATGGATAACCTTGTTACTGAGGAGATAGTTTAGAAATTTGATTTGAAAAGAATGAGACATCCTTGTCCTTATAGGATTGGTTTGTTACAAGATGAACATGCTTTGGAAGTAAGGGAGAACTATCTTGTTGGTTTTTAGATTGGGCAGTATAAGGATCAAACTGTGTTGTGTGATATTGTGGACATGAGTAGTTTTCACATAATACTTTGTAGACCTTGGCAGTATGATTGCAATGCTATGCATGATTGTGTCAAGAATGTGATTATTATTAAGAAAGGTGGTAAAAAACATTGCTTGATTCCTTTGTAGAATGAAGAACTCGACAAGAGGAACTTGAGTATTGGTAGTCGAGTTGAGTTGAAGAATTCTGAGAGGGTTGGAGATCGATGTAGAAAGAAAACCTATGGCCCCATCAAGGGTGGGTGTGAAGAAGAAAAAGTGGACTAAGGGAAAGAGTGTGCAAGTTGAAGACTTGGAGGACATATATGTGAAGAATCAGTTTGGGATTTTTGTGTTGAATCCTAGAAGATGTTCTTCCAACTACTAAGAACATCTTTTCACACCTAGGGTGCCTGATGCAAGAGCATCCTAGGGTTGTTAGCAATCCTACGCATTGGAGTGGTTTTGGCCTTGGAGTTGGAGAAATCAGTCGTAGATGGACTAGTGCTTAGTCATTATTGGGTAGTTCTTGGTTGCATTGTTGGCTGAGGTGCTCGATCATTGAAGGGGCTCAGTCACTGAAGGAGCTCGACATATCTTATGTTGCCCAACACTCACTATAGTGCTCATCGTGTGTTGATTTTTTGGTACTTGAGGAACTCGAAAATGCTTGTAGGAGCACAACAATGCTTGTGGTTTTGATGATGCTCGACAGTGTGGCTTGCAAGATGGAGTTCTTATGGATTGGATTGGATAACTTGGTGCATTTAATGCATGTAGTGTGTTACTGTGACATGGATCAATCTGGGAGTATATGAGGACCTATGTGTGGTCTTAATTATCTCTCCTATGTGCATTTAATCAATGTTGCAAACTTGGGGCTTGTCCTAAGTATTTTTTATGTAGTTATTGTTCCAGTTAACATGAGGGTTAACATTTAATATTTAATATTTTTTGTGAGCCAACTTGTGGCTTAAATATGCATTTAATGCAAGGGTTTATTTAATTTGTACCTTTCTAGGTCAACTTGTGACTGAGTTACATATAAGTAGGGGGTTTAGGTGGAGTCTTGATTCATTCAAGGGAGGAAGTCATAATCATCTAGGTTTGAAAAGAGGATGTGGAAGAGGAGAAAATTTTGTTAGAAGAGCTAGTAGTTGCGGCTTGGGAAACAAGGAGATTACTTAGCAGATTGCAAACACAAGTTGAGATCTTACTTGGAGGTTTCTACTAGAGTGTTATGGTGCTATAGATCTAAACTAGCTATGGTTTGGGATTGGATCTTGAGGGATCTTGCAAAACTATTACTTGCTTTGTATTTGGTTGTAACCGGGAAGGCCTTACAACCTAACACATTGCATGTAATCAATTGCTTTATGAATAAAGAGTTGTATTTGGTATCATCTCTCATATCTTGTGTTGTTTTTCCACTATGTGGTTATTTGTTGGGGGCTTGGACATATCCTTTGGGGATTCTCCTACCTTGCACTGTGTCACACTTGATTGGGGGTTAGTAGGTATGACATATGAGATCCTTTAGAGTTGTACTATGTTTGCATTGTATTTCATGCATCACACTTTGATTTTTTTTCAAACTATATGACTAAATTTAGCACCTTAGCTAGCCTTCACCTAATAGAAACACATGTTCCCTATGTATCATAACTCTATTTAATCACAATCAAAGACTTCTAATCCCTAGGGCCACCATATATTTTAACTTTTGTTTCTCTTGTGTTTGCTTATTGATAAATAAAGGTGTTGTTATTGTAAAATCACTTTCTCTCTATAGTTATTTTAGTTAAATGGATTATTTGAATGAATTTATAAGGATGTATGAGATTTATACTATTCATATGTGTGATTATATATTAGATTTTTAATAGGGTAAGATGTGAGCACCGATAAAATTGCACAAATCTTCCATCAAACATGAAAAATTCTAAATATTAAGGGTACATGTTGTTGGCTATTAATATATGATGTAGGGGCATCTAAGGTTCCTAAAAAATTTGGCATTTTTTGTGGACAACTAGAGGTACTCAACCATCTCTATGGTATTTCTTGGTTGAACACTTGACTAAATGTGCTTGGTGGAGAAGCTTGGTCCTTAGCCGAAGAAGAAAGGCAGATGCTTGGTAATTACTAGGCATATTGTTGACCGAGGTACTCGGTTGTTGTGCTACTTGCTTTGCTGAAGGAACTTGGCATAGTTTCTGGTACTTGACATAACCTATTCTCGATGATGCTTGGCAGGCATGCCTAGTTGTTTTTATGACACTCGGTAGGGTGATGGTGCCAACTAGAGTTCTCGAGGTTTTGGTTGGCCGACTTGGTGTATTTAATGCATGTAGCATGTGATTGTAACATGGATCGATCTAGGGGTGTGTGAGGACCTATGTGTGGTCTTGGTTAGCTCTCTTATGTGCATTCAATTAGTGTTGTAAACTTGGGGGCTTGTCCTAAGCATTTTTGTGTGGTTAACATGAGCATTAATATTTTATATTTAATGTTTGTTGTGAGCTGACTTATGGCTTAAGTATGCATTTAATGTAAGGTTTTATTTCATTTGTAACTTTCTAGGCCAACTTGTGGTTTAGTTGGGTATAAGTAGAGGGTTTAGGGGGAGTCTTGAGTCATTCATTTAGGAGAGTGGATCCCGAGTTCAACATGGAATAGTTTAGAAGAGCAAAGTTTGAGCAAAGCTAGTGGTTGCAGTTAGAGAAATGAGGAAATTGCTTGTTGGGCTTGCGAGTGCAAGTTGAGATCTTGCTAGAGGTTTCTTCCAGAGTGTTGTTGTGTTACAGATCTGGATTAGGTAGGGATTTTGGATTGGATCTTGAGGGATCTTGCAGAACTATTACTTGCTTTGTATTTGGCCATAACTGGGAAGGCCTTATAGCCTAACACATTGCATGTAATTGGTTGATTTATGAATAAAGAGTTGAGTTTGGTATTAGATTTTATATCTTGTGGCGTGTTTCAGCTATGTGGTTAATTTTTGGGGACTATGACATCTCCTTTGGGATTCCCCTACCTTGCATTGTGCTAATATATGCAAAATTTATTAATAGGTTTTAGTTATCATTTTTTGGAAATAATAGAGTAGGTGAAAGAAAGTTAAGGCCGATGAATTTTAAAAATATGGTCTAAATTAAAACTCAGAGTTCCATGTAGAAAATACAAACTAGTGAATTAGTTCTTAAATTACTTGATTTTATCTATTCTAGAATTGAAAATCCTATAGATGGCAAGTTATCGACAAAATAGAAACCATAAATTGCATAATGACTTTAGTTTCCACATTAATAAAAGAGAGTATAATAATTTAAAAGAAAGATAACTTCAATCATCATTTTTAGTCAAAATATTTGTATGAGAATATTGACAAGTATGTTTCTTCTTAGAGGTGGGACAACTTAGATTATGTGCCATGACGAGAACTTAAAATTGATCAATATACATGGAGGGGAACATATCTTTTGAGCTCCATATTAACATTGATGGAAACATTCAAAGACTTGTACATAACCATTATAACTAATTGTGTGAAGAGAAAATTCAATACACTAGTTTTCAATAATTTTGTTGTTGCCTCCGTATAGGATATAATTGATTATAGATTTTTTTTTGCTTGAAATAGTGATGACACATTTTGTGGGATTTATTAGATGTAAGCAAGGGTCAAAATGTGGTGATTTCAAAGCTTTACTTGATGCTTACTTCAAGGTGCCCCAATAATTATGCACTACAACCACCTCAAATATTTTTGAATACTTATGCACAAGTGCTCTAGTATGCATGAGCTATGTGTACCAATAAAGTTGCACTAGAACCAAATAACCTCTACAAATTCTAACTATTGGGGGTACATGTGAGTGACTATTGGTATATCTAAAAATTATTAATGAGTTTTTGGTTATCATTTAGTGATGAAAAGAAATTTCAAATATATGTTATTGAAATATAAACTTTTGGATGCAATTATACTCAAGTCTTAGTTTCTGTTTGATGTATTATTCTTGTGGGTGATATGGGAGTTACAAATTTAGTGATGGAAATAAGTTTTGAAAATATTACTGGAGTGTTGAACTCTTGGTTAGTTTCTCTAAGATTGTCATTGGGGAGATTATAACAAAAGTTCAAAGTCTTTTGAAAACCTGAAATTCAATAACATATACCATGAGAGTAACGTCAACTCTAATTGATTGAAAGTTAATTGATATTGTCTAACAATGAACTAAACTAAATATATTGGATGACTGAAACTCCACCATGACATTCATTTATGTTGGAGCATATATTCTATTAACTCTTGTAAGCAATTTTCTAATTGTCTTTAAGAAATTGGAGAGGTGTTTCAAGTACATGGGATATTAAGTGGGTCAATTGGGGAAAGAACACAACATATGAATATGTTCTAATGGTTGTGATAGTATTTGTTGATTTATTATACACACTTGTTTATTTGCTAGCCAAAGTTGTTGATTTAATGTCCAATTTTTTTTCATAAGATTGCACCAATAGGTGTGGCTTTAAAGTTGTTACTACTACTGATGACTACCCATAATCTTTATTGTAAAAAGAAACCAATCCTGTGACACCACATAAGTTGCTCAAGTATGGGTGTCTCTTTTGCAAGACTATTGGTCTCACTTTTTGTTTCAAGTTGTTTTGAATACATTTGCAAAAGTAATGTTGATGTATCACCATATTTGATGATGCAACATGGAAACCTTAGTTATAAGTAGGGGACTTACCAAGTAAGCTACTATTAAAAAATTGGTGGTGATTTGAAATTTCCATGCAAGATTTTGTCAACCACAAAAGTTAAGGTGGATGACTTGTGGGTCCTCTCCCTTGTCTATTAGCGCTACCAAATAATAGTGTGAATAATTGGGGGAAAAAGTTAATAATTAGATTAATGACCCAACTTTATTGATAACAATAGTATATGATCATTGAAATATTCGTACATAAGTAATAAACCATTTATACATTTTCTAGTTACAAAAAAATGTAAACATGTATAGAACGACACTTAAAAACAAATATGAACTTTTGTACATATGTTTTATATCTGATATACAGTTTAGATACTTGGAGTGTGCAGAGTTAGATATAACAGCTATTATACCTTTACTTTAATAAATATATAAAAACAATAAGTAAAATTAATTTAATCTATAATCAAATTTCTTTCATAAAGTAAAACGTTTATAAGGCCATACACATATATTAGCGACTTCACCAAAAGATTTGATATACAATCACAAATACAAAGAGTACAAATTATCTGTCTGTCCTTATAAAATATAAACAACCAATTTAACAAGAACAGGTGTAGAAAGCAAATGGTTTTACAATAACACCACCATGATTTATTTATTTATTGCATAAGCAAACGAAAGAGAATATATATGGCGGGTTCAGGGATTAGAAGTCTGTGATTGAGATTGAATGGGGGTTGCACAACATCTGCAGCATGTGTTTCTATTGGCAGCTGATTCACAACATACGCAGGCTGGGCAGATCACTCTACTTACACCAACTTTCATCACCTCTGCCATTTTCAATGCGTAACATCATATACACAAAATTATTACAAGTCTCTCATTCCAAAAACAAATATTGATCCACCAAAACTAAAAACATGATTATCATACATACACAAAGACCAAACATCTTTCATTGAGAATTTAGAATGTAAACTATGAATGAATTATAAGTTATGAATTCAAATATTTGTAACAGAAGTGGTGTTTCACCTGTAGTCATGGTGCGCCCACGGGAGAGGGGAGTGCACACACAAAGAAGCAGAAGCACTGTAATAAAAACAACACCACACTTTGCCATCCTTGGTGAAATGAAATGAATAGAATAGATAGAAAAGAAGAGAGAAACTAAACGAGATGAAATTGATATTCCACGCTTGGTTTTTGATGAGCTTGAACTGTGGTGAGTATATATAGTAAATGAAGGAAAGCTAAGGTGTACGACTTTAGACATGCGGTCTGAGTGGATATTCAAAGTTCCGTGTGTGTAACGTAGAGTGGGGCTGCAATTCTTGACCTAATCTGCTTTCCTTCACAAGCCCAAAGATGGAGAGTTGTCAAGCAAATAAAGTATTGGCTATGTACCGGCAAGATAACCTTCAATGACTATTTTTTAGTCAAAATAGGTGTACGGGAAGTTTGACATGTGTGTTTATCTCTTGAAGTAGGAAAACTAGATCGGGTGTCATGAGGAAAGCTTGAAATTCATCGCATATTTTGTGGGACCAAAATATAGCTATTCAACTCTTTGTTAATATGGTCAGAAATATTAGGGGAAGTGTACAAATATCATAAAATTATAAATTTATGTACTTACACGTCTTAAATGATATATTAGATCTTAATAAATTTTTCAAATTCTCAAATGCAACTTATTATAGGATCATGATGCATGTTATGAGATTTGTTATGTGGGCAAGGGTCAAAAAGTGGTCATCTTAAAGCATTAAACAATACCTCCTTAAAGATACTCCAATATCCATGACTACAACCACTTCAAAGATTGTCAAATGCTTATGCACATTTGCTATAGTTGTGAGCTATAGGTGCCTATTAAAGTTGCACAACTTCTCCAATTAAAATCTATTAATTTTTGGTTTCTTTAAAGTTGATAATTAGAGAGATGGGTGAGCAACGAGTGAATGATAATTGAAATATGAGTCGTAACGAGTGCTCTTCCCCTAAGGTTTTTAAATGTTGGAATGATTAGGGAAGACTTCAATACATGCGCATCTTAGATTAGTTGATGATCAACAAATCTATTTTTTTCTAATATTATTTGTTTCAATTTTGGTTTATTTTAATGTCTCCTTTCTGCATTGCTAAGGTTCTAATCTAGCTCTTGTTAGTCAAAAATCATCATCATTTTCACCCAAATGTGAGGTCAAACAATGTAATAGCCTCCATCAAAGCATATTGGACTAAGAAATTTTGTCTAATGTTGTGATTGTAATTCTCCTAGTGACCTAGATCATAGATGATTCTTGAACTAGATTTGCTGAAAATGTTTGACAAAAACATTTAAGAAAATGCAATTTGTGGTATTTTGCAGATGCTAGGAGCTTAGGAATAGGTTATTTTGCATCCCAATGTGGAAGCAAATATAAAGTAGTGAACTATTTCACAAAATGCCCCAGAATGGTTTCATAGATTACAATGAGTACAATATGCACACAATGGATTGTAAAGAGGCTCAATCATTAGGCAAGTATAAAGCCTCATTTTGTAAACTTTTCCATGTCTTTCCATGCTACTTATGTCTCAAATTGGAATGAGTACCATGTCAATTCATTGAAGAGGTATTATAAACCTTTTAACAAGTTCAAACCTTTCAATTTCATCAAAGTGCTAAATGGAATAAGGATGGATATTGCAAACACAAACAACTTCAACAAGAACCATTTCAAGAAACAATTGCCACAAATTTTGATTAAGACAGGGGAGATCGAAAGACAAATAAATTATTGGTTCACAATGAAGGAATTGAAAGGTGTAGTTCAATAGAGATAAAAGGGTACCCAATGAAATAGAATGAATAATTTAGGGTACTTATATTAATGCAACATGTTTATTGTAAGAATTTTCCTTAGGGAAAAATTCACCCAAGATCAAAGAACTCCAGCACAAGCACAACAGTTGATCAAAAAGAGTATGATCAGAATATCGATATATATTCGATTCAATGTGAAAGTACACTAGGAGTACTTGTATATAAAGGCCTCTAGAATGCTTCTAGAATGCATAAGAATCAGCAACATGATAAGTCATACAACCAGGCACATATCCACCAGATCTGGATTATCCTCCATTAAGCATAGAAGTAAGTGTGATGATGAGAGGATAAGCTTACAAAGGTGTAGCATGTTGAAATACTTTTAGAATAACTAAGAGGGGGGGTGATTTAGTTATTCAAGGTCTAGATGTACAAATAAAACTTTTCACAATTCAGTGAACTCTTAAAACTTTCTCAACCATGCATGCATTCATTGTGTGTTAACCTAAACTAATATATTACTGTAACATTAACATGTAGAAATGTAAGGCATAAAACATATCACATCAATCAGTACAATTGACACAATGATTTAACATGGAAACCCAATTTGGGAAAAACCACCAATAACATGTTACTCCTTTTTCACTCTTCTGAAGTGATGCCTTGTTAAAGGCCAACCCTATTAAAGGTTACAACACACACTGTTAAATGTGACCCAGTTAAGGGATTTCAATCACCCTGTTAAAAGTGAGCCTTATTAGAGGACTTTAGGCCATTCACTTGGAATGCCACCCTGTTAAAGGATTTTCCAATGACTGTTAAGTCAACCTTTCTCCAAAGGATTTACCCTATTCTAATGTGATTGTTAGAAAGTAACAATAGAGCTTTGATCTGATACAACTTACAACCTTACTTGCAAATTACAGATCACTATTCAGTCCTCAACTCTGTTTGGCTTTCAATCCTTGCAGTTCTAATAGCTTGTTCACCCTTCAAGCATTCAACCTCCTCTAGCCTTCTTGCTTAGCTCACCATTATAGACTTCTTCTCTTGGGTCACTTGATGAAGCAAACCCTCTTCCTTCTCCTTGTCAGATTTTCACATCCAAAACTCTTTGACCTGTATCCAACTTTGCTTCATGACTAGACATCCCCAGATATAGGGAATTAGAACTCTTTTCCCACTTATTATCCATCTCAAAAATTAGGTTTTTCGATGGGTTAGATAAAATACAATGTATCTACCCCATATCTTGTCTTCTCCTAGAATCTATTTGAATTTGCCTCCAAAATGATTTACATAAGATTTTGTGTCTCCAACTCATTAATCTTATCTTCCTCCTTATTCACAAGTTCCAAGAAAAAAAACTTGTCAGCTTTTAATTGGCAAATCTTCAATCTTATTGATGCTCGACACATACTATGTTACTTGGCTTCTACTATAAAATCACTCGACATCAACTAGATTTTACTAGTGCTTGACACCTTCTATTAACTTGGTCAAGCTTAGCAAATGATCTTTGTCCAACCTTTTTCTTCTAAACTTTCTAAGTGTATCCAATCATTTTGTAATCTCAAGTAGATCATCAATACATTATGTTATCACTATCTTAACTGATTCTTGCACTTCAATACATAATCATAATTCAACCTTTCCTTTAGGTACTTTTGTTGCATCTTGTTGATCAAATCCCTCTTGTCAATCAATTAAGTGGTAGTGCTTTAAACATATAAGCAATTGTCTTACCAACATGTAGCAGGTTTGACATCAATGACAAAACAATGAATGAAAATACTTCTTCAATAGTTCTCTTAGTCAAATGATCTTTTCAATCATATATCAACTAAAGGCCTTTAGAATGCTTCTAGAATGAATAAGAATAAGCAACATGATAAGTCATACAACCAGGCACATGTCCACTAGATATGGATTATCCTCCATTAAGCACAGAAGTAAGTGTGATGATAAGAGGATAAGCTTACAAAGGTGTAACATGCAAATTAATGTTGTAGACACCATGTGCTAATTAGGACTGCAAATAACTGTGTTGTCTACATGACAACTCAGTTAATTATGCAAACTCCAGTGTTTAGACACCATGTGATGAATTAGAGTTACTTACTTTTGTGTTGTCAACATGACAACTCATAAAAGTATGCAAACTCCTAAGTGTCTCACCAAATAAATAATAAAATAATGCATTAGCCTAAGTAAACTATAAATAGTAAATACGTATTTACACCAACACCCCCCCTTAAGTGCAACTTAGGGGAATGCACTTTAAGCTTACAAAAGCTAGGATGAAATGCATAATGGGTCCCAGCTACTAGGCCATGTTAGGTACCCATGTACAAAATGAAATGCAATCTCTCATAAAGCAAAGAAAGAGGGAAAACCTAATTGGAAAATTCCTTCCCCAAAAAGAGAGATGAAAAGACAAGATGCATGGATGGATGGAGTAATTAAGACCCCCCCATTACGACATACATCAAGTATATACAACAGTGAAGAATGAGAAGAACAAAACCTCATAAGAGGAAAAAGTCCCCCCCATAAGAGAGAAGAAGAGAGACAAGGTAGTTGTAGGTTTTCATAATAGATCAAGATAATCACACTACTATTCCTCTAACAAGGGGTAATCTACCTATCTTGAGAACTATCTATTCTACTTTGAAAATACATTTGAATTGTCAACCCAGGGACTTAGGACTTGAAATGGGTCAGCACAATATATGCACCAAGTTCCTTAAAGAGTCTTAACACCTATGTTGTAGGAAAGTAAAATGCATGAAAGGAACCTATACTAATAATATAGAATAGTAAGCATACTTGGATTATCAACAGAGAACTATAGAAACTACAAAAAAGGGAATTTTAAACTAGTTAACAGTTCAAATATTCACTGACAATTTTCCACAAGTGCTGCAGGAACTTCACAGTAACTATGTTGCAGGATTAATATAGTAAATCTATCTTAAATAAGAAATTACAAGAAACAAATATACTCTACCTGAATCTATTCCACCTCCCAAGTGGGCCCCCTTGGTTGGTTTCGACTAACTAAGACCACAACAGGTAATCCAAAATCACTTTCTGATTAGAATTCTATTTTTGTTACATGACTGAACAATTCATAAGGAATAGAAAAAACAACTTCAAAATCTTCGAATCCCCTCACTAACTCTAACTTTCCATATATATAAAGGATTGGAACTTATTACAAAAACATAACATAAAACTCGTAAGCAAAAATCATCAGCAGAAAAAGGGCGAGATATCGACCATGACTTTAGAATATTGATTGAGTAATAGAATAACAACTCACAAATAATGTAATCAAGTTAGCTCTCTGCTATAACTCCTTTCACAGATGTGGCTTATCACCTGGAACTAATCTGCACTTCTTATGCCATGACCGGTCTTGATTACTCCTTTAATGCAATGCTTGCCACTCTTCACGCCACTTCCTCATTTCCTGCAAATTAGAAACATTCAAACATATACAACAACATTTCTACTCATTCAAATATTAAAACATAACTTAAAACATTTATATAAAATACTGCACTTTATATATAATATTAAGCAAAATACATCATATCCACTATCCATAAGTTTAATAGGTTCTGGTTGCATTCAGCATAAGACATTTAAAACAAGTATTTATAAATGTTTTTCTTATGGCTCAAAGAGTAAGTTCAGACTATATAAAAGCTATATCAAATTTGAGACATTAATTTGTCTCATTATTTGCCCCCCACTATGCCAATGCTTTTCCTCAGGCATTGTACTTCTTTGCCATTGTTCTGAAATCTCCCATTGTTGTCTTCCTCTGTTTCCCACTTCTTAAGGTGTAGAATTGTCCTCTTGATCATCTTCAATGCTCCCCCAAGTGTTCTTCAACTAATGGATCTAACCTGGTAGCATTTCTTCATATAGGGGCCAGAGAAGGGTAGGAGGTTGGAAGGTTAGTGGCATCCATAACTCTTTCCTTATTTTCCTTCCCAATTGCATGTACTTAGGCACTCTATTCACTGTTGCTTCGAAATTAATAGGGCTATGTGGTTTAGTCTTCTTGAAAGATTCTGGTAGTCGAGTCCACCTATTTCTAAGCCCTACAATTGCTCTCTATTGTGTAAAATTAGGAAGCGTCTGATACTCTCTGTAAACTTTTTCCCTTTTTTCAAACACTTTCTCTCTAATTTCTAGTTTCGGCCTTCCACAAGTTAATTTGAACCAATCCCTTAGGAGGTCATAAGGCTTATGGGATTTAGCCTAGAGTGGTAGTGGCTCATATTTTTCAAGGTCTCTATAAGCATCCAACTATCTATCATAATTGGTTTCATTGTGTATCCATGACATTAGAGCTCTTAAATGAGCATCCCCTATGTAGAGCAAGGGATTCCACCTTATTTCTTGTGAAATTGAGAAATTATGTAAATAGAGCTCACACAACAAGTTATTTTTCCATGAGGGAAAAGTTTGTGATGGGGACACAACCCAAGAACAGAATGGACACAACAGAAAAAGAGAAATTATATTAACTAAGCAAATAAGCTAGTACAAATAGTACAGAGAAAATAAACTTCAAAACATGCCCTAAGGGCTTACAATAGCATAAAATTGGAGATAATTTCTCCTTTCAGTACCTCCTCTCAAACTCCACTCCGAACTGCCTTTTACAATGCCAGAAATCTACTTAAATAGACCCCAGAGGGTTAAGGACTAGGAGTACATTCTAGAAAGTGCTAGTAGGCATCCACCGACCAAATAGAAGGTTTCAGAAGCTGCGTTAGAAGTTGGCGCAAATCTAGAAGAATCCAGAAACGGTAACCGAACTTTTGGGAGGCATAACTTTTGAACCGTAGCTCCGATTGACGAACTGTTTACATTTTCGGAAATCTCTCAAAGCGCTCTATAGCCCTATGGACAGGCTTTGCTCGTCCCCCATTTTTGGCCCTTTTCAAGGTCATTTAATTCCCCTAACCTAACTTTGAAGCTTCTTAGGAGGTCTCCAAAACTTGAAAAACTGCAATAACTTTCAAACCGTGGGGCCTTTTGACCTGATTCTTTTTCTAGAATGCTCTAAATCACAATTACATTCATCTAGCCAATTCACACCTTCTAGTTCACCAAAATGATGGCCAAATTGCATGCTCCTATTTTTTCAAGATTTTCTAGCACACTAATAGTTGAACTGTGAGAGTTGGAACCTTTATTTGACCCAAATGGGTATCCAAAAATGAAAAGACATGAAATAGAAACTAAGTCTAAGTACATTTTTTTTGGGTGACACAGGATTGCCCTTATACCTCTGGATGCTCCTGCATTAGACACCTAGGGTAGATTGAAAAGTGACCCTGTCACTTTATGGATGGTAGAGGAAATCCCAAATGGGAAACCTCAGCTGCTAAAATCCAAGTTGAGTCCTCGATCGACCGTCCTTTCCATTTGACCAAATACTCTTCATACTGCCTGTTTATGGTACTCCTACCCACACAATGATCTAGAATGTCTTCTATCTCCTCCTTCTTAGAAGCAGGAATTGGACATGGCTCTAACACCAGCTCCTCATCTGCACCATCATCATGATACTCTGTTAAATCTGCAATGTTGAAAATGGGAGAAATGTGAATACCATCTGGAAGCTCCACCTCATATGCATTTCCTGAGTCATGTTTCTTCAGAATTTTGCAGGGGCCAAATTTCTTCATTTTCAGCTTGTTGTAAGTACCGACTGGAAATCTTTCTTTTCGTAAGTGCACCATGACTAAATCTCCTACTTGGAATTCCTTATGTCTTCTCCTTTGATCAGCCCTAGCTTTATACTCTTGATTCATCTTGGTAATGTGTGCCTGAACCTCCTCATGTAGATGCTTGATATGTTCAGCAAATTCCTCAGCTTCAGCACTTGTCCTCTCCCCTTGCTCTATCTTCCTCAATTCTGGTGCAGTCCTTGGGCTATTCCCATATACAATTTGGAATGGTTATTTTCCAGTACTCCTATTTATAGAGTTATTATAAGAAAACTCTGCCTGTGGTAGAATCAAATCCCATCCCTTGGGCTTATCCCCAACTAAACATCTCAGCAAATTGCCCAAACTTCTGTTTACCACTTCTGTTTGGCCGTCAGTTTGTGGGTGATGCGTGGAACTGAATTTTAGGTTTGTTCTCAACTTCTTCCACAATGTCCTCTAGAAATACCCCACAAATTTAGTATCTCTATTAGAAACTATACTCCTTGGAAGACCATGTAGTCTTACCACCTCTTTGAAAAACAAGTCTGCAATATGGACAGCATCATGAGTTTTGTGGCATGGAATGAAATGTGCCATTTTGGAGAACCTATCAACCACCACAAATACTGAGTCATTACCCCTTTGTGTCCTTGGCAATCCAAGAACAAAATCCATACTTATGTCCTCCCATGGCCTTGATGGAACAGGCAATGGCTGATATAGGCCAGTATTGTGACTAAACCCCTTGGCAACTTGACAAACCTGGCAACTCTGTACAAACTTCTTCACATCCTGTGAAATTTGAGGCCAAAAATAATGTTCTCTAAGAATGGAAATGGTCTTATCTCGACCAAAATTTCCTGCCATCCCTCCACTGTGTTTCTCTTTAATCAGATTTTCCCTCATGGAACTCCTTGGAATGCACAATTGACTACCCTTGAACAACATGCCATCCTGAATCAAATAGTCTAACCACTTGGTTCTATCTACAGCAACAGGTTCTTTACAAGCTTTCCATGCTTCAGCAAAATCAGGATCCTCGGGGTACAAATTCTTGAGTTCATCAAACCCAACTACTTCAACCTGCATTACTGTAAGCAACAACTGTCTCCTACTTAGCACATCTACAACCCTATTAGATTTTCCACTTCTATGCTTCAACACAAATGTATAACTCTGCAAGAACTCTACCCACTTCATATGCCTCTGATTCAATTTACCTTGGCTATTTAGGTACTGTAATGCCTAATGATCAGTATACAAAACAAATTTCTTTGGCAATAAATAATGCCTCCATTTCTTTAAGGCCTGAACTATTGCATAGAACTCTTGATCATAAACAGAATACTTCTTCTTTGCATCATTCAATTTTCCACTAAAATATGCAATAGGCTTACCTTCTTGACTTAATACAGCCCCAATAGCGCTGCCACTGGCATCACAATCTACCTGGAAAACCTTTCTAAAATCTGGAAGTGCCAACACAGGTTGTTCTATTACCTTCTTCTTTAGCAATTCAAAACTTCTCGCAGCTGTTGCAGTCCATTTGAACTCTTTTCTATCCCCTCTTATTGTATCAGTTAGGGGTGCACATATGCCACTGAAATTCTTAATAAACTTCCCGTAAAAACTAACTAGACCATGAAATGATCTTACCTCAGTAGCAAACCTTGGAGTAGGCCATTCCAAGATGGCTTTTACCTTCTCTGGATCCATTTTGAGACCTTCAAGTGATATAACAAACCCCAAATAGACTAACTCCCTTTTTGCAAAGATACACTTCTTCAGATTAATTAACAGTTTCTCTTCCCTTAGCCTTTCAAGGACACTATGAATATGCAGTAAATGTTCTTCCAAAATCTTGCTGAAAATTAAAATATCATCCAAATAGACAATAACAAATTTTCCCAAGAACTTCTTAAGTACCTCATTCATGAGCCACATGAAGGTGCTTGGGGCGTTCGTCAATCCAAAGGGCATGACTAACCACTCATAAAGACCTGCCTTAGTCTTGAAGGTTGTTTTCCACTCATCTCCTTCTCAAATCCATATCTGATGATAACCACTCTTCAGATCTATCTTTGTGAAGTACTGAGCTCCACTCAAGCAATCCATAAGATCATCCATCCTTGGCAAAGGAAACCGGTACTTGATGGTTATCCTATTTATAGCTCGAGAATCTGTACACATCCTCCACTCTCCATCCTTCTTTGGTGTGAGTACTGCAGGTACTGCACATGGACTCAATCTCTCTCGAATCAAGCCCTTCCTCAACAGCTCCTGAACCTGTCTATTTAGCTCCTCTGTTTCAGTAGGAGTCATCCTGTGAGCAGCCTTGTTAGGCAAACTAGCTCTTGGAATCAGATCTATCTGATGACTGATTTGCCTTATTGGTGGCAATCCATCTGGAACATTATCAGAGATAATATCTCGAAATTCCCCTAGTAAATCTGAAACTTCAAGTGGTATTTCACTACTACCTTCTTTATCTTTCTTAGGAATCAAAGCATAGCACATATGCTGATGTTTCATGCCATCTAAAAACTTCCTTCCATCAACAAGACAAATCCTAGCACTGCTACATACCTTTTCACCTTCCTTTTTCATGGGCTTCAATTTGTGGCAAACTCCATCCTTTGTCAGAGAGTATGTGTTTGCATATCCATCATGCACTGCAGGTCTATCAAACTACCGTGGTCTACCCAATAATAGATGGCAAACATCCATTGAAAAAACATCACAGAGAACTTCATCATGGTAACTCCCAATTTTGAATTTCACTAAACATTGTTCACTTACCAGGACCTTATGATCATCTTTTACCCAAGCAATCCGATAGGGCTGGGGATGTTTCTCCCTCTTGAGCTTCAACTTAGAGACCATCTCTTCTGATACCAAGTTATCAGTGCTACCACCATCAATGATCACGTCACAACATTTATCCTCACACTTGCATCTGGTACAGAACAAACTCCTCCGTTGTCCTGGTTCAATCTCACCACTTAGTAGGACTCTTTCATTTACCAAGGTCTCTCCTCTTTTTGCATCCTCTGAATGTGATGATTGTGCATCCTCATCCACATGAGCAACCCTAGCTTGGCCCTTAGCTCTCCTATCTGTCCTTCCTTGTCGTTGAGGGCATTCAAAGGCACGATGACCTTCTTCATTGCAATGGAAACAGGTACCACAGAAGCCTCCTCTCCCTTGTCCACGTCCCCTACCTCTTCCTCTTTGATTTCCAAAGTCTTGATCATGGGAGCGGTTGAAACCCTCATTCCTCTGGTTCCTGCTAGTACCCACATCTTCATTTTTCTTTTGGGTTTCATTGCGGCCTCCAGATGATTTACCGCTTCCCCTTCCTCCTTGACCACACCCTTTTTGTCTTCCTTCAAACCTTTTATTCAACTTCTCTTCAACTTGTAGGGCAAACTGGTATGCATCTTCAACGCTGGTCATTCTTACCAGACTTAATTCCTCCTGGATGCTAGGTTGCAACCCATTGATATAACGAGCAACCTTCTCCTTATTTTCTTCTACATGCCCCGCTCTAATCAAGAGTCGATAAAATTCCTCTGTATATTCTTGGACTGATCTTCCTGCTTGCTTTAACCCATGCATCTTCTTAAACAAATCAAGCTCATAGTCCACAGGAATGAACTGCTTCTTCAATTTGTCCACCATGCGATCCCACCTTGTGATCTTCTCCTTTCCTCTTCTATTTATTTCCAATTGAACCTCTTGCCACCAGATTTTGGCATGGCCTTTTAGTTTGGCCTTTGCAAACTTAACCCTATCTGGGTCCCTGATATCCTCATACTCAAAGTATTCTTCCAGTTCATTGATCCAATTGATCAACTCATCTGGTTTCAGATTTCTTGAAAATACGCCCACTTCAATTGTGGGTCTTTTCCCAAACTTAGTAATGGCCCTAAAAAGCCTTTCCTCTACATGATTCAAAACTTCCCCGTCAAATTCCCCTTCTGGTCCCATAACTTCTTCTTCATTTTCATCCTCACTGTCATCACCAGAGGCAACATTTGCTCCTCTACGGAGCTCCTCTTGCAATGCTTGTACTTGCCTTTGGAGGGCTCTAACCTCCTCAAGATTAATAGCTTTGGTCCTTCTGCCACACTCTCTTCATGGAGGCATCTTCTAACTTGAACCCACAACCACACAGTCTTGGTGCAAACTGCCTCACAGTCGACGCTCAGTCTACACACTCAGGAAAACCTGCTCTGATACCACTTGATGGGGACACAACCCAAGAACAGAATGGACACAACAGAAAAAGGGAAATTATTTAACTAAGAAAATAAGCTAGTACAAACAATACAGAGAAAATAAACTTCAAAACATGCCCTAAGGGCTTACAATAGCATAAAACTGGAGATAATTTCTCCTTTCAATACCTCCTCTCAAACTCCACTCCAAACTGCCTTTTACAATGCCAGAAATCTACTTAAATAGACCCCAGAGGGTTAAGGACTAGGAGTACATTCTAGAAAGTGCTAGTAGACATCCACCGACCAAATAGAAGGTTCCATAAGCTGCGTTAGAAGTCGGCGCAAATCTAGAAGAATCCAGAAATGGTAACCGAACTTTCAAGAGGCATAACTTTTGAACCGTAGCTCCGATTGACGAACCGTTTACATTTTTGAAAAGCTCTCGAAGCACTCTATAGCCCTATGGACAAGATTTGCTCATCCCCCATTTTTCAGCCCTTTTAGAGGTCATTTAATGCCCCTAACTTGACTTTGAAGCATTCTTAGGAGGTCTCCAAAACTCAAAAAACTGTAATAACTTTCAAACCGTGGGGCCTTTTGACCTGATTCTTTTTCTGGAATGCTCTAAATCACAATTACATTCATCTGGCCAATTCACACCTTCTAGGTCACCAAAATGATGGCCAAATTGCATGCTCCTATTTTTTTAAGATTTTCTAGCACACTAATAGTTGAACTATGAGAGTTGGAACCTTTATTTGACCCAAATGGGTATCCAAAAATGAAAAGACATGAAACAGAAACTAAGTCTAAGTACATTTTTTTTGGGTGACACAGGATTGCCCTTATACCTCTAGATGCTCCTGCATCAGTTTGATACACATTATAAAAATCTCGAGCATTTTTAAACTCATAATCAATATTTCTTATTGTCATCATCAACTAGAACAATAGAAATTGTTCTTTCAAACACATAGCATACACCCTTGGGGGTACTCTACAAGCTATAGCCTAATTAGCTAGCTTCAAAGCCTTATTCATTTGTTGATTCTGCTTTTCTAGTTTCTCTTTTAATGATTCAATTTCTTCGTCTCTATCAAATATTGCCTTTTGCATCCAGTCTCTCTCTTACTTCCACAAGACTTTCTAAAAAATAAAATTATTATATAGACCAAACAATATTGACTGAATTGTTGATGACGAGCATTCTCGAGTTTTAGATTTCATCTTTTCTTTTCTGGCAACTTGTTGGAAATATTGGGTGTACCAAGTAGATTTATACAGTATAAGGGAGACTTTGGAATATTCAGAAACTGATGGCACGACAGGTTGCTCATTGTTGGGTGCTTCTTTTGGAACAATAGTAGGAATTGGATTACACATTTCTAGATTCTCTTGTAGTGTTGCCTTGATAGACTTAGCTTCATGTGCTTCTATTTTTTGGGGCTCTACTTGATCAGAAGAATCATCTAGAACATTTTCAACTACTGACTCTATTTGAGATTTTGAATCTAGGGCATTTGGTTTTTCAATAGAAGCTAGAGATACTCGACCTCACATGCGAGGGCTTTTATGTATAGGACCCTCTTCAACTTTGACCACTTTATAGGTCTATTTAGGCTTAGGCATGACTAGAGTAGATGCTACAGGATCAGTTACTGTAGGAACATACCTCTTTCTTTTTGTTACTTTAACAGAGGGATTTTACACTTCCCTTTCAAGGTTAGGGCTAACTTGAATCTTGCCTTTACCCCTAGAAGAGATCAACATATCTTCCTCTAGATTAGGCTTAGCAAACTTATCAAGAGAGGGCTCTTTTTGCTTCTCAGCTAGATTTTGAATTGGCTCTGTAGACACCTAAAAACCTTTAGAAAATAAAGTATTTTTATTTTCTGAAAAAGTCCTGATGACATCATCATTTATTAATTAATTATTTAATTAATTAATTAATTAATTTTTATGCCATTAAATCCCTTTATATTAATTAAAAATATTTAATTAAGGAATCCCTTCCAAAAATGTTTAAATCTTATTTAAACATTATTTCCTTATTTATTAATTATTTAATTAATAAATTGACCAAAAATCCTAAAATAAATAAAAAAACTATTTTTTTCCCAAAAGTTGGCCAATTTCCTTATGACCAATAACCTCTTCCAAAATCTTCTAATCCTTCTTTAATTTTGATTAAAGGCTAATCCCATCATTTCCTACCCCTAATCCCAACTCAAAATATTTAATTAAAATTAAATATTAATCCTCGTGTTTATTAAAAAAGTTTTAATAAATATCTCCTCAACCCAAACCCTTGAAATAAATAAAACTTTATTTATTTCCTAAAAATCTAATTTATCCTCATCCTAAGAAGTTCTAGACTCTTCTAGAAAGTCTCCATCCTCATCTTAGGAAATTCTAGACTATTCTAGAAAGTCTTTATCCTCCTCCAAAATCTAGACTCTTCTAGAAGATGTCTTTAAACCTAATCCTAATCCCCTCCTAACCTTGTCACATTCCCTAAACATGGGTTAAGACTTACTAACCCAAGCCAAAGCTAACAAATATCTCCTCCTTCACCCACCCTCATTAAATGCCATCCACTTGCCTATCCCTAAGCTAATCCTAAACCATCCTAATCCATCCTCTAATCATTTGCACAAGCCTAAGCAAGCTTAAAACCTTCCTAATCAAGTCCAAGTCGAATTTGCTCTCATCACCCTCAAAATATCTCAACCATAAAACTTTATGAAGTCCACTAGGTCATAAATGACTCTTACAAGCCCTTTTATTGCTCTTACAAGTCATTATGAGGGTCTTTATGAAGATTTTATCTCTTGAGCCTCCTTTGTTGACTCATCCTTGCCCTTTCCTCCATCCTCTCACCATGTGACATGTGTCACTCCTTGATTGGCTATAAGGAAGCACAATCCATGTGCTCTCCTCTCATGCAATCTGAGCCTTCCATAAGCTTTTTCCCATCCTTGCATCTTAGCCCTCAATCCCTCAAGCCTCTTGCCTATAAATTGGATCCTTCCCCTTTACAAAATAACACAATCCATGAAGTAAAGTTATAATGCTATTTTGAGAGCCAAATCCATGCTAAAGCCATCTATCCACACCAAAAATCCATAATCATCCATTGAAGCCTTTGGAAGCATATTGAGCATACATCCTATCTATTTAGACAAAGCTACTCAACAAGAGAGCTTCTCATTGAGAGAGCCCATTAATGGCTCATATTCTCAATTGAGATTTCATCTTAGTCTATCTTGAAGTTTATGAATTTTTTTTAGTTTGTAGAAGCTTTATTTAAATTTAGTTTCTATTAGCATACTAACATTGTTCATATACATTTTGGCACACCCGGTGGGACCCCGCATGGGTCATCTTCGTTAGCTTTTTTAGTCAAGTTTTGTATGTCATTTGCTGATTTTGGCTAATTTTTCTTGTTTTTGTGATTGGTAGGATTGTATAAATTGGTTTTGTAGGTCCACATGAGCATGAAGAAGACAAAAGAACTCATAATCTATCTCATAGTGTTTGCAGATTTTTCAAGCTTATAGGTGGACAAAGAACTTGAAATTCTTCTTCTTCTTCTTGTCTATATTCTTCTTATTCCATCTACTTCTTCTTCTTCTTCTTGTGGGAGATCTTGGCCATTTTTTTTTAAGAAAGCAAAATCATACACACTTCTTTTTAGTGCTTAAAATGAACCCCCAAATCATACTTAAATCCATTGAAAAATTAAAAATTTGCAAAAAAGAAAAAATCTTTTAACAAGTGAAACTAAACCAATCTAATAATTTGCATCCTTGCAACATCAAGGTTTTAGATACATTCATGCAAAATTAGGAACACTTCATTTTTGGGAATTTAAAAAGAACTTCAAGTTTCCATTTCAAAAAGTTCAAAATCAACACTAAGTGCACACTAAAGTTCTTTTAAAAAAATCTCATAAAAACTAAGAGTCCTAAATGGTTGCCAAAAATTGTCCTAAAAGCTTTGTTATTTGTTCCAAACAAATGTCTTATTGCAAAATCTTGAATGTTTCTTAGGATTTTCATGCATCAAAACAATCTAGGAATAAAAATTTTGGGCTTAAAATATGCAAACTAGAACACAAAATCTTGAATGAAAACCAAAGTCCAAAGAGTCATTTTCACTTTTGAGTCCAAAACAATCTTGAATGATCTAAGGTTAAAACAAAGCACTTCAAAGTTCTTAAAACAACACACAAAATCTCAATCTTGAATGCTCAAAAGAAAACACTTGAATGTTTAACCACTTTTCTTTGAATGCATGTTGCTAAAATCACTCTTGAATGCCATGGATTAAAATCAAATTTTTCTTGAATGCATGGTTAAAACAACAAATCCAATCTTGAATTCTAAGGATCAATTAACTATTGCAATATCAAACACTTCATTTGGAGCTTCTAAAAATTGAACAAAACAAATCTCTTTTCCACATGCAATCTAGGTAAAGTTTGATTTTTGGACATTTAAGAAACCTTGTTAAGTTAAAATACAAATTTGCAAAAATCAATTTGAGTAGTTCCTTGGACTCACCTCTTTTCTAATCACCCATCAAATATTAACCATTGGTTGCAATCTCAACGCCATTTATGGAGATGGGTCTACTTGAAAAAGGTGTTAAATGTTCCACAATCTAACTCACTCACTTGGTCTTTGAATTTTTGCTTTAACTTTATCAAAATTCTTAAATGATCAAAACTCTATATTAAATAGATCACACTTCAAGTTTGGGCACTAAAATTGAACAACAACTGACGTGGAGAGCCTCCGGGCGCGCGCTTGAAATCGAATCTCACACACTTTTGTTTTGGACTTAAAACAAACTCACACTCAATCTTGAATGCCTTAAAAAAAATTAATCGATACTTGACGTGGAGGGCCTCTGGGCGCGCGAGTTTGCTTTTGTTGACCCTAACTCTTCTTATTATTTTTATTCTTTGATCGATTTACTTTTGTTGGCGCTTCAAGTTGGAATAAACATTGTATCTTAAACATGAGTGCTTGCAAAGTCTAGATCAGAAAACTTAAGCGTCAGTTGGTAAAAGAACAAATGTGTTTTTTAGCCCAAGGTCATCCAAGTCTTCTCTCCCCTTGTCGTCTTTCGAGGCCATCTTGGGTGCATAAGATTAGGATCCAAAACCTTGTTTCTTTTTAGGAGGCCTGCTTGGGGATTTCATCACCCCTTGGACGACCTCAACTCCAGCGTTCTGGCGGAGTATAAGAATCGGAAGGTGAATCGAAAGACACCTCTCTTGGGATCAAGATTTTGTCACTCGGGCTAAGCCTCAAGGAACTTTATACCCTTGAGAAGTGAAAGAGGAGAAGTGGGTTACCGCTCCTCTCGGCTGTGTGACATCTTTTTGGTCTCATCTACGGATTTGGGCCTCACGTACCTTGGGTATATCGAGGACTCCTTAGCTAAACCAACTGTCAGCCTTGTAGACAACCATCTAGGATGTTAATGTGTTTGAGGTGACTGATCGAAACATTTGTAGAACATACACACTCCTTGGCGCAAGTATCACTTTCTGAGAATCAAAAACTTCTATCTGGTTGTTTCTATCTATTGCTTGATCTTTTATTTGTTGAATGAATGTTTGCCAAACTTGGTCAATCCTAGCTTAGGGCATACTTAGCGTAGTCACTGCCTATTCCAGAAGTTGAATGAGTTGAAGCAAAACAAACAAGATCTCTCAAAGCCAAGAAAATTCAGAAATTGATGTCAGAGCAACTCAAACCCAAACAGAAGTTCCACAAGGTTAAACTCAAACCATCTCTAGCATACCAAGAACTTTCAGCCAAGAGAAAAGAAATAACACCAAGCCCACGAATTGCCAAACTCCACAAAGTAGAGGCAAAAGCTACCAACGAAGCACTTCAAGAGGCCTGGTTAGAGCGCACCATCAAATTTAGCCAACATCCAGGAGTTAATCCTGCTTATGCCTTACCAACTAGGCATGATTTCTATGATTAGACACCCTTGTTTCTCCACATCTTCTTGGATAAGCTTCACTTTAGAGTCATTTTTGTAGAAAAGCCAGCCATCTTAGGTTATCCCCTTAAGCATTATTAGCTCATCCATCTCATTTAGAATCAAACCATCTAGTCAGCAATCAAAACCTCACATCCAAGCCTTCACAATTGTTGTCACTTTTGCCAAAAGTTTGCCACTCCTAAAATCTTCCAAATCCATCAATCTCACCAAGGTTATCCCTTTGATAGAGCTTTGTCTAGGGTGATCCAGCTTTGTCACTTGTTATCCCTCATCACCTTAAGCTAAAGGTTGGGATCCACAAGTGGTCAATCTCGTATCCTTCCTAAAGGATCATCAGTCTATCCTTAAGTTGACACAATCACCACCAAGCTTACACATAGGAAAGCAGACCTTTCGTGCTTTGGCAACATATCTTTGAAGTTAGAATCTCCAACCCAATCCTCCTTAGGTTTTTTCGTATAGCTTTGCCTTAACCTAGGAAATCATTTGCATAGAGAAGCCTTCCCCCTTTTGCATCCATCAGCATTATTGCATCTCATCCCTAAGAGCATTTTTCATGCCACCTGTCACTCGCTTAGCCAAGAAGAAAGAAACAATGGAGCCCTATCATTTGGATCGAACAGCCTCACCCCCCTTGAGCACTCAGCCATCCTTCAGCCCAGAGAAAGCTATGCCATCACGTACTGACATTGAAGCTTTCATGAACCAACCAGGAAATGCAGTATTGGTAAATGCCATTATAGACATGAACAAAGAGACAATCATGGCTAATTTTCGAAGGGAAAATGTAGGAACCTTTGACTTTGGAAGACCCCCTCCATTATCAGATCCATCTCACCCATTGTTTGGGCAGCTACCACCACCCATAGGCTCTTATGATCCAAATTATCCTCAATATATGCCAAAAGAAGAGCCTCCAGCCAATCCATATGATCCAACAGACCCAAACATACCATCATCCACCCAAGTTGAAATCTCCATGCCGCAAGCCAACCCAGCCACCACCACTCCATCCTTGGTTCATACCTCTCCGCTCCAAACCCCCTTTACCCAAAACAGCTCACCATTCACCCCCTTCACTATTGTTGCTGCTGCTCCCCAATCCAGCCTTCCAAATCCACCCATCTCCCAAATCAGTGCTAGCATCTTTGGCCAACCTCAGCAATATACAACAGGGATGCCACCCATGGGGCCAAGTAATCAACCTTTCATCACCCCCAGCTTGTTCACTGCAGCCCAACACACAATCCCATCATTTCCATTAGGTCTTGGGAGCTCAATAGCATTACCCACAAATCTACAAGCTACTACCCTCACTCCACAAAGCTATCAAATCCCACAAGCTACTACCAATTTTCTACCAAGCTCCCAATGACCCCAGCCCCTGCCACCACTCTACCAAGCTTCCAAATCCAACCACAAAGCTATCAAACCCCATCAGTTCCATTCCCAAGCTTTCAATTCCCACCACCTCCACCACCAACTAATCCATTACCTCCAATTACCAACTACTTTTCAATGCCACTTCTAGGAGGTAATCCACCACCCCAGCCAACCACCAATTATTTGCAGATACCATCCCAAATGGGGGCACAACCCACATATATTGGTCAAACCCCACAAGCCCCCCAATCCTTTCCCCAAGCCTCTCAACCATCTTATACCTTACCTCCACAAAGCAATCCATTTATCCCACAGCCAGCTTATGTTCCTCAATCCCAACCTCAAATCCCATAACAACAGCAAGCCTCGCAGCACATGTAGCAATATGCGCCACCTCCCCCTCAGCAACCTATCATCCACCATGTAGCTGCCCAAATAATGTACAATCCCTATCAGCAAATCCCTCATAGCCATCCATATTCAGTGGCCCCATCCAGTACATACCTACCTCAAGGCACTCCTACATTGGGGGCACCCCAGCCATCACCTATCAATTCAGAATGGGAGCAAATGAAGATAGCTCTGAAAGCCATCCAAGAAGGGAATGATCCGAAGACATTCAAGTTTGAGAATGTGTGTCCTTACCCATTTGACAGAGCCATTACCATGACACCATTTCCCAAACACTTTGAGGTACCCAAATTTGACAAATTCAGAGGAAAAGGAGACCCTGTCACACATATCAAAGAATTTTACATGCACTGCCAAGATGTAGCATACAATGATGTCTTCCTCTTGCGCCTTTTTCCCAAAAGCTTAGTTGGACCAGCTCTTGAATGGTTTTATAGAATCCCCTATGGTACAATTAAAAACTTTGCTGAATTATCTGAGGCATTTGTAGCCCAATATGCCCATCTTGTTGAAACAGAGCTATCAATAGTTGATCTTGTCCACACCAAGCAAAAAGGTGGAGAAAGCCTTGCCGAATACCTGCAAAGATGGCAAACCCTTACCACCCGCATATCCTGCACCTTGCCAGAACGCCATGTTGTGAAAATGTTTATTGATAATGCCCATCCTAGCTTGGCTCACCACATGACCATGAACTGTTTGCAAACCTACAAAGATATCAAAGAGAAAGGAATGATCCTTGAGCAAGGACTCATTAAAGATGGTGTGGTCAAGCTTTACAAGGAAGCCAACCAAAATCAAACACATTCCAATGACAAGTCTAGGTATTGGAACAAAAACAAGCACGTTGCAACAGATGGCGTCACTGACACCAGACATGTGAATATTGTTGGTCCTTCTCACAACCAGTCCAACCCACCATATCAACCAAAAAATCAACAAGCTATCAACTACCAACAACAGAATAACCAAAGCTATCAAAACCACACTCCAAGACCCAACTTTCAAGGGTCTAGCAATCAAGCTAATGCCATCAATGTAGCTGCAGGACAAAAGCCTAGATTCCAACCTACACCTAGAAACTATACACCCCTTGGTGAGCCATTGGATGTCATTTTTGAGAAATTAGTCAAAGAAAACCTCATCAAATTTCCTCCTACCCAGCAAATTGACCCAAGCCAATCCAAAGCTGCATGGTACAAAGATAATGAGTACTGCAAATTTCATAGGGTAAAAGGTCACACTACCCTCAGATGCATGAAACTAAAAGACTATGTGCAGGACCTCATTGATCGGAAGGAAATCACTGTTGGTGCCCAAACCTCTCCCAATGCAGGCTTACAGATCTATCAAAATGCTTTTCCTCCACACCACAACCAAAATCCTAGAAAAGCACCTATCCAAACCAACAACAACAACACCAACAACCGTCAACCAAACCAACAGCATGGGAAGAAAAATGACCACACTTCATCCTATATAGACTATGGTAGCCTTATAGGTTGTATATCCGAGAAAGAGCCTTCCGTCAATGTTATCAATATCCAAGGACCAAACAATGAGTGTGCAATCACCACTCAAAGAGCGCGATTTAACATCGCAGGCCCACCTGTTACACCAACACCATCAGCTCCATCAAAAAGCCAGTACAATATCTTGGAACACCTTGGGAACATGCCAGCCCAAATCTCCATTTTAGACCTTCTTCGCACTAGTCCTATGTACAAGAACATCCTTGACAGTGCTCTCATAAAATCTCGTGTCCCTTCTGATATCAATGCTACTGATTTTCGTAATCTTGTTGGACACCTCTCATCCTCATGTGCCCTATCGTTCAAATCCACCGACATACCCGTGGTCGACCCAGATCACACCCTTCCGCTTCGCATAGCCATCATGGTATCCAACTTTGCTGTAAAAAGAGTAATGATAGATAATGGATCAGCCTTGAATATTTGCACCCTAAAATTCATAAAACAAGCTGGGTATACTGAGGCAGATATCATCAGTGAGGTTATCACCATCAAAGCTTATGACAACTTGGAAAGAACCACAGAAGGAACTATTTTGCTGCCAATCAAGGTTGGGCCAGTCATCCAAGAGACACTCTGCCATGTTATTGATCTAAACCTACCATTTAACATCCTCCTCAGTCGCCCATGGATTCATGCCATGAAAGTCGTTCCATCCACTTACCATCAGTGCATCAAATTTCTGCATCAAGGCACTGAGGTAACCATCCATGCCGATCCAGAACCCTTTGCTTACTGCAATGCAGTTGAAGCTTCATATACAAACCATTGCCCTGGAATTGATATCGGCACATCCATCGCCAGCTCATCCCACACTTATAATGACCCAGAAACCATCCTTGCCTCTACCCTGTCTACCGTGAAGATCAATAACAAAGGTTGTGGAGAGTATAGTCTGTCAGATGCATTTGCTGTCGGGGCACTCCCACTTGATCCACATGCCCATGGACGACCGACATATCACAAAGCTAAGGAAATTCCACCTCCTCGATACAAACAGTTTGGCCCAACAACCTTTGTATCCTCAAAAATCCCTCTTCATGAGGAGCTCACTCCAGATATCAACAAATGGTTACATAAGGATGCACCTCAAAGAAATCAAGCACGCCTTGATCACTTCAGCCAAAAGTATCCCCAAGAACATAAGCTCATCACTGACAAATGGAACTATCAAGGTGGTGGTCTAGGACCAGAAGAAAGAGGCATGCAGTGCCCCATCAACGCACACAAGTGGGAATCGAAGTCAGGTCTTGGCTTTGGCATACCCACAACTGGGGGCACCAATGAGAACGGTCACGCTTTTTCAAACATTCACCGCGACCTTGTTGAAATTGAAGACATTCCTGAGGAAGTTGAAAAGAGAGCCTACGACGATATCCTAGACCAAATCTCCCTCGGAGACTCTATTCTCCAAGAACTATCCATCCACCTCATTGACCTACCACTCGCCCATCCACAACTCATAGATTGGGACCAACCAAGTGTCATACACATCGATGAGTTCACATCAGAGGAGGCACTTCTAAGATTCATGGGAGCTGAAACTCCTCACAAGAAAACAAAGCCAGATTCTGCCTATATCTACAAGCTAGATCCCAAGGGGTATTTTGGAGAAAATCCCCAACCTAGTTCCGATACACCCAAAACTGGAACTAAGGTGAATCTGAGACTAGCTAAGGCAACGAAGAGAACCCCTCAGCAAGAAAATCTAGAGCCACAAGAAGAACATGAGGATTTAGCATTGCCTCCTCAAGATAATCGACCAGAGGTGTCTTCTATTCTAATTGAGGATACTCGAGAAGTCAACATTGGTTCTTCAGAGATCCCCAGACTTGTTCACATTGCTGCATCCCTATCACAAGACCAAGCTGACCTCCTCTTTGAGGTCTTAAGAGAGAATATTGGCCGATTTGCATGGTCATATCAGGACATGCCAGGACTTGATCCAAAGCTTGTAGTTCATCATCTTGCAGTTGATCCAAAGATCAAGCCCGTCAGACAAAAGCTTAGAAAAATGCACCCCAAGGTGGCATTATTGGTCAAAGCTGAATTAGAAAGAATGTTAGCTGCTAAGATTATCCGACCTATCGACTACTCCGAGTGGATCTCCAACATGGTCCCTGTCACTAAACCTTCCGGTGACATCAGAATCTGCACTGGTTTTAGAGATCTTAACAAAGCTTGTCCAAAAGATGATTTTCCCTTGCCCAACATAGATATGATTGTAGATCTTACAGCTGGACATGAAATTTTGTCCCTCATGGATGGATTTTCTGGGTATAATCAAATCAAGATTGCAGAAGAGGATCAGCATAAGACAGCATTCACTACCCCTTGGGGAACCTTTTGCTACAACATGATGCCTTTTGGCCTAAAGAATGCTGGGGCTACCTATCAAAGAGCTATGACAGCCATTTTTCATGATCTCATCCATAGCATTTTGGAGGATTATGTGGATGATATCTTGGTCAAGTCTCATACCTTCATGGATCATCTTGCTGACTTGGAGAAAGTCTTTGATAGGTTAGCCAAATATCATCTCATGCTGAATCCCAAGAAATGTGTCTTTGGGGTCACATCTGGCAAGCTTCTAGGCTTCATAGTTTCTAAACGAGGTATAGAGATTGACCCCAAGAAGGTCAAGGCTATCTTAGACATGCCTCCTCCCCAGACACTGCGACAACTTCGCTCTCTTCAAGGAAAGCTCCAATCTGTTCGGTGCTTCATCTCCCAACTTGCAGATAAGTGTACACCATTTTCACATTTACTAAAGAAGGATGAGAACTTCAAGTGGGATCCTTTATGTCAGCGCAGCTTCGACCATCTCAAGCAGTATCTCATCAATCCCCCTATCTTGGTTCCACCAATTCCTGGTCGTCCCCTAATTTTGTACATATCAGCAACACCTACTGCTCTAGGGGCACTTCTAGCACAGCTTGATGACTACAAAAGAGAAAGAGCCATCTACTACATCAGTAGAACCCTATTTGGTTATGAACTCAATTACACTCCTATGGAAAAAGCTTGTTTGGCAGTTGTCTTCTCAACTCAAAAGCTTCGCCATTACATGCTAAGTCATACCATCCAACTAGTCTCCAAGATTGACCCTCTCAAGTATATGCTCTCTAGAACAGCACTTACAGGCCGTTTGGCCAAATAGGTTATGCTCCTTAGTGAATTTGACATCCAGTATGTGGATAGAAAGGAAATCAAAGGACAAACTATAGCAGATCACCTAGCTGATGCACCTCTAATAGATGCTTATCTGTTGATCACAGAATTTCCAGATGAGCATATCTGTCTAATTGAAGAACAACCCCCATGGAAACTTTATTTTGATGGCTCATACACATCTCATGGATCAGGGGCAGGAATATTGTTGGTCACACCTCAAGGAGATTACATTCCAAAAGCCTTCAAGCTACAATTCCCTAGCACCAACAATATAGCTGAATATGAGGCCCTCATAGCAGGATTAAAGATAGTTGTAGAATGGAACATTGTTGAGCTACAAATCTTTGGCGATTCTCAGCTCATCATCAAGCAAGCCCTAAATGAATATCAAACCAAAGATGAAAAGCTATTACCCTACAAAGAGCTAGTTGATCAGCTAACCCAACATTTTACAAAGCTTCAGTTTACACAAGTGCCTCGAACACAGAACAAAGCAGTAGATGCTATGGCTACTATAGGCTCGCTCTTGGAAATTCCCCAAGCAGCTACACAGTATGAGTTTTTAGTGGAGCAGCTCCTCACACCCGCCTATGCGAATGAGGATTCAAACCGTGTTTGTATCTTGGTTGGTTCCCAATCCCCTTGGTACCATGAGATTCACGCTTACCTTAACGATGGTATCATATCCCCTCACCTCACACGTACCCAACGCCAGAACCTCATTCGAAAATCATCCCGCTATGTTATCATAGCCAATACCCTATATGGTCGGGGTTATCACGATACTCTCTCTCGATGTTTAGACCAAAATGAGGCCGCGATGGTGTTAAAGGAAGTACACTCTGGACTTTGCGGTGCCCACACGAGTGGTATTGTCCTAGCACGACAAATCCTTAGAGCAGGCTACTATTGGCCTACCATTGAAGAAGACTCTTGTGACTTTGTCAGAAAGTGTCTCCCATGTCAGCAACATGCAAATCTTGTGCACGCTCCAGCACAGGATCTACAACCTATTGCACCACCTTGGCCTTTCGCTTGTTGGGGCCTTGATCTAGTTGGAACTATCACACCCCTCTCATCTGATGGACATAAATGGATAATAATAGCTACAGACTATTTCACTAAATGGGTGGAAGCAGTCCCCCTAGTCTCAGCTACAGGAGTTCAGGTCTCCAAGTTTATCTTGTACCACATTGTTTGCCGCTTCGGCATCCCATCCACCATCTTCACTGACCACGGAGGTAACTTTGAAAATCTCAACATGGAAGAATTATGCACTTCCCTCCGCATCCATCACCGCTTTTCTAGCCCATATTTCCCACAAGGTAACGGCCAGGCAGAGGCAACTAACAAAACCCTCCTCAAAATTCTAAAGAAAGTTGTCAATGATTCCGGCCGTGATTGGCACCTACAAATAAATCCAGCCCTATGGGCCTATCGAACTTCCTTCCGTACATCCACAGGCACAACTCCATACTCCCTAGTCTATGGTGCCGAAGCAGTACTACCTATAGAGGTTGAACTTCCCTCCTTGCGCATATCTTTGCAAGGGCAAATATCAGATGAAGAATATAGAGTAGCTCGGCTCACCCAGCTAGATCTCTTAGACGAGAAGCGACAACAAGCCTATGATCATCTCACAGTCTATCAAACTCGTCTCAAAAGGAATTTCAACAAGAAGGTGCTTCCATGACACTTTCAGCCAGGTGACATGGTCCTTAAAGAAAACATGAAAGTCCAAGTAGATCGAGAAAAGAAAGGCAAGTTTGAACCTACATGGCTTGGTCCTTATGTTGTCACTGCTTCCTTTGGCTCTGGAGCTTATCAGCTATCTACACCAGAAGGAGAACTCTTGAATGATCCTACTAACATCATTCATCTCAAGAAGTTCTATGCTTGAAGATCCTTGGTATACCAGGCTTTTGAAAAATACAAAAGAAAAAAAAATAGTAAAGAGAAATAAGCGTCCAATGGTGAAAACTTGGCAATTCAAGCACCTTGGATAGGTACCTTGGTGAAAACCTGGTAATTCAGGCGCCTTGTGTACTAAAGACTAATCCATTATCTATCACTATCCTATCCCTCATCCATTTACCCACCATCCCATAAGACACACTTGCTTGTTCCCTTGGTGTTCCAACCAAATATCCAAAATCTGATGAAGCTTGTAAATACCTCCTGTACAGCTTGTAAATCTTGTACCAAAGCTTGTATTATACCTTGTAAATCTTGTACCATACCTTGTATATCCAAATCTTGTCCAAAGCTTGTACCATACTCCAAATTGTAGATAATCTTGTATCCTAGCTTGTATCCTATCACATGCACCCAAAGAATTCCATTTTCCTTAAGCTTTTCACAAACCATCTACCTATCCACCTATCACCTATTATAGACATCCCATCCTTCACAAACATTTCCATCTCACAAAAAACAAAACATGAACAAACTTGTACATTTGTAACATATCTTGGTCCATCAGCTTGTACATCCTCTTTAACTTAGTACCATTGTATCTATCCAGCGTTCATGTCAGTTCATCCTTGATCAGCATCTTGCACCCATCACACATCTTGGTTAGCTATTCCAACGCATCCTTTAGCTAGATTTCCTGTCACCAAAGTGTTATCTTTCTTAGTTCAGCTTGCCAGATGCATCACTCATCCAAATCCACCAGCTTCGGTGCTCTCCAATAGGTCCTTGCAGGATATAGCTTTCCTCATGTCTGATCTTGGTCCGTTAGTGCCTTGTCCTACCCATCTCGTTGGCAAACGGCTCTCTTTTGGATTTTCACTTTCTTTTGATTTGGGATCTTCCCTTTTGGGTCTTGAAGTATCTTTTCCAAGCAATCTCCTTGTTCCCTCCTCAAGGTTGCCACGATCTTCCATATCATGGTATGCTGCGAATGGGGCAATTAGAGCGTAAGGTCTTGATCAGGTCTTTCGTTTGTTTTTCTTTTCTGCTTGTGGGTTCTCCAGTGTCGTTTCCACGCTGCTTCCTCTAGGATTCATGTGTGATGCTGGGGCAATCCTTGTGTGTTTTTTTTGAGTTAGTTTGTCAGTCCTTTGGACGGTTGGTGAAAAGGCCTTGATGTTCTTGGTAACCTTGGCAATTAACCAATAGTCCTATAGCAAATCTAGTGCTCAACTACATGGTGGTACTTCTCTTTGAAGTATCCCCCCGCTCAAAAAGCTTCAATGGTTTTCCTTCATCTCCATTATCCCCCATCCATATCCAGCATCCGTCTCTCCTACCCCAGCTGATGCATCAGTATCTCTTTGAATCAATCATCACTCTTAGCTTTAGGGATCCACAATCCTAGTCTTAGGGATCCACCAATCCAAATCAACCCACCAAGCCTCATCTTTCGAGATCCACAATCCTAGTCCTAGGGATCTCCGAAACCCATCTTCCACCAATCTAACTCTTTGAAATCCTGTTGCATCATCCTTATAATCCCCTCATCCATCTCCCTATCCTGGATTCTTTTTTATAGCGCTCCGCTCCTTCATCCTCTGCAATCCCTGAGGTCTTAAGCTTGCTTCCTCTTGTGCATCTGATTCTCCTTTATCATTCTCCCATAGTGAGAGTTTGAGCTAATTCAACCCCTTCTCTTTGCCAATCTGAGTTTCCTTGCTCATCCGAGATTTTTGTACTTTTCAAGAAGCCATCGAGCCTCGCTTTCTCTCCCCGCTGCCTTCTTGAGGGGGCATCTCACAGCCCATTCTCTCCTCTTCTGCTCTAGCCTTGGGCATCTTATTTTCTTATCTTTGATGTCATGCCACTTGTGGCATCACATCAAAGAGGGGCAAAATGTAGACACCTAAAAACCTTTAGAAAATAAAGTATTTTTATTTTCTGAAAAAGTTCTGATGACATCATCATTTATTAATTAATTATTTAATTAATTAATTAATTAATTTTTATGCCATTAAATCCCTTTATCTTAATTAAAAATATTTAATTAAGGAATCCCTTCCAAAAATGTTTAAATCTTATTTAAACATTATTTCCTTATTTATTAATTATTTAATTAATAAATTGACCAAAAATCCTAAAATAAATAAAAAATTTATTTTTTTCCCAAAAGTTGGCCAATTTCCTTATGACCAATAACCTCTTCCAAAATCTTCTAATCCTTCTTTAATTTTGATTAAAGGCTAATCCCATCATTTCCTACCCCTAATCCCAACTCAAAATATTTAATTAAAATTAAATATTAATCCTCATGTTTATTAAAAAAGTTTTAATAAATATCTCCTCAACCCAAACCCTTGAAATAAATAAAACTTTATTTATTTCCTAAAAATCTAATTTATCCTCATCCTAAGAAGTTCTAGACTCTTCTAGAAAGTCTCCATCCTCATCCTAGGAAATTCTAGACTATTCTAGAAAGTCTTTATCCTCCTCCAAAATCTAGACTCTTCTAGAAGATGTCTTTAAACCTAATCCTAATCCCCTCCTAACCTTGTCACATTCCCTAAACATGGGTTAAGACTTACTAACCCAAGCCAAAGCTAACAAATATCTCCTCCTTCACCCACCCTCATTAAATGCCATCCACTTGCCTATCCCTAAGCTAATCCTAAACCATCCTAATCCATCCTCTAATCATTTGCACAAGCCTAAGTAAGCTTAAAACCTTCCTAATCAAGTCCAAGTCGAATTTGCTCTCATCACCCTCAAAATATCTCAACCATAAAACTTTATGAAGTCCACTAGGTCATAAATGACTCTTACAAGCCCTTTTATTGCTCTTACAAGTCATTATGAGGGTCTTTATGAAGATTTTATCTCTTGAGCCTCCTTTGTTGACTCATCCTTGCCCTTTCCTCCATCCTCTCACCATATGACATGTGTCACTCCTTGATTGGCTATAAGGAAGCACAATCCATGTGCTCTCCTCTCATGCAATCTGAGCCTTCCATAAGCTTTTTCCCATCCTTGCATCTTAGCCCTCAATCCCTCAAGCCTCTTGCCTATAAATTGGATCCTTCCCCTTTACAAAATAACACAATCCATGAAGTAAAGTTATAATGCTATTTTGAGAGCCAAATCCATGCTAAAGCCATCTATCCACACCAAAAATCCATAATCATCCATTGAAGCCTTTGGAAGCATATTGAGCATACATCCTATCTATTTAGACAAAGCTACTCAACAAGAGAGCTTCTCATTGAGAGAGCCCATTAATGGCTCATATTCTCAATTGAGAGTTCATCTTAGTCTATCTTGAAGTTTATGAATTTTTTTTTAGTTTGTAGAAGCTTTATTTAAATTTAGTTTCTATTAGCATACTAACATTGTTCATATACAGGCTCTATGGCTTCTTCCTCATTTTCTAAGTTTGGAGGAACAAGATTAACTTGCGGCTGTAAAGTTTTAGTTTCAACAAATTCTACCCATGAAATAGGGGAAGAATCCCTAAGAGATTTTTTAACTAGAAGCTTAATGAGGGCATGATGGGAAACAAAATTTGGCTTTCCTTTTTAGGTTTCTTCAACACTGATACATAACATATTGTAAAGAAAATTGGGAAGATTAACTTGGATGTTATGCCTTATGAAACTAAGTAGTTTAAAATGATGAGCATGTAAGTTTGAAAACCTACTTGCATAGGTTAAATATCTGATAATGTGGGTTGCTAGCTTTGGATATGGAGGTGGAAGAGAAAGTCTCTTATATCCTTGTTTTGTGATGTCTAGTTGAGGGTCACCTTGCTGAGTAAAATGTGCCCTTGTAGATCTAGCATCATGCTCATTTGGATAATGTTCCCCAATTGTTGGTAACCTGATGACCTCTACTATTCTTTCCTTAGTAGCAACCACTCTTAATCCCCAAACTGAGGCTTCTCCTTCATCAAATGTTGTCATGAACTCCATTGCCACTTCCTCATTGAATTTTGTTAATTGTAAGAAATAACCGAGTCATCTACAAGCATGTAATCGTTGCACTGCTTCAATATTTGCGAGTAAAATATTATGCATGACTGGCTCATACCTCTTTAGATGTCCTCCCATATTCAAAATTTTTGGCTTCCACTCTTTCTACTGCAACAAAGTTTTATTTTGCTCTGACCTTCAAAACTTATTTTTAAAATGCCATATGTTGTTACCACTTCTCATAATCAAGACCCCTTTGTTTATGGCATGTAGAATAATGATGCATTAATGATGGAGTATATTGAGGCTTTAACTACAAATGTTCCCATAATAGCTCTTAGTCCTTTCAATCATGCTAAGTACAAGAGATCTTTTCTTAAAAATTGTAATAAAAGGTACGACGGATACAGAAAGATTTAAAAAATTAATGACATGAAAACTATCATACTTTCGCCAAAGTACATTCTTTGATGTAGACATGACTAGGATAATGCGGAGGTGACATTTAGAAATTACTACACTTTCTCGGCCCCCCACTAAAATTTGACAAGTGTCCTCACTTTAAAAAATTTGGTATGGGAAGGAGAAACTAGCTTAAGTCTTATACGATATATATAATGCAGTATTAGATATAAATATCGAAACCCATATTTTTAAAAAATGAATAAAGAGAAAAAGAAATTTTTGTAGCTACAAATTTGTGATTGTACATCTACATGCAAGTTGATGATGTGGCAAAGGTTGATGATCACAAAAAGTGCTAACGGTCTTGTTAATTGAAAGCAAAAGAAATAGAGTATGGGTAATGTGGAAGGTGGAATGTGGGTGGATGGTAGATAAAGAAATGAGATGGGTTGATTATGAAGAAAGAGAGAAGTGAATGGAAGAATGGGGCCACATATTTAAATGAGGTTTTATTATGAAGGTTCTTGGAATTCTATCATTGCATGGCTGTAGGAAGAAGATTTTCATCTTCTACTGCAGGAACTGTGTTCAGAAGAGGTGGTGCACTAGTTGGTGCACTAGGTCTATGGCTCATGATAGAGATGCAGCCTATGGCCATTCACAAATAACTTAAATTGAACAAGATCAATGGTTGTGAGTTGTACTACACCATTATCAAATACATGCTAAATTTCATAAGGCCCTAACCATCGAGACTACAATTTCCTTAGATTCTCTTTGAAATGAGAATTATAAAGGAGGGCCAATCTCCTGCTTGAAATCTTTTATTCTTGATATGTGCATCATGCCATTACTTTCACTGGTTTTGAATAATTTATGTTCTTTCTAGAGCTCTCTTTCATATTTCATTCAACGAATTTAAATTGAGGAGTCACTCTTGTTGTGCTACAGGAAGATTGATGTTCAATTCTAAAGCAGTGCGCAATGTCTTGTGTTCAAATTCAATGGGTAACATTGTTGATTTACCATAAACAAGCTCAAATGGAGTAAATCCAGTGGTTGTCTTCCATGTTGTCTAGTATTCCCAAACGACTTCCATTAATATACTTGTCCAATCCTTCATATGTATGTGTACTGTTTTAGTCAGAATGGCTCCAAGTTCTCTATTGGTAACCTCTTCTTGCCCATTTTCTTGAGGGTGATAAGGACTAGATTTATGGTGCCTTATTTTGTACTCCTTCATAACTTTAGTGATCAAATTTGATGTAAACTAAGGTCCTTGATCTGTGAGAATTTCTCTTGGCACTCCATAACGGGTGAATATTTCTTGATATAGAAACTTAGCTACTTTCTCATCTCTAGCATTTTTTATTGCTCTAGCTTCCACTCATTTAGTTACATAATCCATACATACCAAGATGTAGGACTTTCCAATTGATGGTGGGTGAATTGGACCTATAAATTCCATGCCCCATTTGTCAAAAGGGGTGACGACAACTTGTGGAGTGAGTGCAATCTCATCAATTTTGGTTGGCCAGCCCATCCTTTGGCATTTGTCACAATTAGTTGTATATGTCATTGCATCCTTATGTAGGGTTGGCCAATAGTACCTTGGTGTATCTTCAATGTTGTTCTATTTTGTGCAAAATGGCCTCCACATGGTTCATCATGACAAGCATATAATATATCATATGTCTCATCTTCCCTGACACACCTCCTCATGACTTGATTTGGCCCTACATAGAAGAGATTGCTATCTATCCAAGAGTATTGAAACCTTTTCTCTACTAACTTTCTTTTTTCTTTATAAGAGAAGTATGGGGGCAGTCTATTTGCAACAAGATAATTTGCAATATCTGCATACCATGGTGTATGAGTTGTTATATGGAACAAGTGCTCATCTAGAAAAGTGTCTTCAATTAGAGTTGGATCTTCATCAGCAATGGTCAATCTAGACAAATAATTTGCAACTATGTTGGATTTTCCTGGCTTATCAGTAATGGTAATATTAAATTCTTATAAAAACAAGAACCATCTTGCCAATCTAATAGTGACAGCTAGTTTGTTCATTAAATACCTTATAGTTCAATGATCAGTATGAACAAAAATAGGATATCTAGTCACATAGTGTCTAAATTTGTTCAATGCATAGACTATGGCTAAAGTTCTTTTTCTGTTACTATGTAATTCAGCTTGGGTCCATGAAAGCTTTTACTAATATAGTAGATGACATTCTCAAGGTTAGTAGGCTTTTGTCCTAATACAACTCCTACGGCATAGTTTGATGCATCAGTATGAATATGAAATGGAATTGACGAATCTTTGTCCTTGTAAAACTAGTGTTGTGTGAGAAGTTTCTTAAGCTGCAGGAAGGCTTCATTGCATTCAGGGTTCCAAATAAATTCAGCTTCCTTAGTTAATAATGTGTACAAGGGGCTAGCTATTTTGCTGAAATCTTTTATGAAACGTCTATAATATCCAGTATGACCTAAAAAAGATCTTACATCTTTCAATTTTGTAGGTATGGGCAATGTTAGAATTACCTCTATCTTAGCTGGGTCCACTTGTATTCCTGCAACTGATATGAAATGACCAAGTACCACTCCTTCCTACATGAGTATGAAACATTTTTCACTATTAAGTGCTATATTATACTCTTTACATCGGATAAGAACCTTTTCAAGATTCATCATGGCTTCTTCAAAGGTGACTCCAGTTGTTGTGAAATCATCCATATATATTTCCATATAATCATGTGATATATCATCAAAAATGTTGATGACATCTCGCTGGAATGTTGCAGGAGCATTACACAGGCCAAATGGAAAAACTGAATATGCAAAAGTACCCCATGGGCATGTAAATGTGGTTTTGTCTTGGTCTTCAGGAGCAATACTTATTTGATTATAACCACTATACCCATCTAAAAAAGAGAAATACTTCTTTCCAGCCAAAGTCTCTAGAACTTGATCTATGAATGGTAAAGGAAAGTGATCCTTTTTTGTTGCTTTATTTAGTTCTCTGTAATCTACACAAATCTGCCATTTACCTCCCTTTTTAGGTACTATTACTAGGAGTGACACCCATCTACTATCAGATATAGGATAAATAAAACCAACATCAAGCAATTTTTGCAATTTAGTTTTAACTATTTCTCTAAGGGATGGATTAATCCTTCTCTGGGGTTGACAGAGCGGTAGGCACCCTTCATTAATGTATATTCTATGGGTACATAATGTAGGACTCAACCCTTTCATATCCCCATAGTCCCATGCAAAAGCCTTTTCATGTTTTTGAAGCAGCTATATTAACTGGTTCATCTATGTGGAAGATAATTTAGGATTGACATGAAGATTATGACCTTTTGATAGCTCAATAGTAGTGGTAGACTCAATTATAGTAGCTTCAGAGATTGGACTTGTATCTAATTAACATGGTAAGAGTTGATGAATAATGTCTGGTTCTTTGAGCAGAATACAATTCTCATCACATTCCTCATATGTGGTTAACTCTAATACAAAATTGTTAGATATAGCTTTTTCTACCACACAAGTGTTAGTAATGCTTCTCTAAATTACTGAATCCTCTTCCTATAGCTTTAGGAAAGATTGTCTATGTAACATCATAAGTTGTGCTATAGAGTTTAACTCTTCTTCTTCATCCCCTAAATTTGGCCAGATAGATGTGCTTAAATCTAGTTGTGGTTGGGCTGGAGGATATAAATCAAATTTCTTTGTTGCTTGACTATTAAATATGGTCATATTCCCTAACCTACAACTTATATTTGCATCAGCTATAGCTAACCATGGTCATCCTAGGATGACAGGGTAACTAGATAAATTGACTTTGGAAGACAGAATCATGAAATTTGCGGGGTACTCTAGAGAATCTAGGGTTACAACTATGTTTTCTATCATCCCATCAAGAGTGACAGTAGAACTATATGAAAGTTGCATAATTATGGAGTAACCCTTAATCCTTCTATTTTCAACTTCTTCATAGTATCCTTGGTCATGACGTTTATAGCGGTACCAAGATCAATTAAAGCATTTTTAACAGACTGGCCATTTATAACCACATTCACAACTAGACTACTTGGATCAAAATATTTAGTAATGATCAATTTTCCTAACATAATGTCAACCAATTGTCCTACCACATGGACTGTAGTTAGATCCTTTTTCTTCCTCCTGGGCTTCTTCAAGCAGGCTTCTTTAATGGCTTTGCCATAGATGGGAACATCTTTAATAGCTTAGAATAGGGGTATTTGGACATGCATGTTCCTTAACTGATCAACAATATCAAAAGATTGTTCCTCTATTTGGACAGGTTTACTTTGTATGAGCTTTTCTAGAAAAGGAGGTTTAGCCACTAGCTGGGCTTGACCTAAAATAGTGACATTAGTTGAGTCAACCTCTTTAGAAACTAAGGGTTTTGATGCTGCAGGAGTATCTGGTATTTCAGTTATAAGAGGTGGTTTAGGGGCTAGTATGGTTGTATTTCAGAATACATCGGTTGTTGTGACTGCTGGTTATTCAGATTTGGCTGAGGTGGTACAGGTAACTAGGTCTACTTTTCATGTTTAGGACTCATAGGTGGTGGCATTAGTGTAGGTTGTTAGACTAGGGGTGGTAATTATGGAGTACTAGTATTTTGGTTAGGCCACTGTTGAGGTTCTCTCTATTGATTTGCAGATTCCCAATTCCACTGGGGTGGTTGCCATGGGTTCTGCGAGTTTTTCCATTGATTATTCAATTGGTTTGGCTAGGAAGGTTGGGAATTTTGAGACCATTGGGGTTTTTGTAGATTATTTTACCAAGCATTATTCCAATTAGGTTAACTATATTGTGGAGGACCTTGGGTATTATGGTTTTTCCATTGATTACCATATAGATTTGAATTTTGCAAAAGGTCCTGAGGCATACCTTAACATTGGGCCCATGGTTGGTGTTGAGCAACAAAGAATACTTGCTCATCACCTCCATCTATTTTGATTTACTCAGTTGGAAGATGTTGGTTTTCCACGCTAGCAACAAGTTTACATTGGCAATCTTTCTTCTACTTCTGGCAATGAGGGCAGCACTCGGCTAGTTGTACTTCAGCTTCTGCATGTTTCTTCTTTGTAGTCATTGTGTCGAGATGTGTGGCAACATCATTTATAATGTCCTGCTTCAAATCTGAGAGCAGATTAGATATCTCAAGCTTTGAAATACCCTGACTGATTCCTTTAATAGTTGTAGTCCAGTGTCCTTTTCCTTTCTTGATGGTTGATCTTGAGTAATTAAGACAAATTCTCTTGAGGTCATCCCAAGAAGATTGATACACATCTCCTCCAACCATCAAGTCTAATGCTTCTAAAAAACTAGCATTCACACCTCTCAAAAATACTAGCTTTTTTGAATCCTCGGACAACACATGCTGAGGGTTCTTTTGTAGTGTATACAAGAAACGTGAAACATAGTCTTCCAATGTTTCTTCCTCCATTTGTGATATTCTAAAAATATCATCTCCTCTTGAATCATTTGCTTTGCAATACTCTTTGTACTTGTCCAGAAATAGAGTTTGTATTTCATCCTAAGTACCCGCTGCATTGGCTCCTAAACCCATGAACAATCATAAAGCTAACTCTTTTAGTGTTGCTGGAAATAATTTGAGCTTATGGGCATCAGTTTTGCAGTCAAAGTTATGGCATACAATGTCAAACTCAAACAAGAAAGTATCAGGATCTTTAGTTGTGAGGCCATAAAACTTTGGAAGAGCATTTGGAGGTATATTTTTGAGATTAGCATTGGTTATGAGGCTTGGGAGAGGAAATGGAAAAGTAGGTTGTGAGGTATTTGATTATGAGGTTGCTATTGAAAAGGGATATTAGGCACTAGATTGTTAACAACTAGTGGATTTGGAGCAGTACTATCAAGAAAACTAGCCAAAATTTCAACAAAAGGTTGAAGGCCACTTGTATCCAAAGGTTTTTCCCTTAAGGATGATTCTATAGGGAAAATAGGGCTTGGATCTAAAAAAGGCAACTCAGCTTCTTCTTCAATGTCTTTGTTCAAATTAATAGGCTCTCGTGGAAGAAATCTTCCATATTCATCTCGTGGTCTTCCTCTTTGATGCATGTAATTGAATTGGTTACTTGTGGATCAAGCACTCAATCTTATGGTTTCTAACTAACATACTACTCTAGAAATAGAGGACTCATGAAGGTTCCTAGTTTGACACCATCTCTAACAATGGCACCAAAAATGTAGGTTTCCATAATAGATCAAGATAATCACACTACTATTCCTCTAACAAGGGGTAATCTATCCATCTTGAAAACTATCTATTCTACTATGAAAATACATTTGAATTGTCAACCCAGGGATGTAGGACTTGAAATGGGTCAGCACAGTATGTGCACCAAGTTCCTTAAAGAGTCTTAACACCTATGTTGTAGGAAAGTAAAATGCATGAAAGGAACCTACAATACTAATATAGAACAGTAAGCATACTTGGAATATCAACAAAGAATTGTAGAAACTATAGAAAAGGGAATTCTAAACTAGTTAACAGTTCAAATATTCACTATGACAATTTTCCACAAGTACTGCAGGAACTTTCATTATAACTATGCTACAAGATTAATATAGTAAATCTATTTGAAATAGGAAATTACAAGAAACAAATCTACTCTACCTAAATCTATTCCACCTCCCAAGTGGGCCCCCTTGGTTGGCTTTGACTAACTAAGAACACAATAGGTAATCCAAAATCACTTTCTCATTAGAATTCTATTTTTGTTACATGACTGAACAATTCATAAGGAATTGAGAAAACAACTTCAGAATCTTTGATTTCCCTCACTAACTCTAACTTTCCATATATAGAGAGGATTGGAACTTATTACAAAAACATAACATAAAACTCGTAAGCAAACATTATCAATAGAAAAAGGGTGAGATGCCAACCATGACTTTAGAACATTGATTGAGTAATAGAATAATGGCCCACAAATAATGTAATCAAGTCAGCTCTCTAAAATAACTCCTTTCGCAGATGCGACTTATTACCCAGAACTGATCCGCACTTCTTATGCCATGATCGATCTTCATTACTCCTTTAATGTAGTGTTTTCCACTCTTCGCACCACTTCCTCATTTCCTATGAATTAGAAACATTCGAACATATACAACAACATTTATACTCTCATTCAAATATTAAAATATAGCTTAAAACATTTATATGAAATACTACACTTTATATATAATATTAAGCAAGGTACGTCATATCCACTATCCATAGGTTTACTGGGTTCTGGCTGCATTCAACATAAGACATTTAAAACAAGTATTTGGAAATGTTTTTCTTATGGCTCAAAGAGTAAGTTAAGACTATATAAAAACTATATCAAATTTGAGACATTAATTTGTCTCATCAATAGTCCCCCCCCCACCTAATGAAGAGTGCCTATCAGTGAAAGCTACTCCAAGGTAGAAGCTGGTCCATGAATGTTGTATAATGTTCCTCCCCTTTGGAAGAAACAATGGCAAAGGTACAAGTGAGATGCTTTCCTTGTATGTAGAAAGAATCTCGATGATCAATGAAGCCTCTGAAACCTGCTCAACTATCCCTATGTCAATGCTAATGGTCGCCCCTTCCAACACTACTGAAAAGAATGAGTGCAGATCTAACAAGGATGGATGTAGAACCTATCCCAAAGAAGTGTCTATCCCTCTAATGATAAAGAGACCTCCTGCAACTATTGTACATAAGGATCCACAATCATATCATCATGTATAGATCAATCATGTAGAGAATGGACATGAGGGTCAGAGTGAGCCCTCACAACAACTGTAGAAGGATTTGCCTCATCAAAGAGAAGATGTATATCATCGATGATGTCCCCCAAGTCTACTATGTATGACTCCATAAACAAACCTAAAATGTCTACTATATAGTCATCCCCTGTTGCTGGACTTGGAAGACAAGGTGTACCCTGCTGTGTTGGACCTATCACTGTGGCAATCTATGCATGTGGACTATGTTGATGTCATGACCTCTCACTACAACTGTTGATAGAACCTCAAATATCTGAATCTGTTGAAGCACAATTGCTAGTGTCACTATCAGTTTCCACAATGTATGAAGTGTGAAGAGGATTAGAGGAAAAGCTAGGTGAACTTTCCTCAAAGTATACATCCTTCTCCACAAAGATTTCATGTGTCTCAAGATCCACAAGTCGATATGCCTTAACACCATCTTCATATCTGATGAAAGTACAAGGCCTAGGTGTTGGTTCCTTGTATCCCCTGGAAGATAAGTTTGCCGATGCTAGACAACCAAAGACTCTAAAGTGACTCACAACTAGTTTTCTTTCACACCATGCCTCAAAAGGAGTCTTACCATCTAAGGCATTATGAGGAGACCTGTTAAGTATGTGATTGGCACTGCTTATAGCTTCAAATTCAAGTGTTGGATCAAGAGACTTGACTTGTATCATGCAACTTGCCATAGACTTAAGAGTTCGCATCCTTAGTGCTGCAACATCTATCTTGCGCAGATTGAATGCTGGTGAATTTCGAAGATCAACACCCTCAAGTTTGCAAAAGTCTTTAAGTCTTCTATCCACATATCTACTTTCATTATCCATTCGAAGAACCTTGATGGCTTTCCTTGATTTTTGTTCAACATGAATCTTGAAGGCTTGAAGCTTGTCCAACAATTCATTCTTGTGATGAAGAAAATAGACCCATGTGTAGCGTGAAAAGTCATCAATGAAAGTAAGGATGTAGTAGCCTTGGCTGACTGATGTCACTACAAAAGAACCCACTAAAACAATGTGAACCAACTGAAGAACAATTGGTGCTCTTGAAGACTTCCCTTTATCAAACTTCTCCATGAGATGCATATCCATAAACATGATGAACATTCACCCTTAGAAAATTTGATTATAGATAGACCTTTGACCATGTTTTTGGAGCAAAGTTGTTGAAGATAGCGGAAGACAAAATAACCATACCACTCATGCCATAATGTAATTTGTGAATTAGATTGAGTCAGTAAGGCATGTGGAGGAGACTTAGGCACAAAGTGGGAGAAGGAATAAATCCTCTTGTCATGATTGATTTTCCCCACTGCAACCAATGAATCATCTTTGAGACTTTGCACCATTATTGAATCTAGAAGGAACTCAACTTTTTTGCCATCTCCAAGGTGAGTGATTTGGTAAATTGAGAGGAGATTAGAGCTTAGGTTTGTAACATAGAGAACATCTTTGAATTCCCCATTTTCCATCTCTATGTGTCCTTTTCCTTCAACTTCCATTTTAGTATCATCTCCCATGAAGATGTGTGGTACCTATGACTACTTCAATGAAGAAAAGTTTCCTTCTGAAGAACCCATATGATATGAGGCACCTGAGTCAAGAATCCATTCCAATGAAGAACTTGTATTTGCCATAAGTGCTTGCCCTTTTCCCTTTGAAGTGGGTGGAGTTGAATCCTTTGATGTACCTGACACTTGAATTTTGTTCTTCTTGTGTAGGTTTTCCAACTCATCGATTCTCTTAGTCTTGCAATGATGCTCATCATGATTCAGCTTCTTGCAATATGCACAAAAAAGTTTGTCCTTCTTTTCATTGTTTCCCTTCTTTTTGGAAGAAGAACCACCTTGTTGTGAGGAGGATTGTTGTGTCTAAGATTGTAATTTTTGCTTCCACTTCTTCTTCTTCTTGTTGCTAGAACTTCTTCCTCCTTGACTTGATTGGTTCTCATCACTTGCCACCAATGCTCTGGTCTTTGATGACATGAGAAGTCCCATATCTATCAAGTGGGATTGTTCAAAAATCAACATTTTTGCAAATGCATCAAATGTAGGCTTCTGGAAAGCACTTCCCATGGTCAACTTGTGAGTGTTATAACTGAAAACAAAGGAAGCATACTTTGAAGGTAGCCTCTTCAAGATGTGATGAATCAACTTATCATCCTTCATAGGATTACCACAATCTTTAAGTAGTGCTCTAAACTCATTGGCTTTGTTGATATAATCGTGAGTTGTGTCAAATTTCTTTGGATCCAATAGAAGTAGATCATCCTCAATCTAGAATTCCTTTTCCTCATCCACCTTACCATACTATGCTTCAAGTTTATCCCATGGAGGTTTGGATTCCTTGAAATTGGAAATGTGGAAGAAGAAATCTCTATGTACACAAGTCCTAATAATTCCTAAAGCCTTTTGGTCTTTAGTTTGCCAATCAATGAGTGTTGCAGCATTGGTGGATTTGGGAATTGTACCATCAACATAAAGACTTAGACCTTTTTCCATTAATCTACTATAGAATAACTACGTGAAGTTAGAAGAGGACCTTTAGGTGAACCCATGATGCAAAATAGTAAAAGAGCACAAAAGAGAGACACAAGAACACAATAAACACACCCCCCCCCCCCCCCCTTTCACTCAAACAAAAGACCCCCCCCCCCCCCCAAAAAGATGCTCTTGGCACTTTATATGTAGTGCGTGTACAATAGGCTACTTGTCAAAATGTACAAAGTGGACTTCTAATTTTGCTATATACAACTACCTTTTGAGGCCCAAATTTGTCGCTAAGCATTGTAGCTCAGATGTACAACAATTTTGAAAAGTAATCAAAGTAATACACTGCAAAAAAGGCCCTGATGCTAAATGTGATATTTTTGTCCACACAACCCTATAATCTGATTATGTATCTGGAAAGTAGATGAAAAATAGTGCACTTAAAAAAAATGGAACCTAAAAACACGTCCAGATGAGCCTGTATGGAGCATTTCAAGTTGCAAAATGCAAGATTGAATAGGTACAGTCGCCAAAAAATGCAATTTCTAACAAATCCTTGCACCAAAACTAGAAAAAAACACCACCACTAAAAAGCTTAGGAAATTATACCCAAAATCAAAAAAAAATTGCACCTGATTTGGAGTTTGGATGAATAAGTTATGGCCTCCCAAAGTCAGACTGTGAAATCAAAATTGCATTTGGAGAGGGGTCTAAGCAAAAAACTATGAGCTTAAATTTGATGGTCAAACGACCATCGTTGTAGTTAGAAAATGCCTGGGAATGATGGTCAGACGACTGTCAAATTTAATCCTATGAAATGTTAATGTTAGCAAAAAATTACCCCCCTGGTGATGTGGCAAGGCCATATGTTGACATGGAAAATGTACATAATGTATGGACAATCTATGTAGCAGTCCATGTGTCTGTTGATTGGGATCTACGTGGCATCACTAACATGTTGCGGGCATGAAGGACGTGGTAGGCCATGTGTTTAGATGGTGACAGTGTGTTGAGTAAGCTCGGTTGTGTGGTAGGACAACTAATAGCGTTGTGGATGTGGGAACTCCATGTGTCACTCGGAAGGAATGGACTAGATTACTTGCGTGGCAGGAAACGAATGGCACTTGAATTTTTCATAAAATCATCACCATAAACCTTCATTGATGCAGGTGGTGGAATGGCCACCGAGGCCAGAGCTGGAGCAGAGTGCAGCAAGTGTCGGAGAAGGTCTTTGGTTACGGGAAGGTGTGCCAAAGTCACAAAAATGGCATCAATTTGAAAATTCAGGTTGGTGCAAGGTTTTTAATCCCACATGGGTGGGAATTTTTTTTTTGTGCTATATAAAAGAGGTATGCGCCAAAATTGGAACAAATGGAAGTCGCCCGCCAAGTTAAAGACTTGGCCAAATTCTGGCTGCCAGATTTGGGTGGCTGGTTATTGAGTGTGATGCCCTCCACTAGTATTTGTAAAATGGCTACTGTAAATGATGAAGGAATATGTAGAGCCACCTCCAAAATAAATAATATTCCCTAAATTAGAAGGAATATTCTGCATAGGGTGCAGGGCTGGGGTGTCACTACCCGATACCCAAACTTGCAAATCAGGCCTTTGGGTGCTGATTTGCAAAAAAAAAATTGCCTCATAATCAAATTTGGCCTAGGCTAGGAAAATTTATAGCCAATTTTCACTGAATCAATGTTCTAAATGCAATGGCGAGGTCCATTCTGACTCTAGAGGCTCCTAATGACTGCGATACTCTGGATTTGGGCCGAGGTGTTGAAGCAACAATGGTCTTGAACAACTATGTGAAGAGAAATTCTCCAAGCTCTGATAGCATGTAAGAATTTGCCTTAGGACAAAATTCACCCAAGATCAAAGAACTCAAGCACAAGCACAACAGTAGACTAGAAAGAGTATGATCAAAATATCGATATGTATTCGATTACACTAGGAGTGCCTGTATATAAAGGCCTTTGGAATGCTTCTAGAATGCATAAGAATCAACAACATGATAAGTCATACAACCAGGCACATGTCCACCAGATATGAATTATCCTCCATTAAGCACAAAAGTAAGTGCAATGATGAGAGGATAAGCATACAAAGGTGTAGCACGCAAATTAATGTTGTAGACACCATGTGCTAAATTAGGAGTGCAAATAACTATGTTGTCTACATGACAACTTGGTTAATTATGCAAACTCCAGTGTTGCAAACACCATGTGCTGAATTAGAATTGCTTACTTTTGTGTTGTCAACATAATAACTCATAAAAGTACGTAAACTCCTAAGTGTCTCACCAAATAAATAATAAAATAATGCAATTTAATAAAATAATGCATTAACCTAAGTAAAGTGTAAATAGTAAATTTGTATTTACACCAACATTTATAAAGAGGAGTCACTGAGCAAAAATAAAGATTTAAGGTTGTGTAGCGAAGAGAAGAATCAACCTAAAAGTGGAGAGGGATTGCGAGAAGAAGTGAATTGATTTGTTCCATGAAAAGAAGCTTTTGATTATTGTGAATGAGAGAGGCCAATGAAAAGGTTCAATTTTGTAACTTAGTTTTAGAGGATTTTACTTAATGTTGGAATATTTAATTGGATTTTTTTTTTGAAATTTAAATCTTATTTGTACTAGAGAGACTCTCTGATGATTGTTTATGTTTGAGTATTGTGTTTGCAATCAAACAAGTGCCTATGGTCTAAGATCTTTATGAGTGAGATCATAGGAAAATATGCAAGACTTAATGTCCAAACAATTTGTAAGGTTGAAGAATTAAAGATTAAAAATTTCATAAAGAAAATTGTTAGAACCAAATAGCTATTTAGAAAGATGTTGTCACAAAAGTTTGCACCCTTGTCCAAAGTTTTTACCTAAGGACAACCTTGTGAAACATGTAAATAACCTCCAAGTTGTGGGACTTGAACTGTGAGGTTGAGTCTTTGGAGAAGGCCGACTTCCTTTACTATTAGGGTGGACCTAACTACACTCAAAGAGGAAAAGGGAGAAGGAATTCATGAAAGAAAATCTAACTATTTTAACCTAAGGGTTGATGCATCAAAATAGAGTGTCTAACCTTATCTCTTCCCATAAATGCATAGTCAACCAGTTATAACCTCAAAGAATAAGGATTTAGACTTTGCTTAATTTAACAACCAAATGTAGATCAAACAAAAAAAAAATGCTATGGGAAGAGACTTCACTTAATATCATTCAAATGCCAAAAGTAGATACAATCACGCAAATGCAGAATATAGACAAGAACATAAACTAGAGGCAAAGAAAATTTGCACAGTGTGTTAATGGTTGAAAGAGACTTGGCAGAGGATTACAATGGCTCAAAGACACGAGAAATTATAGTAGTATGCATAAAAGCAATACTAGAGAATTAGAGAAAGATCAACCTTTTACAAAGATTACAAAATCTGCCTTTATAGCTTAGGCACAACTGAGATATTTCCTGTCCTAAACCAAACTCAACCACTACCATTTAAGGTTGTAGAGAACAATCATACAAATCTAGAGAAAATTTGATCTTGGCATAGATTCAGAAGTAAGAAAATCTAATATTTCACACAAAATAGAGCCCTAAGAAGACATAAATGACACCATTAATCATTCTGATTTAGTAGATGGATAAAACTAAAGGTTGTGGAGTGTAGTAATGCATTGTTTCTAATCATGCATTCATTCAAGAGTGGTTGGAATTGATCATGAAGATTGGATTGTGTAGAAAACCATCTCTTTTTCCTTGTTTCTAGCTTATGAATCAACAAGTCAACCTAGTCACGCAACTAGAATAAGCCATGTGGGCCAACTATGTTATTTATTTCTCCCACCCCATAAGGTCCTCATGGGTTTCACTATGTAAACCAACTAACTGCACCACCTCCTAAAACCCAAACCATGATTGTCTTATGAAATTATCAACATAACCATCATTTGCAAACCGTTGCTCTCCAACCAAGCCTACAAGGACACGTGTCCAATCATTGCTATGTCACTATAGCTAAAGGCCAATCATTTTCCCATAGCAACATAGAGAGAGATGTTGATCTATCACAATTTGATGGCCTAGAAGGTACACCCAACCTGCCAGTGTACCAACCAATAGAAACATGGTCGTTTGTCAACCTATCTGACACTGACCCACCACACTGCAACCCACAAAGGAAAGGGCCCACCTACCACATATCAATATGTCACTATGTTGCTATGGATAACTACCTTGCAATTCTACGAGGCGACATAATGACAACCATAGATGATCCCTAATCTGAGGGTGAGTAAAATGTACTAAAGGAACTGACCGAAAGATTTCACAGTCATTCCTTGACCAATGAGAAACCAAAGAACTACCAACATGCTCTGATAACTGCCCAACTATGGTTCTGACATGAATCACATCACTAAATACATGCGTCAAGCTATCGCTATGTCACATGAAATAACTCTCTTGTATCTCTATATAGCGATATAACGATGACCATAGATCATCTTCGATCTGATGGTCGATGAAACATGCAGTCCACCCTGTAAAATTGTCAGTACTTTGACCAACCAAAAGTCCTTTGTATGCCAACTCAACGGACATGTCAGTACAATCAAAGATGACCCACTGAAGAAACTTGGACCCACACATACATGCGGCACGAAGTCACTTTGTCGCATGAAATAAAGAACATGCAACTCTACAAAGCGACAAAGCGACCACCATGGATGATGAAAGATCTAATGGTGGGTGAAAGTTGCAAGGGTGGGAAATAAACTTAGGAATATATGGAAAATATAATAAGGTTTTTATTTCATTTATTTTCGTATTTCCATGGCATTGTTTAACATTAAAGTGGGACATGACCATTGGGTGGACCTATCATTTGAATTTAAATATTTGGTAGGGAGCCAAATATGGTTAATAGAAGACAAAAAAATAATTTCCAAATCAATAATGCTAAGTACAAACCATAATGATATAGTTATAAAATTGAAGATGAAATTTGGAATGTAGTATGTTGGTCCAATTTTGACAAATAGGAGAAACTAGACCAAAACACTAAGCAAATAAGGAAAACTAGGCAACTCTTAGAAAGGGCCTCCATGTCATGGTTTCTTTATGCAAGGAAACCATAAAGAATTTTATGAACATGCATTTTTTTTGTGTGAATGATATAAATACAAATTATTTAACTTAAAGTTTAATTTATTGAATTAGTATAGATATCTTAAATAAATCTATCCAAAGAAATGCCGATAGATATCCACTACGAAACAATTATAATTTAATTTACTACATCTAAAATTATTTATATTTCCTTTATCTCCATTTATTTTGCTTTTTGCTAACTTAAGTTTTTTATTTTAATTTCTTAAAAAATGGATGATTTATATTTTCAAATATAATAATTTATATGGATATTTTATGTGGTATTTATTAAATTATTTTTAAAAGTATATTCTATTTATAATAAAATTTAAACTTTTGACATGTAGATGGTTGTCAAATTTAACCTAGAAGAATAAAAGTTAACATTAACATGGTCACACCATCTCACTCCCCCATTCTGCCATTGTAGAATGCCTATCAACATTAATTAGTGCTTTTAATTATACTATAAGTGAATATATTTTACAACCAATTATCATAAACTAATATTTTATTTATATTGCAAAAAAGTGATTAAGGGCTGAAACCAAACACAATAAAATAACTAAAAGGACATATAGATAGAGTTTAATGAGATATAAGTCAAAGTTCATAATAAGTAGAATTAAATTAGTAAAAAGATATATAAACAATATGAAAACAATCAAGAAACAAAGATCTAATAGATGGAAATTGGCCACTAGCCACCTACCACTATGTTAAAAAATATAGCTTTTGAATCTGACTTTATCAAGACCCTTTTTCTTGGATTTTTATTCATCCTATTGCCACCCTTAATCTTGGATCTATTTCGGCATGGTCTAAGATCTTTTCATCTTTGCAAAACCATCTTATTTGTCCTTTGATCATTTAAGAAATTGAAATTGAAGGATATACAAGTCATCAAAAAAATATTTATAGTTTCCCTATTGAAAGAAACCACCTCATTGAGGTTCTTCCTCATATTTGTCTATTGTTTCCTTATTTCTTCACAACTTTGACAATGTTTCCCCCACTTGATAAAAGTAAAATTATATATTTTCTTCACCTATACTCTTATTGATTATGACATTAGATGTCTAGTTCTTTGTTGTTTCTCTCAAGATCTACTTGTTTCTAACAAGTTTTATGAGTACATTATAATTTATGGGTTCATTTGTGTAGTAATTTTCAACATCACCATTTCATATCACACTACATGATTCATGTACTCTCTCTCTCTCTCTCTTGATGGATCATGTAGTGTTCTCTGAAATGTTGATGCTAAAAATTACTACACAAGTGAACCAAAAAATATAATGCATTGTAGAAACATAATAACATTGATTAAGACCCTCAAGGCATGGGAGGGAATTATCGTTCAAATCTAAACAACTAGAGATTCTAAGGACTAAGCTCTCAAAGTTTAATGAGATTATTAATCTCTAGTTCATCAAGTTGACATATTTGATCTCTAGACACTATGCCTTGCATCATTTCTATCTCACTCATTTTGTACTAGCAATTATCTAAGAAAGATGAATGATTTCCAATTAGTATGCATAAATTCTTTATCTTTTAATAATTTGAGGGAGCTTTCCTTTTTATTCGAACATTCAAAGAATTTTATGATGTTGCCTACGTTAGGAAGGAGTTCTATGGAGGTATTTTTTATCTTTCTACATGTGGTGAAATTTGAAATCCTTAAAAGGTTTCAAAATTTACTTAGCCTCCCTAATAATATATTTATAGGAAAAATGAGGAACATTCCTAGATATATGTGTGTTTTGAGTGCACATAAATTTTAATATTTAAAAATAAATAAAAACTATTTGAAGCTTCCCATTCAATTTGTACATGGGAATTTTAATATGTGTCTTCTTTGTAGGCTCCCTGATACTAGTTTGCATATCTTTATAATTCATCTATTTGCTAGAAAATTTTGAAGCCTATTTGGTTTTATATTAGTTTGAATATTAGCTCTAGGGAGAACATTGTAGGGAAGGTCTAGCACCTCAAGAAAGAATCTATTATTTGTGTGTATACTTCAAGTAAACTTCTTTGATAAAGCTAGGAATAATGGTTTCTTTCAAGGTCACACTAGAGTACTTACCAAGTCTCTCAAGAGACTCATAGTTGATTACATTCACTGGAAAGTAACTATTACTTTGAGGCTCATAAAAGACAAGTTTGAAAGACTTATAGATAGAGTGGTAAGTGAGAATCTTTGCATGGGAGATTTATCTAGGTCATATTTGGTCAATAAGTACAATAGATAGAACCATTTTTGAGTTGGACCTAGGAATTTTCATGACTAATCTAGAGGAACAAAGGAGGAGACAAACAAAGCTACAAATTCTATTGAAGTGGAACTTGAGGTAGTCGTATCACTCACTATGACTATCCTAGAAGGTCATGCACTACAAAAATTTTATGCATCAAAGATTAAAATGTTCATGTTGTCTAATAGTCCTCAACCACAGACAACATGGTTCAAACAGACATAAATAAAACAACTATTGATATATTTTTTGTTGTCTAGATTGTAGCTAATCAAATATTTTATACTCGTATAGGGTCTCATTTTGTATATGTTTTAAAGGATGCATTTTTGATAGATAATTACTTATATTATTGCATCTTAGCTAGCCTAGAAAGCTTTTGGCATTGAACTCTCAATGTACTAAGCTTATATTATATTGATGGAGGAAATATTTATCAATAGGGAAAAAATATCTTTAATCTATAGTTTCAAGTTACAAATACAAAGATATGATAATGAAAAAATAAATTATGAATTAAAAAGTGATAACTTATCAAAGGTTGTTCTTAAAAAATCTAGCAATTGTTGATATCTGATTGAAAAGATCATTTGAGTAGAAAGATTGTTGAAGAAGACTGTGTGTTTCAATCATTGTTTTGTAACTAATGTCAAATCTGCTACATCCTAGTAAGACAATTGCTTATATGTTTCAAGTACTATCACTTAGTTGATTGATGAGGAGGATTTGATCAACAAGATGTAACAAAAATACCTAGAGGAAAGGTTGAGTTATGATTGTGTATTGAAGTGCATGAATCAGTTAAGACAATGATAACATAATGTATTAATGATCTACTTGAGGTTACAAAATGACAAGCTACACTTAGAAAGATTTAGAAGAATAAAGTTAAACAAAGTTCATTTGCCAAACTTGACCAAGTGGATAGTAGGTGCCAAGCAAAGTTAGTGCAAGTTGAGCAAAAAGTCAGTTGGAGTTGAGTGAAAGCAAATTCTAGTGGATGTTGAGCAAGTTAGTAGATGCCAAGAAAGTTAGTATATGTAAAGTAAAATCCAGGTGATGCCAAGTGATTTCACAATAGATGTCGAGTAACGTAGTATGTGTCGAGCATCAGAAGATTGATAATGCCAAGATGTTGCATTATGAAAAAGATTGAAGATTTGCCAAAAAAAAGTCGACAAGTTTATTTTCTTGGAACTTGTGAATTAGGAGGAAGATAAGATTGGTGAGCTGGTGGCATAGAATATTATGTAAACCATTTTGGAGGTGAATTCAAATGGATTCTAAGAGAAGTTTCTAGAAAAGACAAGATATGGGGTAGATACATTGTATCCTACCTAATCCATCAAAAACCCTAATTTTGGTGATGGATAATGAGCAGGAAAAGTGTTCTAATTTCCTATGTGTAAGAATTTTTGGTCATGAAGCAAGGAGTTAGAGAGTGTTTGATGCAAAGATCTAATAAGGAGAAGGAAAGGGGTTTTGCTTCATCAAGTGACCTAAGTAAAGAAGTCTGCAATGGTGTACTAAGCAAGAAGGCTTAAAGAGGATGAATGCTTCAATGGTGAACAAGCTGTCAGAGTTGCAAAGATTAGAAGCCAAGTAGAATTGAGGATTGAATAGTGATCTGTAATCTGTAAGTAAGGTTGTAAGTTGTATCAAATCAAAGCTCTACTTTTACTTTCTAACAATTGTATCAGCCTAGGGTAAATCCTTTAGAGTAAGGTTGACTTAACAGTCATTGGAAAATCCTCTAACAAAGTGGCATTCCAAGTGAATGGTCTAAATTCCTCTAACAAGGCTTACTTTTGATAGGGTGACTAAAATCCCTTAACTGGGTCACATTTAACAGTGTGTATAGTAATCTTTAACAGGGTTGGCCTTTAATAGGGCATCACTTCAGAAGAGTGAAAAAGGAGTAGCATGTTACTGGTGGTTTTTCCCAAATTGGGTTTCCATGTTAAATCGTTGTGTCAAATGTGTTGATGGATATGTTGTGTTTCATGATTTACATTTTTGCAAGTTGATTTGACAGTAACATATCAGTTTTAGTTAACACACAATGAATGCATGCATGGTTAAGAATGTATTATGGGTTTACTAAATTGTGAAAAAAATTATTTGTGCATCTAGACCTTGAATAATTGATTCACCCCCCCCCCACCCTCCCTCTAAGTTATTCTAAAAGAATTCCAACAATTGGTATCAGAGCCATCTACTTAAGAGGATTAGTTTAAGGTACTAGAAGCACAAAGATCACGATGTCAAAAAGAGAGGTACCCAAGCTCAACAGAGATAACTTTCCTGCATGGAAAAGTTTGATGAAGCTACACCTTGGAGGACTTGGAGATTATGCACAATCTTGCATTGCATTGGAAGATGTTGATCCAATAGGAGCCTTAAATACTGAAGATTTGAAGAAAAATAAAGAACACAATCAAGTGATGTTGGAGATTCCCTCTACCCTAAGCTATTCCAAATTTGGTGATATCAAAGGTCTTAATAGTCCAAAGAAGATGTGGGATGCCCTAGACACCATCTATGGAGGAGACAAAAATGTTCAAAGAGCCAAGTTAGAGAGCCTCAGAGGTAAGTTTGATGACATGAGAATGGAAGAAGGTGAGAATATTGACCAATATGTTGCTAGAATAAAAGAAGTTGTTAGTGCAATAAAGGTGCTACTGGTAAAATACATGATGATACCATGCTAAGAAAAGTCCTGATAACATTTTTGCCTATGTATGCCATTAGAGTATCTGCAATTCAAGAGTTAAGATGTATACTAGGGAATGATCTAACTCTTGAAGTTCTGGTAGGTAGACTTATTGCTTTTGAGCTATCTAATTTTGACAACTACAGACCAGAGAGTATTGAATTAACTTTCAAAGCAAAATTGTTATTGAAGGATTCTAAGGAGGTAAAGCAGGAGAAGAAGAAGAAAAGAATGATAAAGTATGCATCCAGTGACAGTAACATAGATGAGGAAGACATTGAACAAATGGAAGCATTGCTGGCAAGAAGATTTCACAGAGGAAAAGGCAAGTTACCTATCATTTATTTCAATTGCAATGAAGTTAGTCATATTGCAACAAGATGTACACAGAAGAAGAACTACAAAGAAGGAAACAAGCATAAAAATAAAAGAGAAGATGATGGAAGAGACTACAGAGACAAAGGCAAGATGTCATGCTACATTGCTAATGAACATGACTCTGATGAAAATGATGATGAAGTGGTATATGTTTCAATGAAGGACAAATTTGATGAGGATGAGGCAACTGCACTTATGACTTGTGTGAACAAGAATGAAAAATGGATCATTGACAATGGATGCTCACATCACATGACTAAAGACAAAAGTAAGTTCATTGCCTTAACTTATTATGATGGAAATAGTGTAAGATTTGGTAATGATGCACCATGCTTGATAAAAGGAAAAGGGTCTATCATACTCACAGACAAGATTTCATGTAACAATGCTTATTATGTTGAAGGATTCAATTATAACTTGTTAAGTGTGTCACAATTGAATAATTTGGGATGCAAAGTTGAGTTTGAAAATAAATCAGCCAAGATATATGATACAAATGGAAACTTAATTGGAAAAGGTGATCAAACTAGAAGTAATATGTTCTATCTGGATATAGAAGATGCTACTTGTCTTATTGCAAAATTTGATGATGTATGGCTTTGGAAAAAGAGATTATGTCATGTTGATTTTGATAATTTGATTGGTATTAGTAACATGAAAAGAGCTAGAGGTTTGCCTAAGTTGAAGAAACCAGAAAATATAATGTGCAAGAAATGTCAGCTAGGAAAGATGACAAAGTCAAGCTTTAACAGTAAAGTTTATACCTCTAAGGAAATACTTGAAATTGTTCATATTGACTTGTGTGGACCTATAGAAGTGTAAAGCTACAAAGGAGACAAGTATATAATGTTGTTTATTGATGATTACTCTAGGATGATGACAATCATGTTTCTAAAACAAAAATCAGATGCTTTTCAAAATTTTAAATGGTACTTGGCAAGAGTTGAAAAAGAAATAGGTAAGAGTCTAAAATGCTTGAAATTAGACAGAGGAGGAGAATTCACTTCAAATGAGTTTGACAGAGGAATCAAAAGATAAACATTTGCACCTAGGACCCCTCTACAAAATGGAATTGCTAAAAGAAGAAATGGGTCTATAATGACTGTGCCAAAACACTCATGATGGAGAAGAATGTTGCTCTAAAATACTAGAGAGAAGTTGTAAGTACTGTTGTATACACCTTGAACCATGTGCAAGTCAAGAAAGGTACTCATTCAACACCTTTTGAACTATGGTATGGATATCCACCTTATGTGAAATACTTTAAGGTATTTGGAAGAAAATGCTATATTCTTAAAGATGTTAGGAGTGGAAAGTTTGATGCAAAAAGCAAAGAAGGTATATTCCCTGATTACACCACAAGAAGTAAAGCTTACAAGTGTTTAAATACTAACACTAACAAAAATGTGGAAAGTGCAAATGTGAATTTTGATGAGTTTATAGAAGTACGTGAGGCTAAAACCAAAAAAGAATCATAAGCATACAAATCGTTTGTATACTATTATGAAGGAATGCATGCTAAAGAAGATGCTACAAATCATGTTGCAAATCAACAAAAAATCTCAACAACTACCGAGTCACAACTTGGGAATGTCGAGTTGCATTCAGATGTCGAGTTGCAGAATGAGGAAAATGCATAATCTGACTCTGAGATCAGCACACATGAAAGAGATGCTGAAACACCTGATAGAGACATACACAGTGATATTGAAGCTAAGAGATAGAATGTAGCTATAAAAATTAAGCCTAGACTGTCCAAATATGTCAAAAGGCATCAGCCTGCACATCAAATCATTGGAGACAAAATGCAAGGCCAATGATAAGAAATAGATTGAGAAGTGAATCATGTTTGTTAAGCATGAAGGAACCTAAGATAGTGAAAGATGCATTTGAAGATGATGACTGGTACAAGGCTATAGAAGAAGAAATTCAGTAGATAGAAAAGAACAAGACTTGGAGTCTAGTTCCTAGACCAGAAGACAAGAATATGATTGGCACAAAATAGGTATTCAGAAACAAGTTAGATGAGAATGGTGAAGTGATAAGAAACAAAGAAAGACTAGTTTGCAAAGGGTATGCACAAGAAGGAATTGACTACGGTGAAACATTTTCCCCTATTGCAAGAATGGAAGGAGTGAGAATTCTACTTGCTTATGCTGCATACAAAGGTTTCAAAGTTTATCAGATGAATGTCAAGTTTGCATTTCTAAATGGCATATTAGAAGAAGAAGTCTACATAGAACAAACAGAAGGTTTTGTTGATAAAAATAATAAGAACATGGTATGTAGACTACAAAAAGCCCTATATGGATTGAAACAAGCACCAAGAGCATGGTATGAGAGACTTCATACTTATCTTGTTAAAATTGGATTTGAAAAGATAGATGATAACAACAATTTGTACATGAAGACAGATAAAGAAAAAGGTATACTATTATCTGAAATATTTGTTGATGATTAGCATATTTGGAGGACAAGATGCTTTGTGTAAAGATTTTGAAAATCAAATGAAGCAAGAATTTAAAATGTCAATGTTTGGTGAGGTCAAATTGTTTGTGGGATTACAAGTTTATTAGATGAAATATGGTGTATATATCACTCAGTCAAAATATGTCAAAGACATATTGAAGACATTTGGACTAAAGGATTCAAAACCAGTAAGTACACCTATGGTGACAACACTCAAGCTATCAAAGAATGATGATTCAATTGAGGTAAATCAAAAGTTATACAAATCCATGGTTGGCAAATTGCAATATGTAGTACACAACAAATTTGATATTACATTAGCTATGGGGATAGTTGCAAGATTCTATGCTAATCCCAAAGAGAATCACTTGATGGTTTTGAAAAGGATAATGAGATACTTGAAAGGAACAGAAGAGTTTGGTTTATACTATAAGAAGAATGAAAAGTTTGAACTGAAAGCCTATACTAATGTTGATTAGGATGGAAATATTGATGACAGAAAGAGCACCAATAGAGGAGCATTCTTCTTAGGCAAAAGACTTGTTACATGGACTAGCAAGAAGCAGAGTTGTACTTCCCAATCTACTGCTGAAATAGAATATGTTGTTGCTACTATTAATTTCACAAACATTGTGTGGATCAAACAACTACTTAAGGGGATAAAGGAAGAAATCACAAAACCAGTGATAATACAAGTGCTATCAATATATCAAAGAATCTTGTGATGCATACAAAGACAAAGCACATTGCAATCAAGTATCATAATATAAGGGAATCGGTTCAAGATAAAGAGGTGAAGATGGAATATATTAGCACAAAGGAGAAAATTCTTGATATCTTCAAAAAAGCATTAACTAAGGATGCTTATGAGTATCTAAGAGGTAAAATAGGGGTGATACCTCTATCAAAGGCTATATAAAAGATAGAGGGAGTACTCTACATCAAACAAGTTGACATTCATTTCATACAAATTGATGTAATGGATCTTACTTTAGGAATTGCCTAAAGTAATCATAGAACTGGAATTACAAATCAGTCACAAGCAAGGTGACAGAGGGAAAAAATTGAAGAACCTGCAAAAGCCTATATCTACATATATCAAAGATGCCAAGTTTTGTGTATACGTCTTTGGCATTGTTATCATAGAGGGAGAAAGTAATTAAACTGATCAAGTGCAAGAGGAAAAATGGAGAGAGTACACCAAGAGATCAAAAGATTAAAAGAAAGAAAGAGGGAGAAAGTTGAAAGCAATCAGAGGAAGGATCATAACAAAAAGAGGGAGATATTCTGATATTCTTGTTGAATCATGAAAGAAGAGAAATAGATAAAGAAGGAACTCAAAGGGAGTTATATTTTGTAACCTAATCAGAAGAGGGGGCTACTGTTAGAAGAAGAAATTTCAAATACAAGTTCTCTTTTTTGGTATTTTCTTACTTACTAATTTAACCTAGTTAGTTTGATTGAACAAAATGTTCATCATTTGTTTGACTGGTTGATCAGTTTGGTTTGCCATTAATGCCAAAGAGGGAGATTGTTGATATCTGCTCGAAAAGATCATTTGAGTAGAAAGATTGTTGAAGAAGCCTATGTGTTTCAATCATTGTTTTGTCACTGATGTCAAACCTGCTACATGTTGGTAAGACAATTGCTTATATGTTTCAAGTAGTATCACTTAGTTGATTGATGAGGAGGATTTGATCAACAAGATGTAACAAAAGTACCTAGAGGAAAGGTTGAGTTATGATTATGTATTGAAGTGCAAGAATTAGTTAAGACAATGATAACATAATATATTAATGATCTACTTGAGGTTACAAAACGATTGGCTACACTTAGAAAGTTTAGAAGAATAAAGCTAAACAAAGTTCATTTGTCAAGCTTGACCAAGTGGATAGTAGGTGCTGAGCAAAGTTAGTGCAAGCCGAGAAAAAGTTAGTTGGAGCCAAGTGAAAAAAAATTCTAGTGGATGCCGAGTAAGTTAGTAGATGTCGAGCAAGTTAGTAGATACTGAGTAAAATCTAGTTGATGTCGAGTGATTTTACAGTAGATGCCGAGTAACGCAGTATGTGTCAAGCATCAAAAGATTGATAATGCCAAGCTGCTACATTATGAAAAAGATCAAAGATTCACCAAATAAAAGCCAACAAGTTTTTTTTTGGAACTTGTGAATCAGGAGGAAGATAAGACTGGTGAGCTAGTGGAGCTGGTGGCACAAAATTTTATGTAAACCATTTTGGAGGCAAATTCAAATGGATTCTAAGAGAAGTTTCTAGAAAAGACAAGATATGGGGTAGATACATTGTATCCTACCCAATCCATCAAAAACCCTAATTTTGGTGATGAATAATGAGCAAGAAAAGTGTTCTAATTTCCTATATGTAGGAATGTCTGGTCATGAAGCAAAGAGTTAGAGAGTTTTTAATGCGAAGATCTGATAAGGAGAAGGAAAAGGGGTTTTGCTTCATCAAGTGACCCAATTAAAGAAGTTTGCAATGGTGTACTAAGCAAGAAGGCTTAAAGAGGATGAATGCTTGAAGGGTGAACAAGTTATCAAAGCTGCAAAGATTAGAAGCCAAGTAGAATTGAGGACTGAACAATGATATGTATTTTGCGAGTAAGGTTGTAAGTCGTATTAGATCAAAGCTCTACTGTTACTTTCTAACAATTGTATCAACCTAGGGTAAATCCTTTGGAGTAAGGTTGACTTAATAGTCATTGAAAAATCCTTTAACAGGGTGGCATTCCAAGTGAATGGCCTAAAGTCCTCTAACAAGGCTCACTTTTGACAGGGTGACTGAAATCCCTTAACCGAGTCACATTAACAGTGTGTATTGTAACCTTTAAAAGGGTTGGCCTTTAATAGGGCATCACTTCAAAAGAGTGAAAAAGGAGTAGCATGTTACTGATGGTTTTTCCCAAATTGGGTTTCCATGTTAAATAATTATGTCAAATGTGTTAATGGATATGTTGTGTTTCATGCTTTACATTTTTGCAAGTTGATTTGATAGTAACATATCAGTTTTAGTTAACACACAATGAATGCATGCATGGTTAAGATTGTATTATGGGTTCACTAAATTATGAAAAGTTTTATTTGTACATCTAAACCTTGAATAACTGATTCACCCCCTTTCTCAGTTATTCTAAAAGAATTCCAATAGCAATAACTTAATTATAGTATTACTTTACAAAATATATATACACAAATATTCAAATTGTGATTTTCATTATTATTAAAAATGTAAATTCACTTTAAAAAAATGCATTCTATATGTATATGTATATCATTTTCTACGGATTCAAGTTAAAAATATTGGACAGTATTTTCTTTGTCCTTCTCTATTGCTTTTATTTTCTCGATGTCCCTTTTTATCAATGTTTTTTTCTATCTTCCTCTCTAAATATTTATATCTTATCTCTACTAGATCTATATTTTTCTTTCTTCAATTTTATATATTTATTTCCATTTTTCCCATTTATCTCTATATGCCTTCTGAAATTTATTTATTTATTTATTTTTTAGAAAAAAGTTATTTTAAAAACTAATACTTCCCCCAGTAAGAATAGATCCTCGTAGAATGTCTATGGACAATGAGATGCATCTTCAATTGGATTTTGAAAATTAAAAAAAATACTTTCTATTATCAATAATAAATAGACTCAAAGATAGATATTGATTGTTGAATAAATAAGTGAGATCCCTAGTATGGAAATTGACAATCTCCATTTACAGTTTAAAACAGATCAAGTCTTCCACATAATCAATTATTGAAAACCAAAAATTATCACATTGGCTAAACTTCTAGCTCTTTATTATCGCTTATTATAAACCCACACTAATTATTTTTGTGTTCTTATTTATATATTTTAAAATTATTTTATTACACACTATTATTGATAATTTTCTTGTAAGTCATTTATTTGTTATTTTTTTCTATGATAATTCAAAGTTAGATTATAATATTGCTATTAGATTTCAATTTTCCAAACTCATTGACCCATGTTTCATGAGTAATGGTTCATAAGAACTCATCTCTTGTAATAATGAATGGAACACTTAGTACTTGTTGCATCTAGATGATATTCAGTAAGATGAAGTACCAAGACTTCCTAGAGTTCACCCATCCTAGTACTACTTGATCTTAAGAACACTTAGTAAAATTTTCTTTATCATCTTCTTAATTAGATTAAACAAATTCTTTTACTAACCCTTAGTGTGTGCTAGAACAAGGCTATTGCGTGTCATCCATCCTCATTCTATCAGGATCTATTCACTTCCCAATTGCTCTATAGATTAACACAACAACTTTGGGATATAAACCCAAATCTTACTTCAAGATTGAAAGAATGTGGTTTATAGATAAAAACTTTATGTCACTACTAATGAAATGGTGGTGAGTGAAACCATTTGTGAAAGGGTCTATAATGTTTAAATTGGAAAAGGGATTAAGTTACAAGAAATTCAAGGTAAAAGAGTAGAATTATGAGGGTATTAGAAATAGGGAATATAGGGTGGGGCTGAATCAAGGTTCCACAAACTTTTACCCAACTATGGATATTATTAACAAACTTTAAAGTTGCATATATGATCAAACTAAAAAGTAAACATAACCATAACACAATACAACTTATAACACCATTATTTGTTAGCTATGGAAACCCCGATGGGGATGGTACCCACAAAATTATCCACTAATAAAAAGTATCTTGTGAAAGCTATTGACCCTATTAGGAGTATATTACATATATATAGTGTATATGTCCCTATTAGAGAACTAGGAATTTTTGTAAGCCTCAACCTTGTTATGAGTTGGTAATGCAATACAAATAGAAAGTTGAACCTACTGTCCAAACATGCATATACAATAGTACAATCTATATACAAAAGGAATAGATACAAAAACCTTTTACACAATGTTGATATCTTCAATAGCTAATCTATCTTTGTAGCTCTATCTTCAAACTTGATTGAATACATCTATACTATTTTTTACTAGTATGAGGTTTGCATCAATATTGATCGTAGAAAGTGCACATTTAAACATTATATCATTACAATACAATAACACACATATTACAAACACAAAGGTCTTCCTTTATACCAATTTTTTTCATCCTATGCTAAATCTTTTGATTTAGTTAACATCTAGGATGTCATCCCAACCTTGTTAAGTCATTGTTTTGATAAACCAAAACAATCCCTTAACCAAAATACCTTTGCTCATCTGCTCTGTTATGCTTGTCATAACTTGTATATGGAAAATCTTCATGTGTGCCTTTAACCACATAATCTATACATCATATACTACCTTACCTTAACATAGCATAACCTCAAGTGATTCTAGTAAACCACACCGAAACAAATACTCTGACTATTCACTATTTTCCTGAACAACACTTATACAAATTTCTAAGTCCAAGTATCCAAAACTCCATAATATGTTTTCCCCTCTTTATAGCAAGTATATATTTCCATAATTGAGAACCCTATATCATCATCACACACACTCTTATCCAATTTCCAATAATCTATTCCTTTAGCATTGATGGCAACATATATGAAAATTGGCTAAGTTACAAAATGTCTTCAAAATTATGGTTCATCTTCAAAATATATACCACCTTATATTCATACATACTCCCCCTTTTGACTATACTTTATCCTACTTATAACACCTTACAATAAAGTATACTTAAAATTTTCCTATCCTTCTCTTCCCTTTGACATCATTGGCAAAGGTGAGTCAACATCTATATAGATATCAAAACTTTGTTGCCTTCTTCTCTTCATGCTTGCTAAATGCTCATAAGTATCATGAACTCTCCAAAAAAATTCTTTAAGGTTAGTGAGCTCTTTCTGCCATGTATTCTTGAATGCCTTAGACACACAGATCAATGCACATAAGCCATTAGATACAACTTCTACTACATTAAGACCCGAATATACCAATTTCTCATAAGATTCTTTAGGCTCTATGCAATGCTTGAGATGCCTATGTACTCAATTAATCTTCAATGTTAGGCGTTCCCTTAACAATGAAAAATTCTTCAAGGTCCTTTCCTTCTGTAACTCTGGCAATCTCAACTCATCATTAGTATTACTGATTCTTCTTTCCAAATTGGTAACCTGTGTATTTGGATTTTTCAATTTATCCACAATGCTTTTCACTTCTTCCTCTTTGATCTTGATCTCCTTCTGAATGCATTATGTGTATTCAAATGACAATACACATTTACCATATAAGGGTAAGTGCACCAAGTTGGGGTGCCAAAAGGGGGGTATAAGTGACCACTTTTATTATTATTAATGAAATCAACAATTTATGAGCTTTGATAAGACAAGAATTTGAAGATAGTTATGCTCAAAATTTTAAGATATGACAGAAATAAAAGTAGTAGTCCTTTGAATATAGTTTCTAAACTACTAATTTTTTTTTAAATGGTTTAGTTTTAGGTCCTCAAAAAAGGGGGCCACAGAAAGTGGTACTATTTTTTTCAAAAAAAAACATAGCATAGTGTGAAGTGTGCCTCCCCTTAAATTTGAACCTTTTTTTGTTGAAATTATTTAATTGCTCTAGTCAATAGTTACCTAACACTATGTAGTTTATCCTAGACTTTTTAGGTAATTTTATAAGGTGTATTTTTTTTTTAAAATGGTAATTGGACACATCTCAAAAATGTGAAATATCTATGTGATCCCCCTAGAAATGATTGAAAACTAATCTAAAATAAATTTCTTTTTTCAAAGTGTGTATAATGGAGTCTAGTTTCTAAAAAACTAAGTTATTGCAAAATTCGATGAATGAGCTAAAATCTACAACCCAATTAGTACATGTTGGTTTTTCAGAGAAAATGGACATACATTCAAAATAAATTATAGTTGAAAGGCTTGAAATAGTATGAAATTGAAATAAATTATATGGTTATATAGTTAATACAGAGATCTACAATATCATTTAACCTGATCTTATCGATGCTCAACCACGAAAAAACTTGAAGGAGACCACATAAGAAAAATCAATCATTTTTTGTATGTTTGCTGCAAAACACATCTTAGACTAGTTTAGAGACTCCAAACCTTTGGGTTGGATCCCCAAGGAAAACCTGAAGCTTTAAATAGTGTGTACGTGCTATACTGCACACACACTTTGTAAGCCTAAATTTTAATAGAGAGGGAAATAGAGAAGGAACGAGAGAGGGAGAGAGGGTAGAGAGAGAGGGAGAGTAGAGGATGGGGAGAGAGTAGGATATGGGAGAGGGTGGGATAGGGAGAGAGAGAGAGAGAGAGAGAGAGAGAGAGAGAGAGATGGGAGAGGGAGGGAGGGAGGGAGGGAGGGAGAGATGGGAGAGGGGGGGTGGAGGGAGGGAGGGAGAGAGAGAGAGAGAGAGAGAGAGAGAGAGAGAGAGAGAGAGAGAAGGGGATGGGAGAGGGTGGGATAGGGAGAGATAGATTTGAGGAGAGAGATATTTTTCACATAGTGCATACACACTATATGAAAACACAAATAAATGGTTACAAGGAAAGTTTGGGTCCCTACTAACCCATATTCTCATTTTTGTCTATTGTCTGTTTTGCTATTCTGACATAAAACATGGGTTTCATGGTATCGAAAGCTAGAAAACACCAAATTCAATCATTGGATACACTATTTCAAGGGTTTTTGAACATTATTTCTATGGAAAATGTTAGTGCAGTCCTATTTAAATATTCTTTGTTACTTTAGAGACAAATTTCATTATAATTTGACAAGTTGTTTAATATATAGTGAATTCATTGAAATTTGTATGTTTGAATGAATTGTTATTTGGAAATGGTTAGAAATCTTAATGTATGAATAATTCATTATAATTTTACAAGTTGTTTAATATATATTGTGTATTCATTGGAACAAATGTAATTTATATATATAATTTGTTATTTACAAATTGTAATATCACGCACCAAAGATAGTAATATCACAATGCGTACTTACATCAACAATAGTAAGTACCAAAATGAAGAAATCTTGACTCATGAGAAAGACAAGGAAAATATTGAAAATTGGTAGAGGTTCTCTATAGAGAGCCATGATAAGGTGTGAGAGAGTGGAAGATCCAACAAAAAATGAGTTATGGACATTTAGCGATAGACCACCGTGAAAGGATAAAGAAATTAGTGAAGCTTTGAAATCATTGATTGAATAGTTTTGGACAAATAACACTCATGTTTCCCCTAATCAAATAAATGTTGTAAGAAGGAGGATTGGTAGCCAAATTGTGATCCACATGAGAAACATTTTTTGGACTCAACTTAGACACAATGTTTTGCAAAATTTATTGGTATGTATCCTCAAATTTGAATATGTCAAAGACTTTTTGAGATGGGTAAACCTTTTTATGTGAAGATCAATCACACGCACAACTTGTTGTTGTAGGATACATATTGAATTTTCTAACCATTTTGATGTGTTCAAGCATATATATATGTTTTTGCATTCTAAGTTTGTTTTGCAAGATTGTGACATGAATGAGCCACCTAGATCTTCAAGGGAATTCATATCCAACATTTTATGTAAAATAGGGGGCAATCAACAATTTTACAAGATGTCATGCTTGGATGGTACATGCTTATTTTGTGGTTCTTTGTAGCTTTTATCAACTAGTGAACATATGAATAGTACACATGCAATTGGAAATGAAATAGTAGATTATGGAAAATATGAGATAGTGACATATGCTCTAAAAGATGGGAAACAAGGTAAAATATGTGATTTAGTTATTGAAAAGATTCCAGTGTATGAGTTTATGAAGATTTTTTGTGAAAAGATTATTTACGAGTATGCAAGGCATACACATAGAGCTCGATGGCTAGATTTGCTATTCAAGTTGTGCAAGGATATATTTCCATTGTATACCATTGTTTTAGTTGTATAATTCATAGAGAACTACACACTACAACCACAAAATGAGGTGCAAGAAAAGTATTATACTTCTCAATAGGTTTCCATATTTGTTCACATAACATTCATACATTCACCTACAAGTATAGAGGATAATATGAAGATATTGAGGGAGTACCATTTTTACATCAGTGATGATCGATCACATTCTACAAAATTTGTACATGGTTGTTTTCAACTAGTTTATGGAGATTTGGCTAACAAGGGCATACCATATCACCAACACATTATTTGGTTAGACAATTGTGCATCTCAATTCAAGAATGCACGAATGTTCTATTGATTGAACACGATGCATAGGTTGTCTAGAATTCAATATATGTGGAATTTCATAGAGGCTAGTCATGGAAAGGGAGAGCACGATGGTGCAGGTGCATGCATCAAAAGAGCCTTAGCTCATGAAGAGAAAAGTACAAAGATGGAGCAACATTGACAAATACAAAATCCATCATCGAGCGGTGCAATGCTACAATGAGTCCAGGTAAGGAAGGTGAGTCTACGGTTGGTAGATTTTTTTGGTTGATAGATAATACTAACATTGCACCATATGAGGATTGTTGCACACTCACAGGATCAAGTGAGTTGCACTTTTTTAGAAGCTCTGATGCAGGTTCATGGATTATCCACACATGAAAATGGCATGCTTTTTTCCATCATGTACAAAGGAAAATTGGGATGAGTGTGAGTTGACTGAATGGGTGGACAAAGTGGATATATGGGTTTTGGACCCAATTGACACCTATTGTCCCCCACAAGCACTGAGAATGGTAGAGATGGATTCATCCATTGACTTTGACTGCTTGTTTGATCTAGTGCAACCTAGTAATACATATATATATATATATATATTCAATATGTAACTTTATAACTTTTACCTAAGTATTTGCCAAATTAATGATCGTATTATGTACATTTATCATTGCAGGCCATGTTTTTGCTATTATTGCACCTAAAGAAAATGAAGAAGGGACAAATTATTATTTGTGTCACTGTGTGGAGGCCAAATTTTTTTTGGATCACTCAGTTATAGATGGTGAAGGTTTAGAGTACAATATAGGTCTAGTGGTTGTAACCGGTACATGGCTTAGACGATATTCTATGAAGAACCATATATATATATATATATTCAATATGTAACTTTATAACTTTTACCTAAGTATTTGCCAAATTAATGATCATATTATGTACATTTATCATTGCAGGCCATGTTTTTGCTATTATTGCACCTAAAGAAAATGAAGAAGGGACAAATTATTATTTGTGTCACTGTGTGGAGGCCAATTTTTTTTTGGATCACTCAGTTACAGATGGTGAAGGTTTAGAGTACAATATAGGTCTAGTGGTTGTAACCAGTACATGGCTTAGACAATATTCTATGAAGAACCTTAACTTTTGGTTATTTGAGGATTGGAAAATAGGAAGGAAGATTATTCATTATTCAAATCGTGTTGTCACGTGAAATGTCCACTTGATAAAATATGGAGGAAAACCACATAATAAGACTCTTTGGAAGGTTTGTGAGTCAAACCATGAGGCAATACTTGAGACATTAGAATTTAGAGCAGATCTAGTTGGTTCATTAGATTGAATATAATTACAAAAAAATTTGATGTAACATTTATATACTTGAGAGTGTACAACTAGATAGCTTCAAATGGGCTTCTCCCCTTTATCACTAAACCAACAAACTTCCAAACCCTCAACCTTTCCACAAGGCTACAACCAGTCTCAATCCTCCGACTGATGAGAGAAACAAGACAATCAACTTCTTCTAGAATCCAAGGGAAAAGAACCAAACTCACCCAACTTATGCCTTCAGGACCTAATTCCCACAACTAGGTCAATATGAGAAAAATACCATAAAGGTTTTCTCCAAGGCTTCTATGGTATGAAATGGACTTAGGGCACTTGTATAACACAAACTACACCATTGGTTTGATTCCCACACTTCCAAAATCTCTCAACCCCCAATTTCACCTAGTAGCCCTCCTTAAGAGGTTTTTGAGGTGTAAATTCCAAAAGTCTCAAACAAGCCCACAAAAAAGTTAGGGTTTTAGATACCCTTTTTAGAGTTATATCTATTCCCAAAGTACCAAGTTTCAATTCCACTCTAGCACTCCCTTTCCTTCACTAAGAAACACAGTCCTAATTGACCAAATTAGGCTTGGTTTACAAAACAACCTTGGGAAAATAGGTTCATGGAAACATACCCAATGCTCAAGAATGACTAAAAACCTTATTACAACTTTTTACCAACACTCAGCCCTCCAACAAGTCTCTTGCTCCTGTCATACTCCAAACAACACGTCCAAAAGGTCAAAGCCTCTTAGGTACTTGACCTAGGGCTAGTTAGGAAAAATAGCAATGCATCTTGCCCAGACTTGGAGCTTTGTAGTCATGGGGGAGACCCAACTAACTACCATTTCCCAAGAGGTTGTGAGACATCATCCACAAGAATCACAATTATGGGTCCATTCTTGGAATTCACTCAAAACTGATGTTCTATACACTCACTTGCACTAAAACTTGAATATCTCAAGCAATACTCCACAAAACCAAAAACAAAAAAAAGTTAGATCCAATATCTTCTTTATAAAATTATTAGATTAACCCTACCAATCCAAACTATATGAATAAAATGCAGAAAACGAGTGAAAATTACTTCAAAACTGAAAATCCTTTATTGCAACTTCTCCCAATCCATACCATATATCATTTGTGGCCTAAAAAATGAGGTATTTATCAATCCTATGCCTATTAAAATAGTTAAAACTATTATTTGAATAGCTATAACTTCTTTTCAATCAAGTTGCATTTTAAAGCAACTTTTACAACTTTGCAATTTTGCACAAAAAGTGCAACTTTTGTAATTTTCACTATATTTCACATCTAGGACTTGGAAAAGGTTCCAACTTACTCAAAATAAAATTAAAAAATCTAATCCTAGGCTATCTTGACCAAAAACCCAAAAAGACCAATTTTTTCCTAATTAACAACTTTTGCTTATAACTTGCACAAAGTGGCCTAGGCATACATGATGGTATCTTTCCTTTACAACCATGGAATTTTCATCCAGGACTTGCTTATTCTAGACTAATTAGGTGAAAAAAAAAACATCAAACAAAAACCCACACAAGTGCCTTGGTGGTTTGCACCACATTGACCGCTCAAACATTCTCGGGCACACCGAATGAAATTGACCCCAAAAGTCACTAAATGTCATAGGGTAGTAAAATTTGATTGGGTGTATCTTAGAGATTGTGCAAGGTATGGATGCAACTCTAGGTGCTACATGATTATGTTTTTGACACATGCAACAATGTCTCTCACTGTTTGGAGATTCGATTGCATTTTGATTTTATGGCCCCGTCTTAAGTGATGCTAAAACTTTTAGTGTTAGCCAGTACAAAGTCGCCAACTGGTGAATCTCTCTAACTATTCGACATGGGAATGAATTTTCTTCTCTATTATCTCAGAGTGGCTAGGTAAACCCTAGTCCCAAGCTCATCTCATCTCATTGACCGCTCAAATATTCTTGAGCACCCATAATAAAATTGACCCTCAGAGTCACTGAATGCCATAGGGCATCAAAATTTGATGGGAGGTATCTCAAAGCTCCTGTAAGGTATGGATGTAATGCCTAGTGTTATAGAGTCATGTTGTCGACACCTACAATAACCTATCTCACTTTAAGGAGATTGGATTCCATTTTGATTTTGTGGCCCCATCTTAGGTGATGCTGAAACTTGTAGTGTTGACCAGTGTAAAGTCACCAACTGGTGAATCTCTCGCCATTCATCATGGGGCCGAACTACCTACTCTGTTAGTTCCAAGTGGTTGGGTAAACCCTAGTCCCAAGATCCTCCCATCCCATTGACCATTCAAACATTCTCAGACACGTTGAACAGAATTTACCCTGAGAGTCACTAAATGCCATAGGCCAACGATCTTTGACAAGGCATATATCAGAGCTCATGTGAGGTATGGATGAAAATTTGGGAGGTATAGGATCATGTTGTCAACATCTACAATAACCTTTCTCACTTTTTGGAGCTTGGATTCCATTTTTATTTTTCGGCCCCATCTCAGGTGATGTTGAAACTTTTAGCATTGGCTAGTACAAAGTTGCCAACTGGTGAATCTCTCTAACCATTCATCATGGGATTGAACTATCTAATCTGTTAGCTCTATGTGGTTGGGTAAACCTTAGTTCCAAGCTCATCTTGTCCCATTGATCACTCTAACATTCTAGGGCACACCGATCATAATTGACCCTAAGAGTCACTAAATGTCATAGGGCAATGAACTTTGACGGGGCATATCTCAGAGCTCGTGTGAGCTATGGATGCAATGTTGGGTGCTACAAGGTCATGATGTTGGGTGCTACAAGGTCATGTTGTCAACACCTACAATAAACTCTCTCTCTTTGAGGAGATTAGATTTTGTTTTGATTTTGTGGCTCCATCTCAGGTGATGCTGAAACTTGTAGTGTTGGCCAATACAAAGTTGCCAACTTGTGAATCTATATCATTGTTTGTCTTGGGACCAAACCATCTGCTCTGTTAGCTCTAAGTGGCTAGGTAAACTCTAGTCCCAAGCTCATCCTATCTTGTTGACCGCTCAAACATTCTTGAGCATGCCAAATGGAATTGACCCTAAGAGTCACTAAATGCCATAGGATAACGATCTTTGATGGGGCATTTCTTAGAGCTCGTGCGATGTATGGATGCAATTCTAGGTGCTAAAAGATCACATTATTGATACTTACAATAACCTCTCTCACTTTTTGGAGATTGGACTCCATTTTGACTTTACAGTCCCATCTTGGGTGATGTTGAAACTTGCAGTGTTGGCTAGTCCAAAGTCGCCAACTAGTGAATCTCTCTAACTATTCACCGTAGGAACAAATTGTCTACTCTGTTAGCTCCAAGTGGTTGGATAAACCCTAGTCCCAATCTTGTCTCATCTTGTTGACTGCTCGAACGTTCTTAGGTATGTCGAATGGAATTGATGCTCAGAGTCACTAAATGCTATAGGGCAACAAACTTTATTGGGGTGCATCTTGGAGCTCATGCGAGGTGTGGATGAAATGTTGGGTGTTATAGGGTCATGTTGTCGACACCTACAATAACCTCTCTCTCTTTGAGGAGATTGGATTCCATTTTGATGTTGCGGCCCCATCTTGGGTGATGCTGAAACTTATAGTGTTGGCCAGTACAAAGTTGTCAATTGGTGAATTTCTCTAACCGTTAGTTGTGGGACTGAATTATCTACTTTTTTAGCTCAGAGTGGTCGAGTAAACCCTGATCCCAAGCTCATCGCATCCCATTGACAGCTTGAACATTCTCTAGCACACTGAACGAAATTGACCCTTAGAGTCACTAAATGCTATAGGGCATCAAAATTTGATAGGGCATATCTCAGAGCTCGTGTAAGTTATGGATGAAATGTCAAGTGCTATAGGGTTGTGTTGTTAACACCTATAATAACCTCTCTCACTTCGAGGAGATTGGATTCCATTTTGATTTTGTGGCCTCATCTTGGGTGATGCTGAAACTTGTAGTGTTGGCCAGTACTGTTAGGATTAAACCACAAATAGAAATAATAATCTCCTTCATGCACACAATCATTCAAATCAAACACATATATGTTATCTATTGATTGTCATTTAAAGTATCTATTTATCAAAATTTCTTTCTAGCTATCTATTCTAACTCCTAATTAGTTCAATGCCCCAACATTTATAGTTTCATTAAAAATTCAAAAGGCCTCCATCAAAACCTAGCCATTTTAGTTCAAACAGTTAAGATACGAACAAAAAACAAAATTTATAAAAATGGTTACCGAAACATGACCAAAAATAACTATCTTGTTTAAGCTTCATCGTCGGTCTTCTCTTCTTCGCCCATGGTTTGTCGCACCACTTTCTAGCTTTTGAAGGTGTTCATGAACTCTTGCATTGCATGGGAATGAGGATTTTTCAAACTCAGCAGCCTAGCCCTACACATGTCCTTTTTCCATTTAAACTCCTTGATTTTCAGGCTCTAATGTGGCATGAGGTTCTTGTTAAGACATAGCATGGATTCAATATTTGCCAACATAGTGAAATCACTAGCAGCAGGTGATTCATTATCTCTGATCTTCTCAATAGCATCATTGAAGCTTTTAGTCAATGTTTCAGAATCCATGTTTCCATCAACAAACTGTAGAATCCCTGTAGGGTTTACTATATTCATGTATTTGAGAAGTTCTTCATGCATCCCAACAATTTTTCTCTTAATGGCTTGCACCTCATTGATTGCTTCTTTATAAATCGATTCTTTCCAACCCATGTTATTTTTCACAATGAATAACATGTAGGGGTCTACATTCTTCATTGGATTTTCATTCAGAAACTGAAGTACTCCAAACTTTTCAACTTTAGTTACCTAGAATACAATTGCCTGGCACTGACTCTATTTAGTTTCCCATCTTGGAATTAGGGTTTGAATCTCTCCCAAGAGATTTTATCCTTCGGCGTATATAGTGGTGAATTATAGGATAAATTTGTTACCTTCCTTGATAATAGCATTCACCCAATCTTGCATTGCATCTGATAGCAACTTCCCCATTTGCATTTGCTTTACCAGTTGTTGGCTATCAGTAGAATTTAGGTCGAAGGATTGAGAAGCTTGAACAACCAGTAAGGCTCCCAGATTCATCAAAGAATCAATATAAGCAACCATAGTCATCACTAAACCCTTGAGTTCCTTTTTCTCCCTGCTATCTTTTTCAGACTGAGTTAACATATGATCGGCAGAAAATTTGAAAAGGTGATTACCCGTGCTCTTATTAATAGTTCCTAGTTCGATTGAAGTGACTTTGAAACCTTCACTGTTGATCTCTCCAGACTCTGTTTTCTACTTATACGTGGATACCTCAACCATTATTTTCCTAGTCACTGGGTCCTTAGTCAAATGAGCATCAATTTTTAGTTTCTTTGCCTTTGACCCTCGAGCAACATACTTGGTTACAATATCCTTTACAGGTATTGAAACTGGTTGTAGATTTCTTTTCTTACTGATTGAATTAGATAACTAGGACAGGACAATAGGGTTGACAGAGATTGCATGAGCATCCCTGGTGGGAGTCATGAACCTAGGCTGATCCACTTTAGGGGCTTCGATAAACTGCACATCACCATCAACACTATTTGAGAAGTTGAGACCATCATTTGAATCTTGTCCTTGAGTCGACATCTTTTCTTTTTGAATTTCTTGGTGCTTAAGGGCCTCAAATTTAGCTTTAGACCTGGTCCTAGGAGCCGTATTTTGTATATGAATTGGTGTCCTTTTTTGCTTACTTGGAGCCAACGCACTACCTTTTTCTCAACTTCTTTGCCTATATAAAGGAGTGTCCACTCATTGTAAAATCATCATTATCTTTATGCAAGAGAGCTCTGGATAAATTATGCCAGTAGAACTTTGTTTGTGTAAGCAATATTTTGAGATAAAGTGAATACAAAGGAGCATTTGAGACTTAACTTTGATTAAGTGAGATTGTTATTTGTGTGAATTGTAAGCTTTGTCTATAATTCATCCAAGTTGTCTTTGATTCATATTATCTTGTGTTATTGGTAATTGTATCTCGTGAATTAAATTAAAAAGAGTTAAGAAGCAATTGAAGCCAGAGCTTTGTCTAGGAGCAATTGCGAAAGTGTATAGCTTGAACCTTTGCTTGTAGCTTATGTTTTCTTCTTAATTTGCAAAATAGCTAAATATTCTTACTTTTAGGAGTCTTTGTGTTGGATACAATTGATCAATTGTGTGTTGTCTTTGATGTTACACAAATATCATATCAGTTGACAGTCAGTGCATGTCGAGCTCACTTAGTCAATGAAGACAGTTTTCCTAGTCTATCGAGTGTTTTTGAGTTTACTCTATACAGAAGGCAATTTCTACCGAGCTCACTTTGGCGTTGAAGGAAGTTAAGTTGAAAAGAGTGTTAACCGAGCTCACTTGGTTAATGAAGGGAAAGTTGAACAAAGTCAGTGCTAACTAAGTTCGGTTACCAAAGGAATTTTGTAAGTTCACAGTGTTAACCAAGCTTTTGTTGGTTAACACAGGAAATCGCTTCAGAATCAGTTCCTACTGAGCTGGGTCAGCTACCAAAAGATTTTTCTTGTTTCGGCATATAAAGGTTAATTATTTTACCTATTAATTCTAGCCGACTGAGGTGATGAATATTGGCTATTCTAATTTGTATTTGAGTCGACTTGACAATCTGAAAGGTATAAGTTAAAGGTCAAGTTGTGATTTCAAGCATGAATGTGATGTGTGCAAGTTGAATAAGTTGAAAAGAGATAAGAAGAGGAAACAAACTTGAAGGATAAGTAGGTATCCTTGTGGAGTAGAAAAGTGTTATTCGATCAGGAAGGATCAAGTATGAACTAGAGCAGAGATCTGTAATCAACAATTCAAGTGCATCACAATCAGGTCATTTCATTGTTACTCTCTAACCATTGTAGCAGTGATCTAAATATTCTTAATAGAGTTGGTTTAACAACCATTTGTAAATCCTCTAGCAAGGTGGCAATTCCTTTGAATTGTTTAAAGACCTTTTGCAAAACCACTCCTGACAGGGTGATTAAATCCTTTAATAGGGTCACACCTAACAATGTGTTTTGTAACCTTTAACAGGGTTGGTTCTTAAAAGGGCTCACTTCAAAAGAGTGAAAAATAGTAACTAGTTACATTGGTGGTTTTTCCCAAATTAGGTTTCCACATTAAATCCTGGTGTCTCATGTGTTCATGTTATTTCTTTCATGCTTGCAAGTAATTAATGATAACATCTTAAGATTCACTAAAGTAATTCACACTCTGCATTTACCGAGTTATAACAATTCTTGTGTGTTTATTGAGTAACATCAGTAATCTATTGTATTAGTCTGAATTTTATAGTTGACATCTAAGGGATCTAGGATATATTTTAGTGGTAACTGATTCACCCCCCTCTTAGTTACTCCTCTTATATTTCCAACACTTTGTGCCCTAATTGTAAAGTTTTTCCATATAGAAGTACGACTGGGCTTAGAGCCAAACTGGTACATTTTCAGCTAGCCTTTGAGTTAGTGATGGTTTATCAGTATCACTATTTCTAGCTCTTGATAGAAGTGTAGTTAGAGATTCACCCTGCCCATTACTTGCTCTACAAGTAAGTGGATTCTTTCTTGAATGTTAAGAAGAAAGGATATTGGTAACACCCATTTAATAAAATCTCTCGACTTCTTGCTTACCTTGAGTTGATCTAAGGAATAGTGAGAAGGGGGAGCCTTCCCTTTAAGGTAGGAGAGACTCTGTGTCACACGCTGTGGTTGGTCATCGTATTTTGTGGCTAGATTTTTATCCAAAACTGTTGGTTGCAAAATATCCACTCAACAGCCATAATGGTCAATAATAAACAAATTTATCTATCATAAAATCAAAGACAAAGATCTTTGTCGCAGCTACAATCTTCAACACTCCCTCTTAGCAAGAGAGATCTTCACTCAGGCATGCACACATATATGCAATCAAAGATGATAAATTCACATATGTAATCTTAGCATAACATAATCCACCATGGTTACTTCATAAGGACATAGAATGTCTAGTCAAACACACGACTTTGACCATGCCTGCTTATAGAGGGTAGAACAAAGACATTTACTTCAAAAACTTCTCCCAGAGAAGGATAAATCTCCACCATGCGTAATTGCAAAGGGTGATTCAACATACCTACTCGTAGAGGGTGGAACAAGGGCTTTCACCTTAGACTTCTCCCAAAGAAGAATGCATATCCACCATGCCTACTCACAGAGGGTGGTCCACCATACCTACTCGTAGAGGGTGGAACAAGGGCTTTCACCTCAAACTTCTCCCAGAGAAGAATGCATTAATAATTTAGATTTTCTCTTAACAAAGTCTCCCACTCAACAGGGACAATTTTAATCAACAGAGTCTCCCTTTTAGCAAGTACAACTTTAATTTCCAAAATAAGATGGTTGACTATTGCATAAACTTGCAAAGGGTTGGACATCTCCATTTGTCATGTAATCTCCCTCTAAAGCTGAATAATCTCTTTCTATAAATATGATCTTCCCCTTTTAAAAATGTGTCATCAATTTAGCATCAAAGTTGCAAACAATGTTGCATAATCTCTCACCATCTCATTGCATCCTGCAACCACAAGAGATATTAATAATTCACAATTATCAATGTTAAAAATAATCGCTATCAAAAAATCAATATTCAAGAGATATAATCATAAATACTTATCTCTTCAATACACACCTCTACAACCAATGCTCGTGACATCAATATACAACCATTCTCTAGGAGATACAACTCAACAAAACATAAATGTCAAATTACCATCAAACAAGTAGTCAATGTTTGAGCAAAATTAACAAACATCTTCCTATGTTGTCTACATTACAATTGGATGTCAACTTTACATTATAATCATTACTAACACACAGGGGGGTAATCCCTATCTTTAGATCTCGGATGAAGAATGTTATGGGGCTTGACCAAGATTGCCTACCAAGTAAGCGCTAAATAAGAAGTGGGTGGAATGAATATTGAGTCATGTATATGCTTTTCTTGTTACAAAGAGTATAACTAAATACTGAGAATGATTATGCCCACGAGAACATGGATATTTTGTACTATATTAAATAAATCATTGGAACATTAAATAATATTGTAATATAGATTATACAATCCGATAGATGGAAATAAAATAATGATTATACTCAGTATGATGCACATTCATTGATAGTAGGTATCTCTTAGAGAACGGTGTAAACACACTAATACTATTCAATTTCTTTGACTTCGATGAAATAAGCTAAGAAATAATTACCTTTGAGTTATTTTCCCTTGAGAAACTTTGAACTCTACTATATCTAGAGTATGGAAACTATGTGTCATTTTAGTTTGCACTGAATTGTTTTTAATTAATAGTTCATTTCAGGAGAACTTGGCTTTTAGATTACATTAACTGTAAATTGTGCGCTATGGTCTGGTTGAGGTGATTAATACAACTCAACAAAACATAAATGTCAGATTATCATCAAACAACCAGCCAATTTTTGAGCAAAATTAACAAACATCTTCCTATGTTGTCTACATTACAATTGGAACAATCAATGCTCCTTAAAACATCCAATGAATCAGATTATTGTTTTATTTCTTAAATAATGTGTATGGAAACTATTATAATAATCACTACATAGCATTTTAGATTTCTTTGAGAAATGTTATAATTCTGGGTAGAAAATTGTTGATGTTATACTTCTTATTGATTCACTGGCACAAAATGAGTAGTTGTGTGAAGTAGAAAATTGAATAGTATTAGTGTGTTTACACCGTTCTCTAGGAGATACCTACTATCAATGAATGTGCATCATACTGAGTATAATCATTACTACTACATAGGGGGGTAATCCCTATCTTTAGATCTTAGATGAAGAATGTTATGGGGTGCACATTCATTGATAGTAGGTATATCTCCTAGAGAACGGTGTAAACACACTAATACTATTCAATTTTCTACTTCACAAAACTACTCATTTTGTGCTAGTGAATTAATAGGAAGTATAACATCAATAATTTTCTACTTAGAATTATAACGTTTCTTAAAGAAATCTAAAATGATATGCAGTGATTATTATAATTGTTTCCATACACATTATTAAAGGATGGATAATTACACCCTTTTGATGATCCATGCTTTATAATTCATTGAATCCTCACTTAGCCCCTAGAATGCATTGATTGTGAAATGGATGTTCTTTGAGGCTTCCCTTTTGCAGTAGGTTTAGGCATCTCAGTTTAAGGCAAGAAAGAAATTCAATGAAACCTTCATTAACACGAGCCATTTTCTACTTCACACAACTACTCATTTTGTGCCAGTGAGTTAATAGGAAGTATAAGATCAATAATTTTCTACCCAGAATTATAACGTTTCTCAAAGAAATCTAGAATGCTATGCAATGATTATTATAATTATTTCCATACACATTATTTAAGGATGGATAATTACACCCTTTCGATGATCCACGCTTTATAATTCGTTGAATCCTCACTTAGAGGGACTACTCTAGAACACTGACTTCCATTTACAAGAATCGTTAGATTAAATGACCTAGCCAAATTATACTATAAACTAATTCAAAGTATGAATTCTGGTATCAAAGAGCATGTATCTTCATGGCACATGGTAGTGTGATCTGCACACATCTTCTCTGATTCATTGGATGTTTTAAGGAGCATTGATTCTTCCAATTGTAATGTAGACAACATAGGAAGATGGTTGTTAATTTTTCTCAAACATTGATTGACAGTTTGATGGTAATCTGACATTTATGTTTTGTTGAGTTGTATTAATCACCTCAGCTAGACCATAGCGCACAATTTATAGTCAATGTAATCTAGAAGCTAAGTTGTCCTGAAATGAGTTGTTAATTAAAAATAATTCAGTGCAAACTAAAATGACACATAATTTCCATACTCTAGATATAGTATAGTTTAAAGTTTCTCAAGGGAAAATGACTCAAAGGTAATTATTTCTCAGCTTCTGTCATTGAAGTCAAAGAAATTGAATAGTATTAGTGTGTTTGCATTGTTCTCTAGGAGACACCTACTATTAATGAATGTGCATCATACTAAGTATAATCATTACTACCACATAGGGGGGTAATCCCTATCTTTAGATCTTAGATGAAGAATGTTATGGGGCTTGACCGAGATTGCCTACCAAGTAAGTGCTAAATAAGAAGTGGGTGGAATGAATATTGAGCTGTGTATACACTTTTCTTGATACAAAGAGTATAACTAAATATTGAGAATGATTCTGTCCACAAGAACATGGATATTTTGTACTATATTAAATAAATCATTAGAACATTAAATAATATTGTAGTTTAGATTATACAATCTGATAGATGGAAATAAAACAACAATTTGAGCTTTGCACATTTCCTAGTATTGCAAAATTCAAGATTTGTCACCACCCATTTCAACAATTTGAAATATTCTTTGTTTACTAATTGACAAGTACTCATAGATCTTTCATGTCTTCCCACCCTCCTTCTTAAGGTGCAAACTTTCTTTCAAACATTTAATAATCTAGTTTGTCTAATTTCAATAGAATTTATGAGTTTGGTGGCTCGAGTTGATAGGGATGTTATTGTGAAGATCAACTATTTATACTAATCTAAAAACAAAAGAATATATAAGGGACTCCCTAACAATAGGTCCCAATACATCCACAAGAAATCTTGATATTCAAATATAATACAGTGGAAGAAGAAATATTGATATTCAAATATAATACAGTGGAAGAAGTTAAGAGGGGAGTAGATAAACAAGTAGAGAGTCTTCCAAACATTTTGCAGACCCAATTGAGGCGTTTAGGACTAAGGAAATATTCACTCATTCTTATTCATATGAAATGAGTCTTTAACCAACAAAACTCTAAGCATTATCGTTGTATCAGAAAATAAAATTTAAGAAGCCACCTGAATATAACATCTCAATTTGGTAGGTTCCCCAAAGCTCTTGTGATTGAAGCTTTCTCCAAATCTTTCCCTAACCCTTTCCTCGGTCCAACCACCAATGTCCCTCCAATTCCCTTCCCAAATCTGTAGCTACCACTTCAGCACTGCCCTCATTCTCCTTGACAACTTCCACCATGATATTCAACATTGCCGAAAATGATTGAAGAAAGGATGAAGTGAAAGAGAAGAAAGGAGAAATCCGAGAGTGAGGATATGCAAAGAGTAGAGAATATCTCACCAGAGGGAAAGATAAAGACCCGTTAAGAGGAGGACAGAGGAAATCCCCTTTCTCAAATCACTTCCCCACAATTATCGTCCCCATCAATGCTCCCCAAAGTGTGTAATGGATCCCCTTTTTTTCTCATCCCAACGGTTCTTGATTTAGTTATTGTTATTGTTTGTCCATTTTCATTAATTTTTTTTAAAATTTACAAACATTACAATATACGTGGCAAGAGAGTAATCTATATATTCAGAGAAAAAAATGTGGGTTATGACAGGACAACATGCATGGTTTATTTGAAGGGAATAAAATAAAGCTGCTGATTTTTTGGTTAAGATACATATCAAAAGATTAAAAATGGAAAGGAATTCGAAAATTATCTAGTGTGGTCGTTCTTCAATCCCTTAGACTGCTCTCTCGACTTTATTAAAAAGCATTCATTCATCCAAACCAAGGAGTGAGTTACAAATACCTCAGGTCGACACTTGTCGCTCATTAGGGTTAACTTCTTAAGATCCTCCGAAGCGAAGGACCACTTTTCTCCGCATTTCCCGAGTATTCTCCGTGTTTGTTCTCATTTATTTTCTGTTCTTCCCATCGTAAACTCACATACACTGTTTTCTCATTTCTGAATTTCAGAATCCATTCCTAACGTGTATCTCAATATATTCTCCACCTGTGTGGGACCTGAAAAACAAACTGACTTTTGTATCCAACTAAGAATAAAGATTGTCTGTATTTCTTGTTGAAAACAAATCCACGTGGAATTGTGCAAACAAATCAATGTCATTCTGAACGATTACTACCTATCTGTAAGTTCCTGTACATATCACTGACTGTTATTGCCTATCTTTGCGGTTTGGATCGAATTTTTAATAACTAGGTATTTGGAAGAGACCCACCGATGGACAGCTAATAGCCCATGAACTGGGTATTTTTATTGATTCTTGTAATGTAGGATTTTTGTATACATACTAAACCTTTTTTTTGGTAATTTTTTGAAAGAAAACTGATGCTGTAACACATTTTTAGGCCTCCTTGCCTTTGCATCCCTGTGCGTAGCAGAAGTGATACGACCGATTGAGAGATGGAGACCAAAGTGCGTGCCGCATGAGCAATGGGAATTGCAATGCAGGTTTTCAGTCTGCACAAGCACATGAGGCATAGTGTTGAAAAAAGGTAACTTCTATCGCTAATCAACTGGAATAGAACCTTCACTGTTCTTTTTTCCCCCTCTTTTCTTTTCAAGCGATTTGGATGACTCTGGAATTAGTTTACTGCTTCACGAACACAGAAATTAGCTTTGTTTCTGTATCTCTGTGATTCTTTATAGACAATGTCAATGTGGTATAGTACATTGGGCTCTGAAATTGAACTCGAGAGATCTTGATAAGTAGGAGATATCTTCCACACCAAGTCAAATTGTGATATTCCTATCGGGAGATATCGAGAGATCTTGTTCAAGATTCTCCTAACTAGAATCAATCTGTGTGTGCGTGCGTGTCATGTGAGTCCATTTGCATTTTTTGCAAGGTTTTGGCACTTAATCTAACCCACGAAGGTTTAAGGTCCATTCTGCTTCCTTCAATTTTGTATTCGTTTTATGAAATTTCACCCGAGGGAAAATGATATCTGGATCAGCCACTTCATTAATCTAGCGTAGAATCCACTGCATTGATTTTTAACTTTTATTGGCTTTTATATTCTGTTGATTAATAGCGATCCAGTTTTAAGGGTTTTTGGTTAAACCCGCATCCAAGAGTTTATGTGCACAAGCTCGAAGTCTTCAAAGTTTTAAACTCGTTACTGAGGATTAATGTACTCAATTCTGATTTGGAGTTGAGGGATGCTAACCTACACTTATAAGGACCAGAGTTGCAAAGTGAATGGAGAAATTCTCTAGAGATGTCACGCACTTGTTGCCCGAGGTTAGATGATTATGGTGACCCTGGGGTTTCATCACAGGGGAGATCATTCCATCCCTTTGAACGTTGAGAGCCCAATAGCTTCATCTCTTTGTACCTGACATGAGGATTTCAATTATCCTTCTCACACAATCTGTTCAGGGATGTCTTGATATATTAATTCGGTATTCAGTGTTTGATTGTGGCTATGCCTTCTGTGTCGAGTTAATGCCATATACACGAAGTTGGTGTCTTGCTTGGCCGTAACTTAGCTACGACTGTATAGAAATATTTAACGATGGTTGACTGGAGTTAGATCCTAGTCCCAACTTAATTTTGGCTGTTAAAATTTTTCGTTCCAGCAAGGAAGTCTCCTTTTGTTGCTATCCTTAAGGATATGCAGAATTTTCATTTCCCATGAATTATAAAACTGAAAGCAATAATGGTGTAGATATCCAAAAAAATCATTCATTCAGCATTTTAATCATGTACATATAATGGGCCATATGCAGAAATATTTTCTTGAGCTAGATATTAGCTTGTTACTGAACATATGCTTCGCTATATTGTTAAAGTATGTCCTGTGCATGATATCTATAGAAACAATATGTAATGCTGTATTTGACAGATACTCATTATGTGGCCATAGTTTCCAATACTTATCTTAAACAAGTGAATAGGATTCATATGTATGGGTAAAATACTAAAATAATTGGATTTGATTGAAAACCCTTATATTTTTAAGCCGAGAGGCTTTCTATAGTGGCAGCAATCTTCAATGTAAACATTTTCCATTTTGAAAAAAAATTGATGTTCATTTACATGTCAAAAAAAAAAAATAGAAATAGACTAAATACAATTTAAATCTTAAAAATTACAGAGAGGAAATGGAAGTAAAAATGAGGGAGATCAAGAGTCTTATCATTTCCTCATGCTTCTTAGACCCACATAAATATGCGATGATGACAATTATGGGATTATTAAAATAAGCGCCTCTAGAAAGATATCTCTCGGCTTATTTTATATATATATAATATATATAAGCTAGTAGTTATGAAGAATCTTATTAATGTATAATTATTATTGTATGGCAATATACTATTGCAATCACCTATTAGATCTAGATATTTTTAGTTCTTATTGTTATCTTATAGTTTTTTAAGGTATACATGTGAAATTTTTAATTGTATAAATTATTTAAACTATTTTATTGTAGTTTGATTGGCTAATACATTTGAGTCTTATATGAGCCGATTTGTAGGAAACACTACCCAGATTGTGAGCCAATATTCTAGGATGCATATATGTATATATAAAAATATATGTAAACCTTAAATTTATTTACATTGATAGTATAGCAAAAAAAAATTATTTTAATATTTTATTATTGTTCTTCTAAAACTATATAGTTTTTCTATATAACTAAATCTTTTAATATTTCATATTTAAGCCGAGAGGCTTTCTATAGTGGCAGCAATCTTCAATGTAAACATTTTCCATTTTGAAAAAAAATTGACGTTCATTTACATGTCAAAAAAATAAAATAGAAATAGACTAAATACAATTTAAATCTTAAAAATTACAGAGAGGAAATGGAAGTAACAATGAGGTAGATCAAGAGTCTTATCATTTCCTCATGCTTCTTAGACCCACATAAATATGCGATGATGACAATTATGGGACTGTTAAAATAAGTGCCTCTAGAAAGATATCTCTCGGCTTATTTTATATATATATATATATATAATATATAAGCTAGTTATTTGTCCATGTTGACATTTATGTGATCACAAGCTAGAACATGACAACTTTGATCATATTATTAATAAATATTCTCTGACAAGATTGAACTTGGATCCATGAGATTGATTGTATAAGCATTACATGTTTTCTTTTTAAGAAATTGTCTTGCATTGTCCATTTTCACTTCCATCTAATACTCTTGAAATATTTTATTTTGTCTTTTAACTTGTGGTTTAATAGCTGAGTTTCTTTGCAGAGCCTATTGGATCTAAGGCCCATCAAGAGAATTGGTTTAAGCCATTTGTTTCTGTCATCTCTAAGAAATGGCATTTGGGAAGAATGCAAGGAAGGAAAAACATTATTTTTCTTGTTTTTCTACAACAACAATTGTTGTTTTTGTGGCCTTCTGCTTGATTGGAGTCTGGATGATGATGTCCTCATCTTTGGTGCCAGCACAGAGAGTGACTGTGCTTGTTATGGGTAGCAACTCAGAAGTGAAGGAGAAATTAAATGGTTCTCAGACCTTTGAAGACAACCCAGGAGATCTAACAGATAATGTGATCAAAGGAGATGATAGAACTACCATCCAGGAGGTTGAAAAGACACCAGAGAATACTGATGGATCGGCAAAAGAATCCAGAGAGCGATTGGGGGAAGTAAGTAAAAGTGAAGTAACGGATAATGTGATCAAAGGAGATGATAGTGCTTCTATCCTGGAGGTTGAAAAGACTGATAATATTGATGAATCAGGACAAGAATCCAGAGAGCAATTGGGTGAAGTAAAAAATAGTGAAGTAAGTAATAATATTAACAAGGACGTTGAGCAGATGACTGCAAATGAGAATAAAGAGGTCAATGAAAAGGTCAGTGAGAAATTAGATCATAATTTTGAAAATTGGGACAGTAAAAAGATCGATGATGGTCAACCAGAAAAGCAAGATGATGCTACCAGTGAAAGTGGGAATAGCCAAACTAAAGAAGAGAATGTCAAAGATTTGAAATTGCCTGAATCATTGCCTAATGGTGCAGGAGCTGAGCTTTTGAAGGAAAATCAAATAGAACCAGGAAATTGGGCAACACAAACAACTGAATCAAAGATAGAACAAGCTGACAAGGAAATCAATCTTGAGAAGAAGAGTGAAAAAGGGCCAAAAGAATTAGAGAATAAAGAACAATTGAATGCAGATGCTGGATACCAGTATAGCTGGAAAGTTTGCAATGTTTCAGCTGGTCCAGATTACATTCCCTGTCTAGATAATGAAGTGGCTATTAGACAGCTTCATAGTACTGGACATTATGAGCATCGGGAACGGCATTGTCCTGAAGATCCCCCTACATGTCTTGTTCCTCTCCCTGAAGGGTATACAAAACCAATAAAATGGCCCAAAAGCAGAAATATGGTTGGTCATCTCTCTGTCTCACTCAGTCTCTATCTCCCAAATTTTCTGTTCTCATTACCTTTTTTTTCTTCCATCTATATAAATTATGCACAGAGAATATTATTGACATTATATTATTGTTCTTGTCTAGATATGGTACAACAATGTTCCCCACACCAAGCTTGCAATTGTGAAGAAGCGTCAAAACTGGCTAAGGGTAACAGGGAAATATCTTACTTTCCCTGGTGGTGGAACTCAATTTAAAAATGGAGCTCTTCATTACATTGATTTTATTCAAGAGGCAAGTCTTAAAATATTTGATCAAGATGTTTAAAAATTAAAAACCTTCATTTTTTCCAAGCCACATGCTGTACACTTAAATTTTATGCATTTCTATGTGAACAGGGAATAAGATTTTGTTGTCCTATCTAACTGTACGTGTGTTTCAAATTTTCAGTCACCAATGGGGTTTATTTTGTGGTTCAATTTCCATGACTACTAGGCCTTGGCACTAAATACATGTTTTGGGGAAAAGGGCAGGAAATGTAGATGATTGAGTCTTTGCTTCTTAGTTTAACAGGAAGCATTCTTTGCAATTATCCCTTCTAGTTGTTGAACTACTGGATCCATCCTTTCATTATTCTGTTTAAAATTTGTGCTAGCTTACTCGTATCAGATCATATAAAGTGATCACTTTCTTACAGCATCTATACTTAAAAACTAAGTTACCAATTCGGGTGTGGATGCGTGATTTTTCTTTGGAGGTTTTGGAGATATATATATATATATATATATATATATATATATATATATATATATATATATATTCAAATTGATAGTAATTTATTTAAATGAGCGACCAGCTATAGGCTGGATAGCTCTCATACTTCTTGATGGACGGCAGAGTTAGGCCAACCATGGTGAGTTGGAAGGTATGTTGATCCTGCATCTGGATTTGCTTATGCTATGTGCTTTGGATCTTGACCCGGTGCTGCAATTGGTGGTGCTATCTCTGCCATTGGAGCTTTAATGCTCAGCCTTCAAATTTGCCTGGATGCTCCTGATCTGTAATTGACTGAGCACATATTAAAATTATAAATGTAAATGTAATTGGATGTGGTCAATACACGCCTGAAATAACAAATACCATCAAACAGAAACATGTGTGACACATAAAGACCGCTGAACAAAAAGACTGTTGAACAGAAACATTAATTTATAATGACCATTGAACAGAATGATTAATTTTCATTGTTAAGCATCAGCTCACTAGTGCCTCCGTCTCTGCCTCCACATCTGGAAGGATCTGCTTCCACATCCCACCTCCAGGTAAGTGCATCGGTATCTAAGCATAAAAAGTACACTAAGACTGAATTCTGAACTTAAAATTGAAATCAATATAAATCTGAAACCCCATGGTTGAAATAATTTACCAGGATTCTCTCAAAATAGATATCTGAATTGAGACAAGCAATCTGAACTTGAAGGAAAATCTGAACTGGATGTAGAATTATGGAATTATGATACTGTGAAACTGTTTTGAATTAAAATCTAAAACTTCTGAAATTAATATACATCTGAAACAGCTGAAATTAATGAACATCTGAAACCTTACGGCTTAGACACTAAATTGCAGATTTTTCTATATAGATAACCAAATTGAAACATCATTTCAAGCTGGAAATTTGAGTTGACTTGAGAAAATCAGAATCACATTGTTTTAAAATGCCCTTGGTCTACCGGTGAAGTTGAAAGGTTCGTAAAGAGCCCAACAGGGATCAAGTCTCGCTGAGTGTGTGGCTCCGACGTTGAAAAGGGATGAGGCCGGGATCGTGCCCTGGGCAAATTTGGTGGAATGAATACCCCTTAGTTTCAGCCATAAGGCTCGTGCTTCCGTATTGGGTAGCTACAAATATTTTGTGGGGGACATCCATCAAAATAAAAATAAAAATCTGAAGCAATGTAATGTCTGAAATATGTTATATAATAAAAATCTGAAACTGCTGACCTTATGTTAACTAAAATGTAATGTTTCTGAAAGTCTGAAATGAACTGCTGAAAGCAAAACAGAAAACTCTAGCTGTATTAGCATTGAAAATAGATGAGATAGTACATAGGGGAGGAGAGAATTTTTGTAAGAAGCTAGATGTGCTATTTCAGGACAAATAGATTTCAAGACAAATGGTTGTGCTGCACTTGGCCTATAAGTTCAACCTTTCAACCTTTTAATAATAAATCTACCAAAATCTGCCACATATCCTAGATAATTTAATGGACGCAATGACCAAAAGGGTGGGTTTATCGATTAAATTCCAAAGATATATCTGTATAAATAAAAAGGGTGGCTTAGGCTACTACTTAATCATGGTATTGTCATTGGTAGAGAACAATATAGGTATATAACAGGTTTTTGATGCAGCCAAAATTCCTCAAATAATTAACATAAACATAAGAGAGAAAGAACACAAAAAAAATATATTAGAACTTCAAACTCTTCTTTATTATTCTTCCAAATCCTTCTCCTCCTATAATGAGAGAAATTTCAATTTTAAATACAAATCCAAAATTACCATTTTTGACAGTTTTTTCATAAAACTAATTTTTTTTTTCCATTTTTGGTAATTTTTAAAAACAACTCAAAAAAAGCTGATTTTTTTCGTGAAGCTTCCTAAAACTGAGATAAGATGAACTGCCAACTAACATTCGAAATTGGAAGTAATATTTCGAGGTTATTAATAAAAACCAACTTTATAAAAACTAAGAAAAACATTAAAAGCTTTAAAAAAACTACTAAAAGCTCCTTCTTAGAAAGTCACTAAAAGCTTTTGCATCATTCTCCTCTGGTGGAAAGAACGCAGCTCCGGCAAGTTGTTTTTTGAATGTGTATAGTTTCTTTTCTAGAACTTTTCCTTCCATTGTATCAAACATTGATTTTATTGACTAGAGGAATGCAAGTTTATTCTTTCTTCCTGGTCTCCAATTTTTTGACATTTTATCATTCATCTTTGCATCTGTCATAGGATCCCTCTTCCTCTTATTTTTCTTAATTTATATTCTACTCAATATCTTCTCAGCCTTTAAAATCCAATATTCCATTTCTTCTCTATAAACCTTTGTACCATAATCATTTATGTCTTCAACAAGTAATATATCAACATATTCACCATGACCACAATTAACATAATACCTTTGGGAACATTCATATACCTCATTAAAAAAATCTGAATCATCTTCATTAGAAATATCATTATAAACAACCATTTTTTGTTTTCTTATTCTGAACATAAGGCTGAAAATGAAAAAAAGACTCTTCCGTGGCTATGTTTATCTTGGCTTCTTCAATTCTTGATGTCAAAATAGTCATTGGTATACTCACCATTTCATTTTTTGGATCTTCCTTTATTTTTTGTGTCTCTTCTTTCCTTTTCTTCTTCTGAATAATCTTTTGAATAGGCCATGTGATTTTCTTCTTGATTGGTAGGTACCATTTTTGCATTTCTAATTCCATTAGCTTTCTTAATTGTTGCCAACTTTCTTGTAATTCTCTTACCATTTCTTTCAACTCTAATCGCCTCTTCTCTTCTTCCGTCCTCTTCCTCTCTTTCTCTTTTATTTTATTTTCTTCTCTTCTCTTATGCAAATACTTCATCAATGAATCTAGTTCTTCAAACGAGTCCATTAACCTTGCTTTTGCTTTGGCTTTGCCTCAACCTAGGTATTTTATCTTCTCTACCTACATAAAGATAAACTCAAAACCACACAAGCACAGAAATCTCCTTTTCCCAGACCTTCTGTGCTTTAATACCAGATGATGCAGCCAAAATTCCTCAAATAATTAACATAAACATAAGAGAGAAAGAACACAAAAAAAACATATTGGAACTCCAAACTCTTCTTTATTATTCTTCCAAATCCTTCTCCTCCTATAATGAAAGAAATTACAATTTTAAATACAAATCCAAAATTACTATTTTTGGCATTTTTTTCATAAAACCGTTTTTTGCCATTTTTGCTAATTTTTTAAAACAACTCGAAAAAAGCTGATTTTTTTCGTGAAGCTTTCTAAAACTGAGATAAGATGAATTGCCAACTAACATTCGAAATTGGAAGTAATATTTCGAGGTTATTAATAAAAACCAACTTTCTAAAAACTAAGAAAAACATTAAAAGCTTTAAAAAAACTACTAAAAGCTCCTTCTTAGAAAGCCACTAAAAGCTCCTGCATCAGTGTTACATTATGATAAAGTGCTTTGCCTCTATCTGGTTGTCTTCTATCAGATTAATCACTATAACATATCCTTATACACATAAAAATGCTTGTAAGGGATAACAAGTGACAATGTGGGGTGTAGAATACATCTGCTAACTGTTCAATCATCAGTTCCACATTCTTTTGTCTTTCACGTCTATGTATTTTTACCTTGAAATGCAAGCCTTATGTGGAATCTCTTTGGTAAACGAAATATGAATCCTCTTTAGAAAGTTGTTTTTTTCATCTCATTAGTTAAAATCAGATTGTTTGTGCATGGTTGCAACCTTTTAATTGTGTTCAACTGTCATTCTCTATCAAACTTCATGTACAATTACTCAGGACTTGTTCAAGGTCAAGTCACATTAGCTGCATGAATACATCAAAAGTCACAGCTAAGTTAATATTTGTCAAGCTATAAATTGGATCTCTTCACCTACCCTTGCAATCTAGCTGCTTTTGACCACCGCGCTTACATATTCAAGGTTTGAGATTCCATTGAATCTGCACAAACTATATTTGGGTGAGGAGCATATAGAGAAACTTGAGTTCATGTTTATGTTGGGGAGTTTTGTGTTTCATCAGCACTATCTAGATACATCATATGCTTCTTGGGAAGTTTTATTAAGACAATAATATAATGTGTGTAATGGTAATCTTTTTAGTTAGTTTAGTTTCATTAGTGAGTTTATATTTTTGTTTTTGGTTAATGATTGTTTTGTTTGGAAACATCATCTTGTTCTTTTCTATTTAAGGAGACTTCATCTCATTCTTTAATATCAAATTTTCAAGTTTTATAACATGGTAACAAAGCGGGTTGTGGGGGCTCTTTAAGATTTGGCAAATTTTTGAAGAAAAATTTGTGGCCTCATTTTTTGGCAAATTTTTAAGCAAAATTCACGAAGTTTGTTTTTAAGTATCAAAAATTGTGGGCATTTTTAGGTCGTCTCTTCTTTTGGGAAAATCACAGGCATTCCTGACATTTTGAGGGTTTTCATGATTGCAACTGCATATTTCATCCGTACATGTCCTAAGCAGCGATTTTTTTTGTTTGTCAAGGCTTAAAAGTAACCGAGTTTCTGTATATCACAACCATATCCATGTGAAGCTTGCATCAACCGCACGGTTTGAAGAAGGAAGTCATTTGTTTTGTGCTTGCACCATTTTGAGCTGCATTCTTCAACCCACAACTCATGCTCTCGTCTATGTGTTTGAGGTGATGACTCTTGGTTTTTGTGTATTTGGTGTGTCGTTCTCTACAACCTGTGATTGGTTTGTTGCAACCTGCATTTTGTCTGTGTTTTGGATGGCCTTGCGATTTAATTTTTTGTTTGCTGCTTTTTTCTCATTTCGAGCTCATTCTTTAGTGATGGCTTTGTGGATTTGAAGGCCATTCTTTGATGATGATTGGTTTTACCGAACCTAGGGTTTGGATGTTTGCAGGAGTTCATTTTCTTCCAAGTGAAGGATTTGTTTAGTGAGGGGTTTTATAATTTTTGCCCTTAAAAAAATTATTTGTTGGCTTTTAACAAGGTTGCACGGGGACTTGGGGGGGGGGGTGCGAGTACTTGGGTATTTAGGGTACAGGGTTTAGCTACGACTATCTTTCAAATGTATTATTTTTAGTTTCAGATTTGCAATATGTTTGTACTAATAATATATGCTAAATGTTTAGATGCATAGCAGAGAAGGCAGACTTTAAACACGAACAAGAAGATCATAAATCATATAACAATGACATAATGCAAATGATAAACTTATGACTTGAGCAGTGATTTATTATTAATTAGTACTATATCAAAGTTTCACACTAATTACGTATCGAATTGATAAACAACAAGCTGATACAATAAAATTGAAACAAAAATCAGAAATCTTAATCAAGGTCCTTAGCTATGATGCTCTTAGTTGAGTACCGGGTACTTTGCTACATGTACTCGATACTTGGATACGTGGGTACACATCCTAGGGGTGTGGGCATGCCTACCCATGCAACCTTGGATTTTAATTTTTTTTCATAGAAATTATTAATGGTTTTTAGTATTTTTTTTCCTTCAAAAAATTCTAGATGGGTTTTAACTTTTTAATCTAAGTTACCATGGTTCGTCCTTGGACCTCCCAAACCTGCAAAAGTTCGAACTGGTTTGTAGTTTGCAATCTGGTTTGTGCTGGGTTCCAATTTTTGCCTACTAGTTTGAACGAAGTTGGAACCTAGGCGAACCAGGCCAAAAAAATCAGTTTGAACCACGTGTTTTCTGAGCCTCGCAGACAGCAATAAAGTGCTTTTTTGCAAAATTTAATAAGTTTTTGACGTCCACAACCCTAAAAGGTTGTTATGAAATGCTTTTTGTGGCCTCATTGTCATTTTTTGTGGCCTTTCATTGTCATTGTCATTTTTTGAAGAATTTGTGCCAATACCATTATTGCTGCTGCTGACCCCATTGGCCTTAGCTCTATTGCTGAGTCAACTAATGCTAGAGAAGAAGAAGATGAATATGAAGAAGAAGGTGAAGATTGAAAAACTTAGAATATTAATAGATTTTTATTCCATTAGTTGAACAATGAATGTGAAACAATGATACATGAACTTGATGCTATGATTTTTTAAAAATGTTTTGAACCTTCGATGTTGAACTAATTTTTTAAAAATGTTTTGAACCTTCGATGTTGAACTATAAAATGGTATGATCACTATGATTACAAGTTTATGGTGTTTCTTGTTTTAACTCATGCTTCATATATATATATATATATATATATATAATTTTTACATGTTTTTGTACTATTGAACCCAAACAAATCCAAATCCCTTTCCAAAATTTTGACGAACTTGCGAACCGATTCTCGAACTTCAAAGTTGGAATTGAACTTACACCAATAACTTTGTTTTTAATGTTACAGTAAATAATAAATAATTTATTCTATTACCTTTAGCTTACTTAGGTAAATGCATGTAGTTAATAGTTGTAGAGATAAGTTGTTGACAACATGGGAGTTTGTTCCCTTCTAGCATGTTCCACCTTTTTGTGGAAAGTGCGCTTAGTTGTCAAACTTATCTTCTACCACCTTTCAAGCTTGTTCTACAAGCTTCCTTAAGGTCTTTATAAGCGACCTCTCTCTCATTGTAAATTCATTCCATTCACATAGCAATTCTAATTTTCTATTGTGAAATATTCTCTTGTGCGGTATTTGCTTTGAGCTCTTTGCTCCCTAGGTTTCTCTTTAGTAAGCTATTTGCATTATAGGTGATCATGGCGCATTTCCGGAGTTGGATTCTCAACTCCTACATGGTATTAGAGCCTCCCTGCTGCTTCTTGTTTGAAGGATTTTTGAAGCCGTAATTTGGAGTCACAAACCCTAGTTTGTTTGTGCATTTTTCTTCAAATCAGGGGTAGAGCGATTTTTTGGAGCACTTTGGGGTCAAACAGACGTTGCCATTAGATCTGGAAGGCCGTTTGTAGTCAGGTTTCATATAAAACTTTTTGTTTTTGGCTACAGGCATTTTTTTGAAATTTTTTTAGCCCCCCCGGTTGCAATTGTACGACCGTATGGGCGCGCAATTCAAAATTTTTTTATAAAAAATGCGCCGCCACCGCAGCAGCGCTCGCGCGCCACCACGGGGTAGCTTGCGCACCACCAGCGCGCCGCCGCTGACAGTCCCCACCTCCTTCGCCGCCAGTGTGCCACCAGATCTCCGCTCCCCCCAGTGGCGCCGCCGGGTTCTCCTCCCGGGCGCCACCGCCACCGGCAGTCTTCACTTAGACACCACCTCCTGCGGGTGATGTCACTTTTAGGCATTGTGATGTCATTTCCCGACAATGACGTCATCTTTTCGACACCGAGTCATTCCAGCCCACCAACTTGTTGACGTCATCCTTTCAGCTGCTGATGTCATCTTTCCGACAGACGGTTTTTTTTTTTTTCCAGCAATGGCCTTATGATGGCTGTACGGGCGTCAAATTTAATAGTGTCTGTAATTTTCCAGCAAGGTTTGTTTTTGGAGCAGCAGTCAGTTTTTTGGCCATAACTTGAGCATATGGAGGTCTTTTTCCGATCCGAAAGAAGCGTCAGAAAATTGACTCAGAGACAGAGACATTGGTGTTGGTTTCATAAGATTCCGAGTTCGTTTGAGCTCCCATTTTTAGCGTCAAAGTAGAGGCTTGTGTTTCCTCCTATTTTGCATCAACAAATCGAGGTTCTTTTTCAGTTTTTTTGCTTTCCATAGTTGTTTTTGTGGTATTTGAGGGATATTCTTGTACGTTTATGGTGGGGGGGGGGGTGTCTTTCTTTTCTGTAATTTATTTCAGTAAGGACCCTTCTACTTCTGTCTTCTTCTTTCTCTCAATGGCGGATCCATCTGTGACTCGTCTTACTCCGCACAACTATCACACTTGGAAGGCACAAATGACTAGGCTTCTCATGTCAAGAGGTCTATGGTCTTGTCTGGATGCGAATCAGCCTGTTCTTACGCAACCTTTTGAGGCTCTACAGCACAGGAACAAAATGGATGAAGCCATGGGATTGATTGCACTCAACATTTCAGATAGTCTGCTATTTCACTTGGATGGTTTGACTACTCCACGGGTTTATTGGCCGAAATTTCAGACTTTGTTTGGTCAGGAGAATGAATTCTGGGCACTTCAGTTGGATGTAGAGTTGACTTCTTTGTCACCAAGCAACTTTCCCACCATCGAGGACTTTCTGATGAAGTTCAAATCCCTACGTGCAGTTTTACAGGGATGTGGGAAGAACAAAACTGATGATGAGTGCATATTCTTGATACTCTCAAAGCTAAAGGGGCAGTATCAAGTTTTTTCTTCTACTTTCTACTCCACCATGGATGCCTTTGGAGACAAACATAGGATGCCTACATTCGAGACATTTTGTGACAGGTTGTCTAGGGAACAGGCAAAGATCCAACAGGTGGATTCCTCTGGCTCTTCCAGCCAAGCATTGGTTGCTCAAAATTCTAAGAAGAAATCAAAGAAGAAAGGAAAATCGAAGAAAGATACATCACAATCTGATCCTAAGCCTCCAGCTAATCCTCCAGCAAACCCTCCCAAGGGTAAAGGTTCTTCAAAGTCGGGTGAGTCTACCTCCAAGACCAAGAAGAAATCGAGTGAGAAATGCAGTTTTTGTGGGAAAGATGGACATTCAGTTTCTAGGTGTTGGAAACAATTAGAGGCTTTAGAGGAAGCCATGAAGGAGCGTCGCATTTCAGCTCCTCAGTCTTCATCTCCACCTGTAGGGAAAGGTCATGCTCTTTTTGCACGAGTTACGACTTTAGCACCTTAATGGATTCTTGATTCCGGGGCTTCTCACCACATGAAAAACACTTCTAAGTTGCTTACTTCACTTGCTCCTTGTGCCACCACATAGATTGCAGTTGGGAACTCTTCACAACTTTCAGTTTTAGGTTTTGGTACTGTTGCTTTGGCCGAGGGCTCTCTACAGGATGTACTTTGTGTTCTTGATATTTCGATGAACCTTCTGTCTATCTATCAGATTTGCTACTCTGGCTCTGGGAAGATAGTTGAGTGCTCACCACACGAAGTGGTTATTCGGGACTTGCATGATCCAGAGATGATTGTGGCCACTGGGAGTGTTGACTCTGCATCTCGCCTCTATAGATTTGATGGATTTGAGTCTTTTGATGACATAGGTTCATGCTTAGTTGCACATGCAGATTCAGTAAGCAGACTTTGGCATGAACGTTTTGGGCATGTCAATTACAGATATCTTCAGCAGATGAGCACACAGGCACTTGTTCTTGGGCTTCCCCAGATTTCCTGTCCAGATGGTGTTTGTCAGGGATGTGCACTTGGCAAGCAACATAGGGATTCTTTTCCACATGGACGAACCACTCGTGCTTTAGTACCTTTGGAGTTGATTCATAGTGACCTCATGTCATTTCCTACTCCTTTTTCGAGTGCTAGATATGTGCTTACATTCATTGATGACTTCTCTAGACGCACGTGGGTGTACTTTCTTAAGTACAAGTCTGATGTCTTTGACTCATTTCGAGTTCTCAAGGCATTTGTAGAGAAGCAGTCTGGGCTTTCTATTCGGCGCATACGCACGAATAATGGGGGGGAGTATGTGAACCAAGCTTTCAGAGATTTTTGTTCGGAGAATGGTCTTCAGCATCAGCTTTCAGTGCTTGACACTCCTCAGCAGAATGGTGTGGCTGAGAGAAAGAACAGAACCCTTCGGGAGATGGCAAATTGCATGATTCAGTCTAGGTCCATGGATTCATGTTTTTGGGCAGAGGCAGTCAATTGTGCCAACTACATTCAGAATCGGATGCCTCATAGGGCACTTCGACATATGACTCTTGAGGAGGCTTGGTCCCATGTCAAGCCTGATGTGTCGTCATTCAGAGTTTTTAGGAGTACGACATATGCATTTGTACCTGATGCTCAGAGGAAAGCAATGGAACTGAAGAGCCGACCATTAATTTTTGTTGGCTACTGCATGGATGTAAAGGCTTATAGGTTATTTGATCCTGATTCCAGAGAGGTCCTATTTCGACGGGATGTCTAGTTTGATGAGAGCCCTCTTGCAGTACATTCCTCGCCTCCAGCGACTCCTTCAGCTCCCACTATTCCCTCTTCATCTCCACTTTGTGTCACGGATGATGAGGATGATGGTCATGGTGATCCCGATATACCTCCACCACAGGATCCTCCCTAGATGCCTAAATGGGCTCGAGCTACTATTGAGGCTGTAGGATCTCTAGCTGGTGACCCGTCCACTTCTTGTCGCACCCGTTCTCACATTGCAGGCTCCAGTCTTCTCAGTCATGCTATTAGTGTTGATCCTCAGACATTTGCGGAAGCGACATGACATTCTGAATGGGACGGTGCAATGGAGGAGGAATATTCTTCTTTGATGAAGAATCACACATGGGATCTTTGTCCTCTTCCCAAGGGGAGAAAGCTAGTGCATTGTAAGTGGATTTATCGCACTAAGTATGCTGCTGATGGTTCTATTGATAAGCATAAGGCTCGTCTTGTTGCGAAGGGTTTTTCACAGGTTGAGGGTGTTGATTATTCCGAGACATTTGCCCCTATCGCCAAGATGAATTCTATATGCCTTGTCTTATCCCTTGCAACTTCACAGGGATGGCTAGTTTATCAGATGGATGTGAAAAGTGCCTTCCTGCACGGTGATATCACTGAGGAGATTTATATGGAGCAGCCTCCAGGTTTTGTGCAGGATCCTACCTTGGTTTGCAGGCTTCGACGTTCATTATATGGTCTCAAGCAAGCCCCCAGGGCTTGGTATGAGAAGATGGACTCATTTCTGCTGTCTACAGGCTTCACTTGTTGCCATTGCGATCCCACAGTGTACATTCAACGTCTTGGTGATGACATTCTGATTCTTGTTTTGTATGTTGATGATCTTATCCTTACAGATAGTTCGTCATCCATGCTCCAGGATGTTAAGCGTGCACTGATGGACCAGTTCGAGATGATTGATCTTGGTTTGCTCCACTACTTTCTTGGTCTTCAAATTCATTAGTCTCCTACTGGCATTTTTGTGTATCAGCAGCAGTATGCTCTTGACATGCTTTGTCGCTTTCACATGCTTGATTGTAAGGCTGCTCCTACACCATTTCAGTGAGGTGTCACTTTGTCTACCTCTTGCTTCTCACCTATAGTGGATGCTACTTTGTATCGGCAGTTGGTTGGCAACTTGTTGTACCTGACAAACACGCGCCCTGATCTTTCTTTTGCGGTTGGCCTAGTCTCTCGGTTCTCTCAGGAACCTCATGAGAGTCATTGGCAAGTTGCCAGGCATATTTTGCGCTACATTCAGGGCACACTCATGTATGGCATTCACTATACTACGAGGACTCCACACATTTTTGGCTACACTGATTCAGATTGGGCCGGTGATGTTGATGATCGGTTGTCTACTTTTGGCTTTGTGTTTTGCCTTGGCTCAGGTCCTATCACATGGTCGTGCAAGAAGCAGCATGCTCGAGCACTTTCCTCTACAGAGGTTGAGTACAGGGCCGCAATTCTTGCTAGTCAGGAGGCTTTATGGCTTCGTCAGTTGATGACTGAGTTTGGCTTTCCTCTCGATTGTCCCATTGTTTTGTGGTGCGATAATCAGAGTGCCATCCATATTTCTCGCAGGAAAGAGCGAAAACCACGTGGGAAAAACCCTCCCCCAAAAGAAGGTAAGAGCCTAGTGAAGAACTGAAGAAGCCTCCAACTAGGGGAATGTCCCCTAAAACAAGAACAAGGAGTGATCATGAAGAGCATCACTGAAACATGAAGAAGCCGCAAAAACTGCCATCAAGAAGAAACTGCTGATCTGAAGAACCTCCATGGAAGAAGAAGGCACGAACCGAGTGTGTTTATATGGTAGATGATTCATCTCACCAAAATGCATAGGTAGCCAGCCATTGCAATCGCCTTGTATATAGGATCAACCACTGAATACATAGTTCACACTATCGAACCATTGAACGAAGGATGCATTAGAGCAACAGCATAACCCCCCCTTAATGCATACGGGGTGAGATGACAGGCAACTGAGAAGGTGGGCCAAAAATTTCCTGCAGACGAACCAAGAACGACGAGAGAGGAAGAGGTACAAACACCTATAAAGACACGGTCACAACGACGCTGCATGGGGCTAATGTCGTGGAAGGGACACTCACTTGACAAAGGGAGAATGCCTAAAACAGCAAACAACTATCCCCCCCATGTTGCTTTATAAAAATAGTGCATGTACAATTGACTCAAAACAACGTTCATGACCCTCGGAATGCAAGAGTGACACTTTATCTTAGTGCGTATACAAAAGTGCTTACACATGATGTCTACAATGATCAAAACAAGGAAAAAGTTGGCAAAAAAGAAAGTATAGCCTAAAACAAAAGAAACCATGCCAGGAAAACGATCCTCGGACCTGAAACACCCAAGATATCCACCATAGAGCAAAAATGCCAAAAACATGATAGAAAGAGCATGGGCCAAAATCTAAGGAAAAGGACGACATTTCTGAAAAGATGACAATATCAGCTTTCCAAAAATATAACGTTTTCAAAAAATTGACATGGGATGCAAAAGATATGCATGCCGGAGTCAAAAATAGAACTTCGGACTTCAACTGAAAAAATGGGCAACAAAAATGCATCAAAATTTGAAAATACTTGCACTAATGTCTCCGTCTCGGAACCAGCTTTTCGACGCTTCTTTCGGATCGGAAAAATACTTCCGTATGCTTAAGTTATGGCCAAAAAACTAAAGGTAGGTCCAAAATGACCTTGAAGAGGTGCAAGGGGCACATGATGCAGTGCTGATGTCAGCATTCTACTGGCTTAAAATTGACGGCCAAGCAATTGTTGCAGCAAAAAAGAGGCCATGTGGCAATGATGACGTGGCGGTCTATGCTCGGGGTTATGGAAGTTGTCCTTGGGGGGACTGGTTGAGGCCTTCCTTCCTTCACTTCATGTTTTTTTCAGTATGTTGGTTTTACCTCTTTTTGGAGGAGGGTTTTTCCCATGGGGTTTTCCCTCTTTCTCCATTTTCTGAGGTTGCATTTTTTTGCATTGTACATGGGTACCTAACATGGTCTTGTTGCTGGGACCCATCCTACATTTCATTTTAGTTTTTGTGAGCTTAAGGCATTCCCATAAGTTGCACTTAAGGGGGGGTGTTAGAGTAAATAATTAATTAATTATTTATTCTATTACTTAAGCTTACTTAGGTAAATGCATGTAGTTAATAGTTGTAGAGATAAATTGTTGACAACATGGGAGTTTGTTTCCTTCTAGCATGTTCCACCTTTTTGTGAAAAGTGTGCTTAGTTGTCAAATTTATCTTCTACCACCTTCCAAGCTTGTTCTACAAGCTTCCTTGAGGTCTTTATAAGCGACCTCTCTCTCATTGTAAATTTATTCCATTCACATAGCAATTCTAATTTTCTATTGTGAAATATTCTCTTGTGCGGTATTTGCTTCAAACTCTTTGCTCCCTAGGTTTCTCTTCAGCAAGCTATTTGCATTGCAGGTGATCTTGGCGGAGTTGGATTCTCAACTCCTACATTTAACAATTGTATCTCCAAAAAAATAAATTTGGATGGGTGTTAAGAAATTCATCTATTTAATTTTTTTGGAGGATTTTATAATTTATATCCTTAAAAAAATATTGTGGGTTTTGTATTGATTTTCTCAAAAATTGTTTTGTAAAAGGGTTTTACCAGTTTTCCTCAAAAAAAAAGTTCTGTATTTTGACCCTTATCTCGGATTTTGTGTATTGGGTTTTTAACAAATTTTTTCAGTTTTATCTTCAAATCTTTTCTAGAAATCTTGATTGGTGTTGCTAGTCTCAGGGGTTTTTGACTTTTCCTAAAAAAAATCATTGGAGAGTTTTGTCAAAATTTTCCACCAAAATTGTGGCTTCCTTCAGCTATTATGGATCACACCTAGAGTTGCTAGGGCAACGGTCTTCAAAAGGGTTTGCCAATTTTCTCTCAAAATTGTGTTTCAATTTCATATTGGTGTCTCTGGCTACAAGGAGTGATACCTTTGTTTCCCAACACCAGGTTAGATGGTTTGTGGTTATCTTGGTTATTTCTAGAAGTTCTGCAAATTCGAGGAAGGGTCTAAGGAGCAAGCTCTAGTTGCAGAGTGTTCTAATGAGAAGGGGGCATCCTTCTATGCATCCATGACCAAAAGACCTGCAAATTGCCTTCTATAGGGTATGTAGGGCAGTTAGTATGACGACCGTTAAGGTAGGGTATTGAGATAATAATGTAATGTTCCTAATGGTCATCTTTAGAGAGTTTAGTTTTATTAGTTTCTATTTTTATATTCAGTTAACATTGTTTTGTTTAGAAACATCATCTTATACTTTTCTATTTATGGAGACTTCATCTCCATTGTTTAATACAAAACTATCAAATTTTATAAATAGTTTAATATTATTCACGAATCCACAGTTTTTTGTTTTTATATCTTAAAAACTTGGATCTCTCACATGCACAGGTCATTCTATAGATTTTCTTTGGTATTTACTATTTGTTCATTCCATTTATAGCATCGCTCCGGGTAAAACCAATTTTGCCTCCAAATTTTATTCTAGATTTTCTTCATATCTAACGTGGAATAATCATTAAATATGAGTTTGGCTTCTGTTGAAGAAGGTTTTAATTGGGTTCCACAAAGTCTCTAGCAATTTCCTCTCCAATGCTCTATATAATTTTGATGCTCTCTCATTAGGGCAAAAATGTGTTCTGGTACCATTGGTGTGGTAGTAAATTGTATCACCCATCTCAACTGAAAAGAGAAGTTATACTTCGAAGAGCACAAGTAAACTAGAAATATTAGAGCTTTAGGATTTGGTTGAAATTTTAAAGGCACATCCAACTAACAACTTGTTGGTATACTTTAGGTTACCCTATTTTGAGCTTTTAAACTGAGTGATAATTTAATGTAACATGTGTCAAGTCAGTTTAGTATGCCCTCTAGGATGGCTTTCTTCTCATCTACCCTCTCTCTATGCTCACCATGCGGGAAATTGAGTGATCAAATGTTATCTAGTCAGCTAGGTGATTATAGGATGCATGGGCATGTCTCAAAGTGTTCAAGATGAGAAGAAAGCTATAAAAGAGCTCTAGATATTGACGATCTAACCCATAAAGAATGCCAAGGTGAAGGTTCTGCAATAGGTCACATTCAAAGGAAGAGTTTCATGAAGACACCGAGCCATGCTGTTGAAGAACAAGTCATCTTAAGCGAAGAATTCATGTAGTCATCATGTAGATGGAGCCAAATGATTTTGGGTTGTCAATGCATTCAAATCAATGGTGATTGTGCAGTCTTATTAGCCACGATAAGGGTTGAAAAGCCAATCTATTGAAGAATCATTCCTAACCGTCGGATGGAGATTAGATCAACAACTCTGAATGAATTTCGGGCCGATTTTGGGCAACAGTCGTCTTGTATTCACAAAGTCTCCGGAAGGAGGACATGTGGCATACTTGATGTCACATCTATTATGGTAGGGAGCTGTTGATCTCATTTGTTCATAAAGGGTGGGCCCACCCAAGTACAGTTACACACCGTTCGATCAACAAGGATTGAATGACCCTATTCGTGTTTCAGGCCTAAATGTTGAAGGATAAAAAGTTTTGGAGAAAGTCTCCGGAATAATGCCACGTGTCCACAACCCCACTGAGCACCCAACAAAGGAGTATTAAGGAAAAGTAATATAAGGACCTATTAAAAGATGAAGATCTAATCACAACCATCCGTTGCAAGATCAACGACTCATATTTAAAGTTAAGGGTTGGTCGAACGTAAAAGAAGTTTTCAAAGGCATAACCAATGTTTCATCGATGAGTTTGAATCTTTTCAGTTGCAGAGTGAACTGTAGCATTGATTGGAGCATTAATAGATAATGAACATGTGTAGAAGAATCCATTGATGCCAGAAGGAAGAATCTTAAGGTTTTTTGCATGTTTTAGTGATAATATAACGGTTGACCTTCTCTATTCTTATCCCTTCTGTTTAATCTCTTCTTCTCCTTTGATATGTAACGGATAACTATTGACATTCCAGTGCTGTGGTAATGCAATAATTGAATGTATTTGAAGACTGTTTGTCTTCCATGTAATAATGATTGTAAATGGCCAAGAACCCAAAGAAGGAGGCCTATATATGTAATTTCGTTTCAATCAATAAAGGATCAACAATTTTGTCCAACTTTTCCCCCTGCATTTCTAGATTTTGAGTGAGAATCGAAGAATTAGGTGGAATGAAGGATTTGTATAATGTTTGCAGTTAGGTAATGTGATGTTCTGATGCCATTTAGGACTAGCTTGCCTAGGTTTCTTTATCGTTGACTCCTTCAGCTGAGCTAACCTTGCATTTCAGAGTAGTTTCTATGGGATGGTAGGACAAATGCATTTGGAGCTGTTAATTCCTTATCAGATTCCATTTTGGTAAAGGGTTATCAGTCAAGGTGGATTCTATTTCATCTTTCATGTGCATCTCTGCTCTCTCCCTAGATTGCATTTCAGTAGGACCAATCTGCATTTAGATTGGAGTAGGAATAGTATTAGAAGGACTTTAAGGTAGCTTGTGATATCCATTCTACTGGGTGTTATAGGTTGCCCAAATCTATCTCTGCCTGGGGTGTTTGTAGTTATGAGCATCCTGGTTTGCCTCTATTGCTCTCAGGTTAAGAGCATCCCCCTTTTTATCTACTAAAAACACAATTCACTGCATATCTTTGTAGAGCGGAGCTGTACCCTTAAAATTCAGGGATTAGTGATCCAATCTGTTGTAGGCAGATTGTTTCCTCATATTTTGGGCATTGAGAATCAAGGTAAAGCCAAGTTAGCAAGAGGGACAAACTGTTTACCAACACAACTCAGAACCGAACCTCTGGAATTCCTGAAAAAATAGAATGAAATAATACGATTTGCTTCTGGATTTGATCATGTATGTTTTTTATTGCAAAATCCGGAAGCAATTTGTATTATCTTTATGGGCTGTGGAACTTTCTGGCATTTGATAGATTGAAATTTCAAATTTCTGAAATTGAAAAGCTTTATTCATATTCTTTTGGCAACAATAAAATCTACACGGTCAAATCCAGAAGAATATGAAGTTTGAACAAATCATAGTGGACTGGAGATTTCAGATATTCAATTGAAACACTTGATTTCTGAAATAGAAATTCACATGCAACAGAAACTAATAGAGGAGCATAAAACTTTGGAATTGCACAGGTATAAAATCTGAAGTGATGTAATGCTCGAAATATGTCAAATAAATGAAATATGTGACTGATGGAAACTAAAATCTAAGATATAACTGAGATAGACTGCTGAAATTTGGAAACTCTTGGTGTATTATTACTGAAAACAAAGCAACAGTACATGCCAGAGTTAAATCTTTACTAAGAATTTATGGATGCCATCTCAGGGCAAGAAACAGACATCCAGGATAGATGGCTAGTCAACAAGGACACAATCTAATGTAACACCGTACTTTCGAAGTTTTTCCTTCATTCAATGAAATTTGAGATGATCAAGGTCCATGTGTTACCTTGATTGACATTTCCTAGTTGTTTAGTTGACTAGGTTTAACTGAATTATAAATTCATAGATCTTTAAATGTAATATTTCCGAGGTTGCTTTTTTTCCCTGATTTGGTCTTTAATTATCATTTGCCAGCCAAGTTTTGGAGTCTGCCCTTCAGAGTTGCCTTTAAATAGGTTTGATGCATCTTTGTATGAATTTATTCTTAGTTTGATGATGAGGATGTAAATCCCAAATCCATTTGAAGTTTTATGCATGTGGTGGTTTCGTGCTAGTAATTGGTTTTTAATGGCGACATGTTTGCATTTTGAATTCTCATGCAAGTCCACAAAAAACCTTGCACACTGGAATTAAGGAATTTGGGACCTTGACTACTATAGCCCTTAACCCCAAACTTGACTAAGCGAACCATGGACACTGAACCTGGAATTTTCAAACCTTGAACACAAACTGTCAACAGCTCAACACTGAAACTTGAAACTGTTGCATATTTAAGTCTCTTTTATATTTTCTGATAATCTATGTGATATATGGTTCCCACCTGAGCATATTTTCATATAATAGACTCTAGTAATCCAAAATACAAACAAAACAGATGTTCTATCCAACAAAAAAGTATGATCACCTTTTATTGGACCAAAGAGTTATATGAAGAGTCGACTTGAAGAATGATATGAAGTTAACTTCCTAGAAGTCTTCTGACTACTCATTGGAGTCCAACCAATGAAAACATCATTGCCATGATTGAGAAAGTTTGATCACAATATGTTATCCAAAATATTCTTTGAATTTATTTGTAAACAATAAAAAAAAAATAAACATGAAACATAACAAAATAAAAATAAAAATATATGGATCAATATGCCTGGTGAATGATGTCTTGAAATTTGACTTCCATCATTCTTCTTTATGCTTCATCCTCTCATTTCTGTTTTCCTCTTCCTGCTTGCAAAATATAAATTGTAAAATGGTAAAACAAGTGTGAAGTTATAAGAAGAAAATAGGTTAGAGTTAAGCAATGTTTTAGATGTGTTTTTCAGTTAGAGGGCTTTGCAGGTCCCTCATATAAATGTCAGTTTTTAGTAGTTTAAAGAGTTGTTTGTATCAAAAGTATTTAATGTAAAAACTGCTGGTAATAGCTTTACATCCATAGGATGGTCGAGGAATAGCAGGTTGTCTTCCAAATTTCCCTACATGGGAGAGATGTTCCCAATTATTTGCATTATTTTTAATACCGCAGGTCATCCCCAGGATGGTTGAGGAATATGAGGATGTACTAGAAATGTTCCTCAAATCAGAGAAGGGTGCATATCCCCAAAGTTTTGCATTCTTTTGGGGTTGGTTGGCAATGTTTTCAGACCTCTGACATGTCTGTGATTTCTAGGAAAGGTCAAAGCCTCTAGGGACACGTATAAACCTTTCTTAGGAAAGTAATTATTAAAAGTTTATCATCTATCTGATTATATGTTTTGGATAACTCAGAGTCATGTACCTATAGGCATGGTTTTTGTAAGGCTTTTAGTGGCACAACAAAAACTTGGATAAATTGTAAGGATTTTAATGGTCAATAAGCATTGGCAGTTGTAAACCTTATTTTGAATCATCAAAATATTGATCTTGACTTGGTTTTGGGTTTTAGCAGATTGTACCTGACATTGCATGGGGTAAGCATAGTCGGGTAGTGCTGGATGTTGGCTGTGGTGTTGCCAGTCTAGGAGGATTTCTCTTTGAAAGAGATGTTTTAACTATGTCCTTTGCACCGAAGGATGAGCACGAAGCACAAGTTCAGCTTGCTCTGGAACGAGGAATTCCTGCAATATCTGCAGTCATGGGCACTCAAAGGCTACCCTTTCCAAGTGTTGCCTTTGATATTGTGCATTGCGCCAGATGCAGGGTCCCATGGCATGCTGATGGTACAGTCTTTAAGGATTCAACTGAATGCAACTTATTAGGTGTAATAGTATCTTTATTTCAAATTTATATGTTTGCAGGTACTTTAAAAATCACATAGTTGTTAAATCTTACAGGTGGCAGGCTTCTTCTGGAGTTAGACCGCATTTTAAGACCTGGGGGCTACTTTGTATGGTCAGCTACTCCTGTTTATCAAAAACTAGCCGAGGATGTTGAAATCTGGAAAGGTAACAATAGTTGAACTTTGAATTTGTTTTTAATTTTCCTTATGGTAGAGATGCTTCATTAGTCGGAATTTTGGTCATGGATTTCTTGAGTGGCAAGATTTTATTCAATGATTTGAAACTTGGTATATACATCCTATAAAATCTTGATTAGTTTATTATTGTACATTGTGATTTAACTCATATGTGGCATGGTGCTGGTGCCGAGTTCACTGTATTTGTCTGTTCCAAATACAAGTTCCTTTAGCAAAGGAATAAAAAAGAAGAACTTGATGGAAAATGACTAACTGCTGTGCTTTACACTTGCTATAGTTAATTATTCATCACATGCTACAAAAACATGAAATTACAATGGGTGTCAGGTGATAAATGCGTTCCTTGATAACTTGCACTTGATTTGTTCTGTAATAGGGCTTGCAAATGATTTGTTCTGTTATAGGGACCTTAGCAATGATTGTCTTGGAGAGCTTGATGGTTACTTCTGTCCAACTGCTTTCCTTGGGGCCCAATCAGATCAATCTGCTGTGTGATGCCTTTTGTCCATCAATCAAAATATCTTGGGAGACATGAGCTTACAGAAGTTCACATTATGTATTAATACCATCATTGTTTTTCTATAAGTCTTATTATCATTATCATCTCAAACTAAGTTATTGCATCGGGTTCGGGTTCAATAGTTTGGTTTACTGGTCCAATCAGTTTGTTTTTGATAGTTGGGTTTGTTTTGGGTTCATCAATGTTTCAATACAATAAAAATCAGAAATACATACATATTTGCTAAGTCATAGGATACATTGAATTTCATCCATGAATTTCAGTGAATTTTAACCCCTTCCGAACTTCATCCGAATTTTATGATATTCAATATTGTTAGAATTTGCTGAAGACAATGAATGTAATGCCGAGATCTAGAAGCTCAAGAGATAGCACAAGAGAGACATGTTAAGGCATCTGGATCAGCAATAGAGAGAACTTTGATAGTCTTTTAATTTCAGATTGCATCAGATAATGACTTAACCACAGATATGTATATTAATATTACTCCTTGAAGAATAATATATATAAGTATCTGATCAGACCTTGAAGAATAATATATATATCTGATCAGACCTTGAAGAATAATATATATATCTGATCAGACTTATATCATATATATATCTCAGACTTCAACTGAGATAATATGTGTACTGTTGCTGTCAATAGATCTATTAACTGTATGATGAATATGTTAATGATCTCTGATTCAATGATCTGTAAATTACTTTGAATGATATTGAAATAGTGAGTCGAATGACTGCTGTATAGAATTGTATTGCCACTTTTATTGATATGTCATAACAGCAGTCATCGATATCTGATATATATGATGTCTGGGGGTTAAGTCCACGAAGGGACATGACTCCCTCTGTGGCTTATGCCACGGGGAGTCATGGCCCTTTGTGGCCTTAACCACATCACTAATACAAAGTCACCAATTCAATACTAATCGCTAATTATGACCATCAGGCAATGTTAATATTAAATCACATAATTAGATATGATGCCCGATAATGGGTAATAAGAATGTTAATCACTCTGCTGTTAAGCAGATGTTATTATTCCATGTTTCTATTCAATATTTATATAAGAGTGTTTGTAATAATATATCAAAGTAACAAGAATTGGAATTGGAAAGGCTGAATCAAATTGTGAATTGGCCATGAATTGGCAAATTAAAAAACCTCTTGAAATTTAATGAGTAACTTATTTAATAAACCCTTTATCGCTGATTTGATTCACTGATTCACAAAAAATCTTTTGGTTTGAATCGAATCATCGAATCGCATGAATGGCCGTGATTCTCGGAACTATCTAGTATATATATATATATATAAACATGTATATATGTATATACATGTATATATAAATATATAAATATATATATAAACATGTATATATGTATATATATATAAATATATAAATATATATATAAACATGTATATATGTGTATATATATATATATATATGTATATATATATATATATATATATATATATATATATAAATATATATATAAATATATGTGTGTGTGTGTGTGTGTGACACACACACACATACAAACACTGTTCATATCATAATTCACAAATTCAAATATATATCGATTTAATAATAATTAATTACATGCTTCAATTCGAATGAAGCTACATTCTTAACACTCCCTCTTAGCAAAAGAGGATTTAATAGTCATAAGTATTTCATGATCAGAAATGCATTGACATCAAGTTATAGTGCTATCAATGATATATGCGATTTCATAACACCATGAGTTATTAGATTACCAACACTCTCGGACAACATTGGAATGAAGTCTATCAGATAACAACTTTGATCTTAGGATGACAATAAAGTCTTCAATGTCATAAATATCACAATCTTAGATATAAATAGTCCATCTTATCATGACATCCGACACATTTTGGGACAACAATAACTATAGTCAATCATGGTAATAACTATCTACATATCATGAAATTTGACACAGTTCGGGACACAACTAAAAGGAGTCAATCATGATATGTTTGTTATCATAATCACCGACACAATTTGGGAAAACACTAAGTGATAACAAGTAAACACAATATAATTAGTATCAAGATATCCAACACATTTCGGGACAGCAACTTAATGTAGTCAATCTTGACACACTTGTTATCCTGAATTTTGGCACATTCCATGACAACAAGTTAATGTAGTCTATCATGATGACAGGTCAAACTATTGTTGAGGTCGTCACCTTACAATAGTGACCTTACACATACATCCCATGAAAGATCGTCACCTTTCTTGACATAGCACATAAATGCAATATTGCAACATTTATATATTCATGAATATATTAATTACATAATACAAAGATTCAAGCTTAGAAATTATAATTACAATTTAGTCATACCAAGTTTACTGAAGTACTCCACTTTTAACTTTCCAAGTGGCTTGATAAATATGTCTGCATCTTGCTCTTCAGTATTGATGTAAACCAATTTGATAACATCTCTGTCTGCCATATCTCTTATGTAATGGTAAGGGATTTCAATATGCTTAGATTGATTATGAAAGACCGGGTTTACCGAAAGTTTGATGCAACTTTGTTTATTACAGTGAATCGCAGTGGGATTCAGGGGCTTCCCAAATAGTCCAACTAGTAACTTCCTCAGCCGCATTGCTTCACGAGCTCCCATGGAAGTAGCCATATCTTCAACTTTAGTGGAACTTAGAGCAAATTGCTGACTGTTTTCTACTAAACCAAGAAATCATAGTCAATCTAAAACTGAAACAACACCCAGAAGTAATTCTACGATCAATGGAACTGCCTGCCCAGTTGGAATCATAATACCCTTGGAAAACTGAAACAACACCCAATAGTAATTCTACGATCAATGGAACTGCCTGCCCAGTCGGAATCATAATACCCTTGGAGTCGTATCTCAACATTTTCATACTTCAGGCCAAGTCCAATAGTACCATGCAAGTATCTCAGAATATGCTTGGCAGCTATTAGGTGAATCTTCTTAGGTTTGCACATGAAATGACTTAACACATTAGTAGCATAACAGATATCAGGGCGAGTGTTTACCAAATACATAAGAGATCCAATAACTTGTCTATAGTATGCAGGATCTATAGTTTCTAAATCTGTTGCTTTAATTTTAAGCTTATGAAGATTTGTTTCCATCGGAGTAGATAGAGGTTTACAATCCATCATAAACCAAATCTAGTCAAGATATTAGAGGTGTATTTTCCTTGATTTAGGAAAATGCAATTCTCCTTTTGCCATACTTCTAGACCTAGAAAATAGTGCAAAAGACCTAGATCCTTCACATCAAATTCAGCCACAAGTTCTTCTTTGCATTTTGCAATAAGATGAACTTCCCTTGTTATTAATAAGTCATCAACATAGAGAACAAGTATTAACATGTCACCATTAGATATTTGAAATATATGTTAGGATCAGCTTCATTTTTGGAGTATCTTAATTTGGAGAGATAACTGTCTATTCTTTCATACCAAGCCCTAGGAGCTTGCTTAAGGCCGTAGAGAGATTTCTTCAGTTTGCATACATAAAGATTTCTGTCATGTGTAGCAAAACCTCCGGGTTGTTCTATATATACTTTTTCTTCAATAACACCATTTAAAAAAGCAGTCTTGATGTCCATTTGATTTCTCTTCCACACTTTTGATGCTGCAATGGCAATAATGGCTCTTACAAATGTATATCGGGCAACAAGGGCAAAAGTCTCTTCATAATCAATTGCAGCCTTTTGCAAAAACCCCCTGGCAACAAATTTGGCTTTGAGTTTTTCAGTGCTACCATTTGATGCATATTTGATTTTGAATAACCATTTTGAAGAGACAACTAATTTGTATTTAGGTCTAGGTATGACATTGTGAGAATCCAAACCCGTATAATACTGATCTAAGTTAATCAAACTGACCATAACATGGGTATTGGTGTCTATGACTCTCAACAAGCATAAAAATTCTCCTGCAAGACAATTGTAACAGTAATAGAGTATTGGGAATATTTAAAAATTAATGTTCAGAGTTTACAATAACTTCCAAAACAACATCCAATCACATATTTAAACCACAGTACTGTCATTTTATGCAACAATGAACATTCAAGGAAAATAGAAATCGGAACCTGGTATGCCGTGAGAGAATTGGCAGTTTGCACGACTCAGGATTTGGTTGATTAGTGTCACAGAGTCCTGTTGCCGTAGATGAACAGGTCACTGGAGTGTGGTATTACCTGCTTCTTATCGGGCCTGACAATCTGTTGGCCTGTAGTCGAGTTTGCTCCTACTCCCCGTACCTATGGTTGATGCTCACCAACCCGCAACCTTCTTGTAAGTGATACGTATGATGCTTGAGATCCTACTTCTAATGCTAGATACCCGTACCTCACTCTTGCTTTCTGTGGTGAAGAACTGAAGCACTTGCTATTGTTACTTCCTATGTTTTTGACCTATAGTACTACGTCCAATACTCTTGTTGGCTGAATGGCTATCTATTGCATTATCATATGGAGGGATCTCCTCGCCTTGCAATTGGATTCCACGGCCATAGATAGCAGCTAACATACTCCTCCTTGTGCTTGCCTGCTTCAATCAACGTACTCTTGGTGCAGACTCAATAGGAACAATAGTTCACCAACAAACTTCATAAGAATGACGTATCCAATGAGCAGCTGGGGCTACGTCCAACTCCTCGCACTTGCCTTAAGGGGTTTCGTCCTCAAGAGCAACCAATCACATTAAGCAACCAATTTCATTTTAATATGTTGATATATTTCACGACGACAATCCCAATGAAGCTCATTGCTTTTATAACCTCGATATGTGGGGAAATACAAACAACTAGGCAGTGTGGGATAAAAGCCATTTTCATCTTTTAGTTACTTAAGTTACTTTTGTTATAAAATGACTTTTAAGTCATAAAGTAACTTTATAAATCAACTTTATAAAATAAAGTGACTTAGCTATGGAAAAGCTCCACAACTTAAATATTTCCCCAATGAAACCAAATAGATTTCTGTGATTGGTTGGCATCCTCAAGATTAATGCCATTAGTCTATCCGGATGGAAAGATAGACCAACAAGGTGCTAGTAGGCCTAGCGCAGAGAAGGGGACATTACAAACATCCCAGACATCATTCTTTAAGATAGATTGGTATTCCTTGATCATCGCATCTTTCCAAGCTTGACATGTCAAGGCCTCTTCAACATTTGATGGTTCAGTTTTAGTAAGCTCAGTCATGAGTGCAACACAACATGTTTGGTTTCTTGTTCTCTTACTTTCTCTAAATACTTCATTAGGTTCCACATTATATTCTTCAATCATTTTTCTTGCCTACAGTGGTCTTTCCTTGTTAGGAATTTCAGCATTCTTAGGATTCGATGATGAAGTGGTGCAGGAGCACCTCTCCCATGGAATTTTGAGTCTTATTTAGTATGTTTTGAGTCTCGATAGATTAGGGAATTAGTTGTTTCAAATCATGTTATTAAGTGTTCAAATTAAGGTCATGTTGACCGATTTCTTGTTATGGTTCAAAGTGAGTCAAAAGTGGGAAAATGCCATGCAAGGGCATAAATGGAATATAATGTAGTGTTAAGATGTCATGATGAACCTTTGGACCTATTTAGGGTGTCTAGAAAGTCTATTAGAGCATAAAATGCAAACTATGCAAAAATTGTAAAATTGACAAAAAGTTGCTATCAACAATTTTTGCAAAATGACAAGTTTTGTACAAGGTGAACAGTCATCCACCTTGGACGAGCCATTAGGGGAGTTGAAAGGTCATGTTTGTGTATAAAACAATGAACTTTCATGTAGAGAGAGAGAGAGAGGATATGTGGTGAAGAAAGGTGAAGAGCATGTGTATGGTTTTTTTATAATAAAGTCAGTATTTTGGTGAAAATCTGCACATCTATTGGTATTTGAATGCTGCCCTGACATATTGTCCTGGAATTTGTGGTTGTGATGATTTTGGAGCTTCCTTGTATATGATAATGAAGGTGTGTATCAATATTAATACAGCATCTATACCTAGCATCACAGGTTATTGATGTAGTTCTCTGTATTCACTGGTTGAACAGCAGACTAATTGTAGTTTCAGGTTAACTGATCATAATTGCTGCATACTTTCATTATATAAAGATTGGGAAAGACTTAAAGGTTCCCTTGGGTGTTATAGTTTCCATTTTATTAAATTGATATACCATCTTTGCTTCTTGTAATGGAGATGCCCGAGAATCAGCAATTCACTGCTGTTGCCATGGAAATACAGCAAGTCTGTAAGTAAGAATGTGGCAGAGGTGTGAGTATAAGTTGCATGAACGTTTGGAAGATTGCCTTCAGTCTTAGGATGTTGTAGAACCATTTGCAAGGGAAGAAAAGGTGGTAGATTGGAGTTTGGAAACCAATCATGAGATTCAACAGTGAAACCCTCATCAACATGAGGGTTTGGAAGTTTACTGATCCGCTCAACAGCTAGGAGTTCGAAAATCAGCAATTGGAAAGTTTTTGGTAAGGTAATGATGTTTTAAAGTTCAGTAGTTATTGTACTTTGGAGAGTTAATGAGTTTGGAGTTAATAGGTGTGTTTTAGGCCTATTTGCTAGACTTGGGCTTGCAGGTTATATACCTTAATGAGTAGTTGGGAATCTATGTTTTTGGGTTTTAGTCAAGCTAGGTATTGGGTACCTAAATCACTCTTTGGTTTTGGTAATTGTTTGGAGAGATTATGAGTTCCTATCTTAAAACCTCTAAGGTAGGTCTTCAAGGAAGAGCCTCATTATATCAGTTTGTGAGAATTGGTGTTTTAAGCCCACAAAGGGGTGTAGAACCTTGTGAATGTTTTGAAATCACTTAGTTGGCAATGAGTTAAAGTCTTTTGGAAGTTTATAGGGGTATGGTGTTGATAAAGATCCTGGAGGGTGTAAGGTGGTGGAGGTGTTGGCTATTGTGAGAGGGGGTTGAGTTTGTGAAGGGTTAGATAGAGACATTTGGAATAGGTGAGATGGCATAAGGAATAGGCCAATCACCTAGTCTCTAACCTTGGAGAATCCTAAGAGATAGCATATGATATGCTTGGTAGGCTTAAAAGAAGCCTAATGAAAGAGTAAGTGAAACATAGTGATCACCTTCATACTTGCATCATGAAGGTTCATGATCTTTTATAATATTCTCCCTCTGATTCTCAATTATATCCAATTTTGTGATTGAATCATCTTCAACACTTAGAGAGAGGTTGTAGGCTGCATCTTTTTTAAATTTAACATCTCTACTGATTATGACAATGTGCAAGATAGGAAAATACCCAATGGAGATGTTCTAGCCCCCAACAATTAACCACACACCAGAAACACAACACAAGATACACGATCTCATACCAAACTCAATTATTTATTCATAAAACAACTGATTACATGCAATCTACCGGGTTGTAAGGCCTTCCGGTTACGACCAAATACAAAGCAAGTAATAGTTCTGCAAGATCACTCAAGATCCAACCCGAATCTTAGCTAGTCCAGATCTATAACACAACAACGCTCTGGAAGAAATCTCCCACGAGATCTAAACTTGTGCTCGCAAGCCACCAAGCAATCTCCTTGTTTCCCAAGCCACAACTATTAGCTCTGCTACACTTCGCTCTTCTCAGCTACACCATGCTGAACTTTTGATCCACTCCCTTGAATGAATGAATCAAGACTCCACCTAAACCCCCTACTTATACCTAACTAAGCCACAAGTTGGGCTAGCAATTTACAAATTAATAAACCCTTACATTAAATGCATATTTAAGCCACAACTCGGCTCACAACAAACATTAAATACAAAAATGTTAACCCTCTTGTTAACCCACGATAACCACACGAAAATACTTAGGGCAAGCCCTTAAGTTTACAACATTGATTAAATGCACATAGGAGAGATAACCAAGACCACACATAGGTCCTCACACATCCCTAGATCGATCCATGTCACGATCACGCGCTACATGCATTAAATACACCAAGTCGACTGATCCAATCCGTAAGAACTCCATCCCGCAAGCCACACTGCTGAGCATCAGCAAAACCACAAGCATCGCTTAGCAACATAGTACATGCCGAGCAACAATATATGTCGAGCACCAGAATCTATGTCGAGTTCCTTCAACAACCGAGCACCAAGCTTCTCCACCAAGCCCATTTGGTCAAGCCTCCAATCGAGAAATACCACAAAGATGGCCGAGCACCTCCAAGCCAAAAATGTTAACCCTCTTGTTAACCCACGATAACCACACGAAAGTACTTAGGACAAGCCCCCAAGTTTTCAACATTGATTAAATGCACATAGGAGAGATAACCAAGACAACACATAGGTCCTCACACACCCCCCGATCGATCCATGTCACGATCACACGCTACATGCATTAAATACACCAGGTCGGCTGATCCAATCCGCAAGAACTCCATCCTACAAGCCACTTTGCCGAGCATCAACAAAACCACAAGCATCGCTGAGCAACATAGTACATGCCGAGCAACAATATATGTTGAGCACCAGAAACTATGTTGAGTTCAACGACCGAGCACCTTGATCAACACTACGCCTAGTAATGATCGAGCATCCACCCTTCTTCGATCGAGCACCAAGTTTCCCCACTAAGCCCATTCGGTCAAGCCTCCAACCGAGAAATGTCACAGAGATGGCCGAGCACCTCCAAGCCAAAAATGTTAAGCCTCTTGTTAACCCACTATAACCACATGAAAATACTTAGGACATTGATAAAATGCACATAGGAGAAATAACCAAGACCACACATAGGTCCTTACACACCCCCATATCGATCCATGTCACGATCACACACTTCATGCATTAAATGCACCAAGTTGGCCGATCCAATTCGCAAGAACTCTATCCCGCAAGCCACACTGTCGAGCATCAGCAAAACCACAGACATTGTCGAGCAACAGTATATGTCGAGCACTAGAAACTATGCCGAGTTCCTTCAACGACCGAGCATCATAACAATTGAGCACCTCAATCAACACTACACCCAATAATGACCAGGCATCCACCCTTCTTCGACCGAGCACCAAGCTTCTCTACCAAGTCCATTCAGTCAAGTCTCCAACCGAGAAATACCACAGAGATGTCGAGCACCTCTAGTCTTCCACCAAAATGCCAGAATCTTCAGGAAGCTTAGATGCCCCTGCATCAGATTTCAGTAGATCTTTGTCTTGGAACATAAACTATGTATCCTTAAATGGTTTCGCTATAGCCAACAAATATAACTTTCTTCCTAGAGGGTTCTAGTGTAGTCCTCTTTTCTTTGGAAACATGAGTTTATACGTGGCAACCAAAGATTTTTAGATGGCTTAAATTTGGTTTAATCCTTGTAAAGGCTTTTATAGGTGTTATATTCTCTAAGATTGAGTGAGGGCATTTGTTTTGGATGTACACAACTATATTTGAGGCTTCAACCCAAAATGAGATATGTATGTTTGATCATGCATCATGGCTTTTGCAGCTTCAATAATGGTTCTATTTTTCCTTTTTGCAACTCCATTTTGTTGAGGATTATAAGGTACTGTACTCTTCCTCTTAATCCCAACAGAAATGTAAAATTCTTAAAAATTTTCAGATATAGTCTCACCCCCATTATTTAATCATAGAGTTTTTATTTTCTTCCCTATTTCATTTTCCACTTAGGCTTAAATTCTTTGAATTTCAACAATTCTTCATTTGACTATTTAAGTTTTAGGAAATATATCCAAGTTTTTCTAGAATAATCATCAACAAAGATTACGTAATATAGAAATCCCCCTAGTGAGGGTGTTGACATTGGACCACATATATCAGTGTGGACAAGTTCTAGTACATTTTTAGCCTTATGTTCACTTGAAGGAAAAGGCCCTGTTATGTTCTTCCCTAGAGCACATCCTTTACAAATTCTAGTATGTTCAGATTTTAGATGAGGTAATCCGGTAGTAATCTTTCCTATGGTAGGTAGACCACTATGCCGAAGATGTCCTGATCTTCCATGCCACATTTTATTATTATTTGATACTTCATGACTCGAGGCATATTTTTGATTGTTGCATAGTTTGTATAAACTGCCATCTCTAAATCCTATAGAAATAACATTCTTAATGTTAGAATTTTTAGGCCAAAGTAAAACTTTATCTTCATGGAAAGTGACGCGATAGCCTTGATCAGCTAGGCTTGAAATGAGACCAAATTTCTCTTGATGGCTGGTACAAAGAGAACATCTTTCAATTGTAAGGTAACTCCGGTTCTTATTTGAATTAAACAAGTCCCAATTCCCTTCACTAGATAGGTGGAATTGTCTCCAATGGTGACTTCTTCAGTTGAATGTCCTTCAAAAGTTTCAAACTGGTCTATAAATTTAGTTATGTGTCTTGATGCTTTGCTATCGATTATCAAAGTGTTTGAGTTTAATTCACTTGATAAGGCTAGGAAGAATACACGATTCTCAACTTCCTTAACTTCGGCTATGGTTGCTTGAGTTTTCTTTCTTTCTGGACAGAGCCTATATGTATGTCCAAACTTATTAGTTATCACACCTGTAGCACTAGACCTTAGAGAGATCTTTGTTTTTCTGATTTTGATAGTTATTTCCTCTCTTTCGTTTAAATTTCTTTTTCTTCCCTTTGTTGCTTGAATTTGCATGTAGTGCTTGAATTTCTCCCTCTTTATTTGGACTGATCCCTATTGAGATTAGTCGAGATTCTTCTTGAGTGCAATCATTATTGAGTTGATTGAATTTAGGTAGAGAAGGTCGACTAATGCATTCGATAAAAGATTCCCATGAGATTGGTAATCCTCTAAGGGCTATGAGAGATAGTTCCAGATCATCTACATTATTTCCAATAGTAGAGAGTTGGTCTCTCAATTCAGAAATTCTCAAGAAGTAGGATGAAATTGTCTCCCTTTAATCATTTTGATATTGAAGAGCTGCTTCTTTAAGGTAAGGTTTGCACTATAGATTTCAAATGTATTTTGAATGGTCGTAAACAATTCATAAGTAGATAGATGGAAGAATGTGATTTTTGACAGCATCAATGATTATTTTCTTAGCCTTGTTGTTACTTCTCTTCCAAGACGTCTTATTTGGTTCATTTTTGGGCATCTTAATGTCTTCTTCTATGTAGGAATCCAATTCAAGTTCTTGAAGTATTGCTATAATCTTGATTTTCCATGAAACAAAATTTGAAGCGCCTTCGAGTCTATCCTCAACTCTAATGCTGTTCACCATGTTGCTCCTTTTTCAATTCTGATTATAAATCTGATATTTTTGACTCAAATTTTAGTATCTATATTCTTCTCTAACTAGGCTGTGATACCATGTTAAGGAATTTAGATCAATGATAGAGAGAACTTTGATAGTCTTTTAATTTCAGATTGTCTTAGATAGTGACTTTACCACAGATTTGTATATTGATATTACTCCTTGAAGAAATAATATATATAAGTTCTGATCAGACTTATATCATATATATGTTAAGTTTTGAGCCAAAAAATCAATGAAGATAAACATCAATAAGAAAGAGCCAAAACTGAAACAATAAACACCAGAATTACCTTGCGAAAACCCTTCTAGAATGAAGAGAAAAACTTAGTTACACAACAAAATATCGTTATAGAATGAAGGGAAAAACCTAGTTACACAACAAAATATCATTATATTGATCATAAAAGTTCAAGTACATAGGTTTCCACTTGATTAATTTACAATATACCAAGCAATGATATAAATAGATTGCAGAAGACTTTTCATCAATCACACGAAGGTCTCTTTGAGTCTCAAAAATAAGACACTTCATATTTCCACATATTCAACACTTCATATTTCCATACACATGACTCTTCACGTGACGTATGATACATGTCCTTTTACATAAAATAATAACTTAAATATGATTGCAAATATTACTTTCAACTGAAGATGGCCATTATTGTCCTGGATTTTGTCATCACAAAATGTTGGTAATAGCACGAAACTTTTCCAAGCTAGTTTCGCATTTCTCTAAGCTTGAATTTGATATTTAATTGTTTAATGTTGATCGATTGATCTATTTCAATTCAAATATCAAATTGTTTCACTGAAGGCCTTCGTCAAGTCTTTTTCGTTTTGCTTTTTGTCGAGCCTTTGCTTGATTTTTGAAGCCTTCATCGTCCGTTCTTTGCCTTTGAGTTTGCATTTGCTTGTTTTTAGTCCTTTGGTTTTGTTCATGTCATACCTTTCGTTTTTCCTTTCGATTCGGTCTAACCTAGAGGTCATTCAGAGTTGTCAATCAAGAGTTATGTCCGTTTTAGTGCCTCAAAAGTGCACATTTTAGGTGAAACAGCACGAATTAAAAATATGATGTTATATTTTCAATTTGACATTCACTTTTTGAAAAATATAACATTATATTATCTTTTTGTTATGTTTTTAAGTTACTTTTACTTTAAATTTATAACTTATAGTGACTATAGTACACTTTATGTTATAATTTTAAGTTGAGTTACTTTTTAATTTTTCACTTAAAGTAACTATATAACTATATAGTTTCATTTTAATTTTTGGTTTTAAAAATCAAATGCTTATTTAAATATTACTTTAAAATGATGTTTATGTATTATATTTCATAATATGATGAATAAATATTGTTTTTTGACCCATTTTGTAACATTAATATAATTTTAAGTGAGTTAAATAACTTAAAGCCTTTAGAAGTGGACATTTTATATGTAAATGCATGAAAAATCCATCAAAAGTGGACTTTTTACATGCCATTGCATATAAGGTCTCCTTTGGTGGACCTTTTTGATGTCATTACATCAAAAGTTCATCATAAGTGGACCTTTTTGATGCTATGACATGAAAAGTGAAGTTTTCATGTCTTTGCATCTTAAAAGTGAGATGTAACTTAAAATATGCAAGTGACCCAAAAAGGTCCGATTTTGATGACTTGCATGTTTTAAAACATGTTATGCACCCAAAAAGGTCCGATTTTACTTGGTTGCATATTTTAAAACATGCTATTGATCCCAAAAGGTCCGATTTTAACTTGTTGCATGTTTTAAAATTTGTTGTGCCCTCCAAAAAGTCTGAGTTTGAAGAAATACATGCATTTGCTCCCTAAGAACCCGATTTTGCTCATTGTGAGAGATTTAATTGGTGGATTTGCGTGAAATTTTCTCCATTCAAGGCGTTTTTACTTGGTAATCAGTTTCCTTGCATCAAAAATGGATTTAATATGTTGAAAATCGTTTTTGGGAGCTCAATCCTAGGGCACGTTTTTGAAGAAAACTCCAAACACCTCCATTTTTGATCAACGTTTTTGCATGAGGATGAATCGATTTGCTCTAATTTGGTGATTACATTGCATTTGAGTTAACATTTTGGTGTTTAAACACCAAATTGATTTACCCAAGCTCCTTTGTGAAACACATTTTTTGCCAAAAACATCCCATGAGTTTTCATTTGCAAAAACGTTGGATCTTGGAGTATTTTTAGGGCACGTTTTGGCATCTTCTAACAAGAAATCCTTGTTTGCTGCCCTCTCCCATTCGAATTTGCAAAGTTGGAAAAGGTCTTACCATTTTTGGAGAATTTTTCAACATTGGAGCATCTTTTTTCTTCATTTTTGGCACTTAATCTTCATGTAAGTGGACTTCTTCTTCCTTGCTATTTAATTCATGCTCATCTGGCTAATTTTATGCATGAAATTACTTGATGGTTGCCATTTGTGAAAATCTTTGCCATGGTAAGTGCATTTTTCTTTTAAATATGAAGTTTTTATTCATTTTCATGTTTTTGGTTCTTTCCCAAGTCCCAATTTTGAATTCGAGTTTTGAAATGCATTGCATCTTGGCATGTTTGAGTTATTTTTTGAAGGTACGTTGTTTTTTTTGTGTTTTGTGTTTTGTGCTTGCTTGCCGGTTTTCTCCACTTGGAGAAATTGCGTGTTCTTTCCCAAGAACTTGTTTTTGCTTCATTACATGCGAAAGCATCGCCATATTCCACATTCTGTTTCGTGTCACAACACTTCATCTCTCACTCAACAAAATGCGGTTACATGTTTTTCATTCCATTCGCCATCCACACATGCATGTAATCCCATTTTCCACTTCCTTTTTCACCCATCTCACTTTTCGCTTCCATTTGCACGACACAATTACACAAAATGTCTTACGTGTAATTGCATCCAAAAGTTCTGATTTTGATTAAAAGTCACATTTTGAAAAGTTAAAAAGATGTCATTTTTACTTCCTATGTACTTTGACTTCTCCTTTTCACCAAAAGTGACTATAAAACTCATTATCTCACTTCCATTTTCCATTTCCATTCCTTCATATGCATTTGTGTTTTCGTGAGCAAATACATGTTTCCGCATCTTTCCATGATTTCCATCTTGACCTTCATTCGCACATACATGTAAAGTGTATCCTTCACCAGCATTTGCATCTCATTTCACCCTTCACTTCCCGTTACATGTTGCATTTACATGTACTCATTTTTCATGTAATAATGCCTTGAAAACACTAAGTCACTTTTGAAATCAGCAATGTTCATTTGCACGCATTCCCATGCGTTTCACCTTCATGCATTCTCATTCCATTCCATTTCGTTTCATCTTCCATTTTCTCACTTTCATTTCATTTCATTCCGCTTTCCGTTCCATTGCATATGTATATGCTTTCTCTTTGAAGTCATTTTGATGGATTTGTTGAAGTCTCCAATCCATTTTCGAATCTTCATTGCTGATCCGAAATTCACTTGTATGGAGATTCCTTCTGATGATGTATTTATGTTTTACGATTTTTGTGTTGCAGTGCAAGCACAAGACATGTCCTCGCCATTCAAATCCAAAGGCAAAATGAAATATTAATATGATAAAGAATTGGTCATGCAACTCCTCCTTCAGTCATATCTATTTTGGATAATGTGTTGGACACTAAGATTGGTCATGTTGATGTGGCTGATTTTCTACAAAGAGTTGAAGCTCTGGCTAGTCATGAAATGGAGCGCATTAGGAGAAGCAACATTCATTTGGTATCCACATTTCCTATGGTGGCTATAGAATCTGACTACGTTTATGGATGTGCACGACAGTTTACTCCCAAGACGAAAACTACCAAAGATGCTGACGGCAAGGTTATCATTAGCCTAGATCCTGAGGTTATAGAACAAATTTTCAGGGTTACGCATAAATCAGAATGTGCTGATTTGAGTAAAGTATAATCATTGGCCAGTTGGGATGAGCAAAAGAGTAATTATCAGAAGTATGTCAACCTTTACTGGTTAGACAATAAAAGAAGTAATTTCTTCAGATGGCCAAAGACTGTTCATCAGTCAAATTTCAAACAAGAGTATAAAGATCTCATTATCCTTCTCAGTCGGATTTGTGGCCTTAAAGATTCTACTGATTTTGAGCCATGGATGTATAAGTTCATGTTTCAAATTATGGAAAATAAAGAACACATCTTTTGGGGAGAACTTATCAGTACTGCACTTTGCCAGCAAATATGCCATGTGGAAACATCAGTACATTTTTACATGAATTCTTATCTAGTTTACATCGCTACTGCTATGGGATCTTTCTCTGGTCTTTCTACCAAAGGAGATTGTCAACAAGTTCCTATTTGGGATTACTATGACCAAATCACTTTGGCAAATAGTAAATTCCACTATAGAAGAGCCTAAGATGCCTTCTTCAGACATTTTCGGTGCTTGTTTGATAAACAGTTGATTATTAAAAGAGTATCTGATGTAGCATGGGAGAAGGTGAATCAATACAGCTGTATTTTTCTTTAGTTTCCCACTTTCACATACTTGAGAGTTGGATATTTCAAGAGAGAGCTGTATACCTTACCTAGGTATGCTATAGATCGAATCATCCTGATGGAGTTAGCGAGATAGCTCATGGACGTGCAGAGTGATCAACATGCTTCACATAGGCCTGGTTTTGGCATTACCACAGCTAAGCCTTTGGCTATTGGCAATTATTCAATCATTTCTGTGCCTAAAACAAAGAATATGGAAGCAAAGTTGTAGTTGATTACCTTGAAGAAGTTCAAGGCCAGATTTGATTTTGACTACCGAGAAATGAATTCTCAGATGAGAAGAGCTTACACTCATGTTCATCGCATTGAAGACATCTGAATAGACATGAGGACAAAACTTGACATCTTGAAGATGGATTACTGTAGATTAACCTTGCAACAAATAATTGATCTTAACATGTTGGAAATCCCTTCAGATTTCCAAGTTGAAGATGATGGCGAGATTCTTGATCCAGAGTTTCATCAAGCCGGCTTTGATAAGAAATGCCCTTTTCCTATCCAATGGCAACAAAAGGAAGGTACATCTATCATGGACAAATTTCAATTCATCCTAGTAAACACTAATAAATGGTTGAAAAGTAAAGGCCTTAAAAGAGTAAATCCTAAGATGGGCTTGGATTGTGGAAGTTTTGGTCCTCCTGGCAGGAAATCACAGTTGGAGATTACATGAAAAGATGGTGCCTCATCTTTTGATGCCAAGGGTTCCCTCAAATTCAAATTGAAGGGCAGGAAAAGAACAAAATCATCTCAAGTGCCTGAGCCAATTCATGAATTCGTAGCAAAATCAGAAAAAGAATTGGAAATAGAATCTGATAAAGGAGATTCAGATGAAGAAGGGGAAATCACGACGTGGATTCGTTTTCCATTGTTTTCACTCCTTCCGTTCTAGTCTCGGAGGTTAATATCATGGCTCTTCCTATTTCTTCCGCTGCTCCTCATGTCCCTATACATGAACAGTATGATCACTTAGCAAATGTGTTTGAAGATTTTTTGACTCTTACCAGTGGTCAAGTTTCTCAACTTGATATATCTTTGACAGGATTTGAACTCTTCATGACAAAGTCTTCTCAACATGTTCCTATGCCTTCAGCAGTACAGATTGAATCCTGCTTAGTCACTATGGATATACAATCTAGATCAATGCCAATGGTCTCCACTGTGCTTACTTTTGCAAATAAAAGTTTTAGCCTACCTGCATAGTTGAGTAAAATAACAACAAAGAGAAGAAAAGTGGTTGTTCCTCCTGACAATCTTCCTGCTAAGAAGATTAAATTCAAATCTTTGAAAGATAAGATTGTTTCCAGAATTTTGGTTGATTTTGATAAAACTAAATTTGTTGAGGTTGTTGAGCCTTTGGTAGATAAACCTATTGAGGAACTTACTCATTCTGACTACAAGTTTACTAAGGTTGAATTTGGAAAGCAATTACGTTTGGATTGTTTGCAGGATGCTCAAGATGCATTGGCCAATGTATCAAAAAACAATCACGAGCTTTGGGAAAAGAAGAATCGGCTGAAACAGGAGATCTCTCGTTTGAAAGAGTTTATCCAGAAACAATCTTCTCAAAGTGTTTTTGTTATTCTCAAACGTCTAAAGAGAGAAAGTTGATTGAAGCTGCTAAGTCTTGGATACGAGAAATCATTTCTGAAGGAGTTCGAGCCATCACAGAGATATTTGCAGCTCTTAGGAGTGTCAAAGAGATGAATGGAATGGAACAAAACTTAATTTCTTCTTTGACTCTGGAAGCAGATAACTTGAAAGAAATCCTTGACGATTGGGATGAAATAGTGAAATTTGATTTGGATGCCTTGGTTTCATGTGACATTCTTCAGTCATGTGTGTTGGTAAATAGATTTGTCACTTAGAAAATATATGATTTTGCCCAATGGAGTATGTGGCAAATCGATGTCTCCAACAGTTGGATAGGCCCTTAATATCCAACCTTCCTTCGCGTTTAGAGGGGCAGCTCCCTCGTAAGATAAAATTTGTGATTTTTCAATAAAAATGAGTAGAACTTAGAAAATAAAAAGGAAAACTACTGATAGCGAATGCACCACACGCCTTCAATGTTTTCATAAAAATGATGCAAACTGTTAATGAGAGCAATCAAGAACTACGCTTGAGAGCTATCACACACAATGCTAATTCAACTATTCACGAATACTCACACCATACCATGAAAATACTCATAAATGGATTAACACTTCAACAATTCAGATTCTTTTGAAAAAGAACACCCAATGCACTTCCTTTATTTCTTTGCACCAAGAAAGTAAGAAATAACTGATTACAAAAAACAACAATTGTACACACTTTCCAAAAATTGCTTTGTTATCAGAGCATAAGTGTTCCCTGTCACCAAAATTGAACTGTATTCTCCTCTGTTGCAACTGTAGAACTTCCCGACTCCAAAAGAAGAAGCCCCTTACAATAGTTTTCTCCCATTATATAAATTTTGCCAAGAAGTTGGGCAACTGCCCTAACTTACTTCTTACCGAACTTCTATTGCCTTCCATCACTTTGACTCCCATGATAAGTGCAATATTCATTTTGCACTTTACAATAATATTAATTCTTAAAGAACATAGTTGACTTGGAGAGAAAAATTTAGGGTTGCAAAACCTTAGATAACATTGGCTCTTTCTGGGGACTGCACTCTGTGTCAGGGTGCAAAGAACTCCAGAATCTCTATCTGTCATAATCTAGTGCTTTATCCATTGGGTGTAGAGTCATCATTCCACTGTTCCTGTGTTTGTGAGAAGAAATATAAATCTGAAAATAAGACAATGGATCTTCAAACTCCTTCACTGTTGGATAAAATGTTGGACAGGCAGGAATATTATTGATCTAATCCATCCTGTTGGAACTCAGATTGTTAGCCTTGCATTTTAATTCTGAGACTATTTCCGTCTTCCTTCCAATGTAAAACATCCTCTACAACTCTATCTGTACTAACCATATACTACTTCCACAACAATCACAAGAAACAAAGAAAAAAAACTCTCTTCTCATTTTCGTTGCACCCACATTTCTTTATCCTTGCTTCAAACAAGGTCAACATCATTGAACATATTCAAGTTCAACAGACACATTTTTCTTTTGTTCTGTCCAAATGCACCCTTGAGTAAGTGCAGAAGACTGAAATAATTTGACCTTTAATTAAAAAAAATATGGATATGAATAAAGTTTTATGCCATCATCATGCCAGTTACTTCTCTTTTATTAGATCTTGTGCCTCAAAATTTAGATGTTGCACTTTCAAATGCAAAGAAAATTGAAAACTCAATCTTACAAATATTTAAAAATTCTTGATACTCTCATCTTCTACGTATGAAACTCCAGGTATTCTTTTTAAGCCACCTTGCTGTCTAGTTCGCTTCACTGTAACATATGGTAATACACCCTTCATCTCCATCTATGTTTGAAATAGATGAACAAATAGGAGCAGTAATAAAATAGCCTGGGTCATAGAGCTTCAGTCCCTTGTCATCTCCATCCTTCCATCATGTGGTCTCAATGCGCTTCCACTTGCAAAAACTACCTTGACACAAGTTTAAAATATAAATTTTCTGGCCTCCTCATGTATTTGAATTGACAACTCTCTTGTTGGAGAAAGAATAAGTCCTAATGACATTGATATCCGTGCTCCATGAGGTCACAGTATATTATGATTCATCACCTCCAATTTGTGCTATGATACTACAAAATAATGATGAACACCCGATGATTTTAGTGGCAAATTATCATTTTCACCCAGCCTCTCTTATCTTGCAGCCATTGCATCTCAACCCTAATTAGGGTTAACAAAAACAATTTGAATTCTAGCTGCACATTTGCCAAGCGTTACTAATATTTGACCTATATTTCAATATAGGAGGACCGCCACCAATGAGGAACTCCTTTTACCAAATATAAAATGGTCCCAATCTTGTGCTGATTTTTGTAAAATGAAGCCATACACATCATTATTAGAAAATTGCTTTTGAAAAATAGTTCATTCTCTATGAAGAACTGTCATATCTACCGAGATTTTATTTTTCTAGAATTTCTATTTAAGCACATGTTAAAACCTATTCTTAAAATCAAACTCCACATGTATCTAAGACTCCATCTGTCACTTGATGCCTTTGAATCAACGAAGAGGGTCTCCCATTTTTTTGAATTTTTTAGAAAATGGATGACTCAAGGGAAGGGAAGGATTAAAAGATTATGCAACTTTATTGAAGGGAAACACCAACTTAAACAAAAATAAACACAAGCCAAAATTTGCAAAAAGGAAATGGTTATTTACAATGAAGAGGGAAAAACCCTAAAAACTTAGATGTGACCACTTATAGGCTGGGAAAAGTATGAACCTCTTTGAACCAACTCTTGATAGAATGGAAGAATGCATTGCGTATAGGTGAGCAACATGGCCAATGTGATATTGAACTCATGAATGGAAAATGAATGCAGAGGAGGGAAAATATATATAGATTCAAGATTTTCTTCCACATTTCTCAAATCAATATTATCTTGTAAAAAGATAGATAGAATATCAACTATCTTTTCCATACCTTGAGTCCTATTTTTGGGTTGTCCATGTGACTTTTCCTCTGCAAATTGCTGCATTGATTCCTCCAAAAGAAGATAGCGAAAAAGATTTGTGGGAGGCTGAAAAATATGTAAATCTTTTTCTCCCTCTTGATTGTTCACTGAGTCCTCTTCAAAAGCATTTTCTTGTCTATGCATCACTTCATCAATTTCTTTTTCTTCAAACATTTTGTCTTCCTTTTCTGCTTCTAGGCAGTCATTTGATGCTTTAGGCTGTAGTAATGATTTATTAGTCTCCAAGAGATCAAACAAGAAATGCTCATAGGAAAAGCTATCCAAGCCTTCCCAAACAACATCATTTGGGGGAGTGTCATCAGGAGTCTCAAATACAAAAGAATCAAGTTCTGGAATTTGAAAATCTCCTAATAAATTTTCATTTGATTTTCAACCTCCAATCTTTGTTCAATAGGAGATATATCAAGGTCAGTCATTGAGTTAGTTGACTGTGAAGCATGTTCATCATCATAATCAACATGTAGATGGTAGGCTCCAGTTACACTACACGAAGTACTTTCACTGATAGGAGGGATTAGGAAATCTTCATCATTAAAGACTGTTAGATTCTGACAAAATGAAACAGTGGGCACTAGTTTTACTGCCTTGAGAATAGGCTTTACCTTTAGATACTGTTGCTGCTCATAGAGATAAATTTCTGCCTGTGAAATTTCTTTACACTTCATTCCACTCAAGATCATGTCATCATCTAATCCAATAGCTTCCCTTTGTGCATCTTGCAATGTTTGCACTTTTAAACGAAGAAGCAAGAATTTAATCTCTATTTGCATGGCAGCAATGAAAACACACAACTGATTGTTTTCAGTTGGTTGGCTAGTTAGGGGTATCTTATCAACACTTCTATTGAATCTATCAACAAAATCTCTCATGGTTTCCCCTTCTTTGATCTTGATTTGAAAGAAATTTAATAACATCTTAGCAACATCAACCACAAGCATAAACCTTTGTAGAAATTTTACCTCAAGATCATTCCAGCAAGTGATGCAACTATCTGGTAAATTTTGGAACCAATCAGCAGCTCTTCCAATGAGACTTCCAACAAATAATCTAACAAAGACATTCTCCTCCTGTACACCAAGAATCCCACAGGCAACTGTAATTGCTTTAATGTGATCATCAGGGTCTTGATTTGCATCACCAGAAAACTTTGGGAGATATTCTAATGAATTCTTAGGTAAGACTGAGTATTGAGATAAAGAAAATGGCCCAATCTGAGTCCCCCATGGCTGGGATGTAACCAAAGCCATAACACCACAATTCTTTCACCACATTCAATTAAAGTTTCCAACCTCCGTCCTCGGGGAGGTAACCTTCAGATTATCAAGAAAAGAAAAGCACTGGAACTTGCTTTCTTTCCCCAGCAGAGTCGCCAAAAATCTGTTGGTAAACAGATTTGTCACTTAGAAAATATATGATTTTGCCCAATGGAGTATTTGGCAAATTGATGTCTCCAACAGTTGGATAGGCCCTTAATATCCAGCCTTCCTTTGCATTTAGAGGGGCAGCTCCCTCGTAAGATAAAATTTGTGATTTTTCAATAAAAATGAGTAGAATTTAAAAAATAAAAAGGAAAACCATTGATAGCGAATGCACCACACGCCTTCAATGTTTTCATAAAAATGATGCAAACTGTTAATGAGAGCAATCAAGGACTACGCTTGAGAGCTATCACACACAATGCTAATTCAACCATTCACGAATACTCACACCATACCATGAAAATACTCATAAATGGATTAACACTTCAACAATTCAGATTCTTTTGAAAAAGAACACCCAATGCACTTCCTTTATTTCTTTGCACCAAGAAAGTAAGAAATAACTGATTACAAAAAACAACAATTGTACACACTTTTCAAAAATTGCTTTGTTATCAGAGCATAAGTGTTCCCTGTCACCAAAATTGAACTGTATTCTCCTCTGTTGCAGCTGTAGAACTTCCCGACTGCAAAAGAAGAACCCCCTTACAATAGTTTTCTTCCATTATATAAATTTTGCCAAGAAGTTGGGCAACTGCCCTAACTTACTTCTTACTGAACTTCTATTGCCTTCCATCACTTTTACTCCCATGATAAGTGAAATATTCATTTTGCACTTTACAATAATATTAATTCTTAAAGAACATAGTTGACTTGGAGAGAAAAATTTAGGGTTGCAAAACCTTAGATAACAATGTGAAATGTCCTTTAGATTTCAAGGGCTCATTGGTTACAAGGAGGAGACATTAAGGAAGCTGATCACAACGTTGCAAGTGGCTTTTGGAGATTGTTAAGCAGTTGAAACAAGTGTTACTTGTGATTTGGAACAGATGGGATGTCATGTTAGTGATGAATTTGGTAATCTTAGTGCAACAGAGATAGTAAATTCAGAATATACCAACAGGATCAATGCTGATGTAGATTCTGAAGATTTTGGTTCACATACGATAAACAAGTTTGTTTTGTTTAAATCCTTGACAAAACACTTGTTAGATACTACAACAAAAAATTCTAAAATTGTGCAATCTGCATATGCAAATGCAGTAAGAGTTGAAGCCATATCGAAGACTATGGAAATTGCTGATCTTCCCACAGTGCGTGGCATCATTGTCAAATTCAAGGCACCGAGAAACAATGTCTAAGATTGTTGTTTTGTTTTTATTTCATGTTAGTTGTTGTAAAGAATGCATTCCATGAAAAAGAATAATTACATGTAATGTGAGTTACATGTATGTAAAAGATGTAATGCGAGTTGCATGTAACCTTTATTTTCTCCTGTAGTTAGACTAGGTCAAATTTGGTTGAGTTGCTCTCACTTTTTCCTCCATCTTTTTCTCAACTCTTGTGACTATATAAAGGAGTGCCCCGTGATTGTAAAATTATCATTATCTTTTATGCAAGAGAGCTCTGGAGAAATTGTGCCAGCAAAACTTTGTTTGTGTAAGCACTATTTTGAGAGAAAGTGAATACAAAGGAGCATTTGACACTTAACTTTGATTAAGTGAGATTGTTATTTGTGTGAATTGTAAGCTTTGTCTATAATTCATCCAAGTTGTCTTTGATTTATGCTATCTTGTGTTATTGGTAATTGTATCTCGTGAATTGAATAGAAAAGAGCTAAGAAGCAATTGAAGCCAAAGCTTTGACCAGAAGCAATTGTGAAAGTGTATAGCTTGAAGCTTTGCCTGTAGCTTACATTTTCTTCTTAATTCGCAAAATAGCTAAATATTTTTACTTTTAGGAGTCTTTGTGTTCGATATAATTGATCAATTGTATGTTGTCTTTGATGTTACACAAATATCATATCAGTTGATAGTCAGTGCATGCCGAGCTCACTTGGTCAATGAAGATAGTTTTCCTAGTCTACCGAGTGTTTCTGAGTTTACTCTGTACAGAAGGCAATTTCTACCGAGCTCACTCTGGCATTGAAGGAAGTTAAGCTGAAAAGAGTGTTAACTGAGCTCACTCAGTTAACAAAGGGAAGGTTGAACAAAGTCAGTGCTAACCGAGTTCACTCGGTTACCAAAGGAATTTTGTAAGTTCGCAGTGTTAATCGAGCTTCTGTTGGTTAGCACAGGAAATCGCTTCAGAATCAGTTTCTACCGAGCCGGGTCGGCTACCAAAGGATTTTTCTTGTTTTGGCATATAAAGCTTAATTATTTTACCTATTGATTCTAGCCGATTAACGTGATGAATATTGGCTATTCTAATTTATATTGGAGCCGACTTGACAATCTAAAAGGTATAAGTAAAAGGTCAAATTGTGATTTCAAGCATGAATGTGATGTGTGCAAGTTGAATAAGTTGAAAAGAGATAAGAAGAGGAAGCAAACTTTAAGGATAAGCAGGTATCCTTGTGGAGCAGAAAAGTGTTATTCGATCAGGAAGGATCAAGTATGAACCAAAGCAGAGATCTGTAATCAGCAATTCAGTTGCATCACAATCAGGTCATTTCATTGTTACTCTCTAACCATTGTAGCAGTGATCTAAAATCTTTTAACAGAGTTGGTTTAACAACCATTTGTAAATCGTCTAACAAGGTGGCAATTCTTTTGAATTGTTTAAAGACCTTTTGCAAGACCACTCATAATAGGGTGATTAAATCCTTTAACAAGGTCACACCTAACAATGTGTTTTGTAACCTTTAACAAGGTTGGCTCTTAACATGGCTCACTTTAGAAGAGTGAAAAACAGTAACTAGTTACATTGGTGGTTTTTCCCAAATTGGGTTTCCACGTTAAATCCTGGTGTCTCATGTGTTCATGCTATTTCTTTCATGCTTGCAAGTAATTAATGATAACATCTTAAGATTGACTAAAGTAATTCACACTCTGCATTTACCGAGTTACAACAATTTTTGTGTGTTTACTGAGTAACAACAGTGATCTGTTTTATCAGTCTGAAGTTAATAGTTGACATCTAAGGGATCTGGGATATATTTTAGTGGTAACTGATTCACCCCCCTTGTTAGTTACTCCTCATATATTTCCAACACTTTGTGCCCTAATTGTAAAGTTTTTCCATATAGAAGTACGATTGGGCTTAGAGCTAAACCGATACATTTTCAGCTAGTCTTTGAGTTAGTGAAGGTTTATCGGTATCACTGTTTCTAGCTCTTGATAGAAGTGTAGTTAGAGATTCACCTTGCCCATTACTCGCTCTACGAGTAAGTGGATTCTTTCTTGAATGTTAAGAAGAAAGGATATTGGTAACACCCATTTAATAAAATCTCTCAACTTCTTGCTTACCTTGAGTTGATCCAAGGAACGGTGAAGGGGGAGCCTTCCCTTTAAGGTAGGAGAGACTGTCTCACACGCTGTGGCTGGTCATCCTATTTTGCGACTATATTTTTACCCAAAACTGTCGGTTGCAAAATATCCACCCAACAGCCATAACAGTCAATAATAAACAAATTTCTCTGTCATAAAATCAGAGACAGAGATCTTTGTCGCAGCTACAATCTTCAACACTCCCTCTTAGCAAGAGAGATCTTCACTCAGGCATGCACACATAGCTGCAATCAAAGATTATAAATTCACATATGTAATCTTAGCATAACATAATCCACCATGGTTACTTCATAAGCACATAGAATGTCTAGTCAAACACATGACTTTGACCATGCCTGCTTGTAGAGGGTAGAACAAAGACATTTACTTCAAAAACTTCTCCCAAAGAAGGATACATCTCCACCATGCGTATTTGCAGAGGGTGATTCACCATATCTACTCGTAGAGGGTGGAACAAGGGCTTTCACCTTAGACTTCTCCCAAAGAAGAATGCATATCCACCATGCCTACTCGTAGAGGGTAGTCCACCATACCTACTCGTAGAGGGTGGAACAAGGGCTTTCACCTCAAACTTCTCTCAGAGAAGAATGCATTAATAATTTAGATACCATGTTAAGTTTTGAGCCAAAAAATCAATGAAGATAAACATCAATATGAAAGAGCCAAAATTGAAATAGTAAACATCAGAATTACCTTGGGAAAACCCTTCTAGAATGAAAGGAAAAACCCAGCCACACAACAAAATATCATTGCATTGAACATAAAAGTTCAATTACATAGGTTTCCACTTGATTAATTTACAATAAACTAAGCAATCATATAAATAGATTGCATAAGACTCTTCATCTATCACACGGAGGTCTCTTTGAGTCTAAAAAATAAGACACTTCAAATTTCCACATATTCAACACTTCATATTTCCATACGCATGACTCTTTGCATGCAGTATGACACGTCCTTTTACATAAAATAATAACTTAAATATGATTGCAAATATCTCTTTCAACTGAAGATGGCCATGATGGTCATAACAAACAAATTTCTCTGTCATAAAATCAGAGATAAAGATCTCTGTCGCAGCTATTATCTTCAACAATATATATCTCAGACTTTGACTGAGATAATGTGTTTACTGTTGCTGTCAATATGTCTATTAACTGTATGATGAATATGTTAATGATCTCCGATTCAACGATCTGTATATTACTTTGAATGATATTGAAATAGTGAATCAAATGACTGCTGTGTCTTCAAATAGAAAATGTTGTGCTCTTTAAAATGTAGTTGATAACAAGTGTGGGGTCGTTGTTCAATGTTGCAGGGTTGTTGATGATTGCGGTTTTTGCTCTGCTCTATGCAACAACATATATGCAACAAGGCCGATCTGGCCTAAAACAATATTTTGCCCCATAGAAATTGTAAATTAAAAACTGATGGAAAAAAGCAGATCTGATAAATTTGTTTGGAAATTATTATTTTTGAATAAAAAACTCGAATTTGTACCGTCAATTTGCAGATCGGGTTGTCCATAGATTTGCAAATTTATAGTCAAATTCATTGGAACGGCCACCCAGAGACAGTGGTGAGGTCTGATCTTGCTCTAGATACTCCCACAAAAATGCTGATCCAGATCTGAATCGTGGCCCTCCAAAATGAAGTAAAATGCTCTCCATTGGTTATGCAATGAAATGCTCTTTCGACTTTGATACCATGCAAGATTCGCCTAAGACAATGAATGTAATGCCAAGATCTAGAAGCTCAAGAGATGCACAAGAGAGACAAGCAAAATGATGTTCAATTGATTAAGTCAACAATGATCAAGAGTACAATGCTCAATGCCTAATTCAGATTCACATTCAATGTATGTAGAAGACCCTGAATATATAGGCAATGCATAAGAACTGGGAGTCATGCAAGTGATAAGTATAACAACTAAGCACATGTCCACCAAAGGTGGATTATCCTCCATTGTGTATGAAAGTATGTGCAACAATGAGAGGGTAAAAACACAAAGGTGTATCACACAAAGAGAGGTGTGAGACAACATTTGCTCAAATAAAGTGCAAACTCCTATGTGTCTATATGACAACTAATATGAAAATGCATTATCCTAAGTAAACTTAAGTAAATTGTAATTAGTAAATACTTAATTGCACCAACAAATATAATATTGTTATTTATTATAATATTATTTTATTTTAAAATAATGTTGAGTGATTTGGTTTAATTATTTAGCTATGTCAAACTATATTGACAATTTTGTGGAAATATTACTTATACTAAAAAATAAGTAAATTTATATAAGGTAAATCTAATATTGATTTTTTTCGAAGTTTTACCCTTGCCGAATTTTATCCAAATTTTATGCTTGACGAACTTGAATTCGAATTTGAACCTTGTGACTCAGCATATTTGCATCAGTAATTAAGTTAAAAATATATCACCATATTAATAGTTAAATAATAAATAACATAACAAAATAGTAAATATGCCACCATATTAATTGTTGAATATTAGTCAAACTCGAATACACACACACATACACACGCACACATATATATTAAAAAATAATAATGTCAAGTGTCAACAAGCAGCCATAATTGATCATTAATCGAAATCATATGGGTCATCAAAATATCACCTTCACCATCAATATTAGATGACCATCTTCCTGTAATTCATTTGACCTTGGTTTACTTGACAGGGCAATCATTTGTGATTATGAGCTCTGTACACTGCAGTCTTTAGTCTTAGTGACATTTCATAGGTAACAACTTGGTGACTACCATATTCTGGTAAGTTTTGAACCAGAAATTGATATGCAACAAGATGAATCAAAGAGCACACAATAACACTGCTCAGTTATCCTGGGAAAAACCCTCCTGCTTGAGGAAAACAACCCAACCCTCAAAAAGATGATGCCTCTATTCTATTCTCAAAGCAAATGCAATCTTCTCAAGCTTAGAACTGTCAACAGTTAAAAAAAAAAAAAAAAGCCTTATTCACAAATACTTCTTACTCGGAGAATTCCTTACTATCATAAGTTGATCATACAGTGAGCAAACATAGAATGATTATCCAACATATATGTAATCCATATAACAGAAGATATTTACTTAAAGACTGAAGTCACAGAATGAATATATATATATATATATATATATATATATATATATGGTATGATTATGCTTTCAGTAATTTTGGAGGATTGTCTTTAGGAGGTCAGAGATGCAACAGTGAGAGTTGCATTGTTATATATATAAAATATCATTCAGATATCAATGCAACTCACTGTTGCATCTCTGAGCTCCTAAAAAAAATCCTCTAAAATTACTGAAAGCATAATCATACCATCCTCTGTTGAAGCTTAACATCGCCTAGAAAAAGACTAAACAAAGGTAGTCAAACGGGGCATCGCACTAGTTGCCATAAAACCACTATACAGAATCACTGTAATAATCTCCCATGAAGCAAAGATACAGCAGTTGAGAGCTGTATTAGTGATAAGACTAGCATTTCTCGCAGGAGGTCAAGGGATAATGGTTTCGAGGTCCAAACAACATCCCAAATTGAACCATTGGCACTTTCAAGATATAAACCAACATTATATATTGACAACAAGATCATAATCATATGCGTGGTGTCATGTCAGTACATGCATGTTGCCAAGTCATACCATATGTGAATCTCCTCAAGGCTCTTTAGTTATTCCATATGAGCCGTTACACACAATTACTATCACCGGCATCCATAATGAGAGTCGGCGATATAAGTGACACAAGCCCAAACAAGAAGAAAACAGCCGGCATGTGTATAGACACACTCACAATGCCAAGCCAGCATGGAGTATGAAAACACAGTGCCAAGAAAAATGGTGCTTGGATACGATGCCAACATAAATATGGTGCCAAGTCATCACATGAAGATGCCAAATATGACTTCCACGAACGTGAAGGAACAACTGGAAGAATGATATCTCTCGCAGCTATAAAACATTAACATGTCCATGGCTCTTCACAGAGCACTGGGATACATAGGATACTTTCTGACCTCCATAGAAACACTATGATTTCTCTTTGATACCATTATCATTTTAAAGCCTACTTTCACTACACTGTTTTTGTTTGCTGCTGTAGCACAAGGTCTTTAAGCATATTAAGACTGCTTGTTTTGCATCTATAGGACATTGAAGTGTGTCAAGAACTTGGATATGGCTTAAGTTATCCTCAAAGTAATGAACTAGTCCTCAGGTTTAAACATGGTTCTAATCCTTGCTCACTATTATTTACAGATCACTGCCCCTACACATTTGATAGAGTGCTGAAGGCAGTCATTTGGTACTTTTGCAGACACAACCACTGTCCTTAACAATGATAAACATGATTCACACATTGGCAATTGTTATAAATTTGATAGCATTAGAGATTGAGTATTTACTATGCAAGGGCTTATCATTTATATCAGACTGCCCATTTTCTTTCAAGCATAGCAACCCAGTGATTATTCTTTGATACCATGATTTTGAAAATCTTTTTACCACTGCTATAGATGGATGTCTCACAATAAAAAGTCAAAAATAATAATTAAAAAACACTCATTAGTTGGCTGAATGCATCTAAAGGTGAAATTCGATTCGGATTCACCTAGGTTTGTCCAGGCCTAATCCACAGGCCGTGGGTAGGACCTTGGCTGAACCCACAGAGGACAGACCAGGGCCTTGAACTTGGTTCAAACTGTACCGGGACTCAGGGTTGCTGAGGGATGAACTTGTAACAGAGATCTCAATCATTTCAAATAATATTATGCTACCCTATTGCGTCTATGTTTTTTGGAAGAAAGTTTCTATTGGAATTTAGGTTAGTTGTCGTAGAGTTAGTTTGGTAGATAGCTTTAATTTTTTGGATAATTTATGGGGATTGATTGATTGGGTCCCTTCCAGTAACATTTCCAATTACTAATTAAAAAGTCATACACCAACAGCATAACAACAATACCAACCTAACTGTACAATAAAAATTAAAAACCCAGTAGACATTTAGAAAATGCTACAAAACAATCCATATACCTTTTGATAGGCCAACACTATGGCAACGAGTGAAATAGAATTGATGTTTAATAATAAATATCAGTTTGGTCTATATGTGTCAATCCGGGATGTAAAATTGCGAAAGGCGTTGGGGCTTGTATGCCACAAAGGGGTGGTGGAAGTTGTGAGATGAGTGGTTATGAATGCATCCTATGAAAAAAGTCTATTGTAAATTGAAATAAAATTGGTGACAGGAATTGTCACTTCCTGGACACAGGATCTGTCCTATTCTATTCACACTACATGAACTATGTAGAAATTACATCAAACTATGAAATAGGAACTTTAAATACAAACCACAAAATAATGTTAGTGTAAATATCTAATTATTATTTATACTTTACTTAAGTTTACTTAGGTTAAATGTATTATTTTATTATTTATCATGTAGACACCTAAGAGTATGCGTACTCATATGAGCTGTCTTGTTGACAACACAGGAGTTAGCAACTCATTTTAGCACATGGTGTCTACAACATAGGAGTTTGCATATTCAACTGAGTTGTCATGTAGACAACACAGTTACATGACAACTCAGTTGTTTGCACTTTAATTAAGCACATGGTGTCTACAACATCTTTTTATGTGATACACCTATGTAAGCTTATCCTCTCATCATCGCACAAACTTCTGTACTCAATGGAGGATAATCCACTCTTGGTGGACATGTGCTTAGTTGTGAGGCTTATCATTTTGCTAACTCCTAGTCATTCTAGAGGCCTTTATATACAGACACTTCTAGTGTACATGTACATCAATTTATTCTCATATTGTTATTATGATCATACATCATTTGGTCCATATTGTGCTTTGTTCTTGAGCTTCTTGATCTTGGCGTCATTTTTCCCAAGGCAAATTCTTACAAATAATTTTGAAACATGGAAACCAATTGATACTAAATGCTAGTTAGCAAGTAATTTGTTCACTGGGCTTTCTTCAGCGATTTGCCGAATGGACTGTGACAAAATCTTGCAACATTTGGATAAATCACCATGAATATGATGATTCTCCTCTGCTTCAAAAAGAGGCAGCTCCCTCAATGTTATATTCTTAACATTTGAGATAATTCTTCCCCTCCAGTAAACGAATATTTGCAACCAAGGTAAGGTATTATTGATTACTAATAGAACACTGTCTATTTATAATTCTAACCGAAATAACAGAATAGTGAAATATTCTCTTGCAAATAAAAGAGTAACAACATATTTAGCACCAAAGGCTATGTATATTATTTCAAGTCTGCAGATAGATAAGAAATATTGAAAGCACAAAGACAGGTAATATCCTTAAAACCTACAAATAAATAATTCCAAAAATAATGATGACACACAGACCACCAATATCCCTCTGAAATAATGTCACAAATCATTTTCATTCCAATACCTCACAGGCTACAGAATGAAATAAATTCATGAAAAGTTTTTTTTTTTCAAAACTCTCTATTTCACCAACTCTTTACTGTAAATAAAAATCTTGGAATTTTGGTTCCCAATTTTCCCACAGAGGAGGGAAGTCCCTTTACAATAAATTTTTCCTCTTTTAAAGAATTCCACATAAGTAGTTGGGTGACTACCCATAAGTTCTTCTTACCCAACTCTTTTGCACCTCTTTGCAATGGTTTCATCCCAATTTCAATTTCCTCCCTTATAACTACCCTTGCACAAGCATAGTTAGGTGCAAATACATTTTGCACATTGTAATGATTAATTCTTAAAAGAATTAATTTATCTTAGGATAAAACTATGCAACTTATTTTCATCAGCACTTATATCTATTTTTACAAGCTTTTTAATACATTTTGCTCATTGTAATGATTAATTCTTAAAATAATTAATTTATCTCAGGATAAAACTATGTAATTCATTTTCATCAGCACTTATATCTCTTTTTATAAGCTCTTTAAATTAATTCTTGAAAAGAATTGGTTTATTTGGTATGCAAATAATTTGGACAAATTATTTTTCTCCAAGAATAATATTTAATTCTTTAAAAGAATTAAATATTTGATTTTAATATAATTTTTTTTCTAAACTTATTCCACTGAATTATCTTATCAATGAATGATAATATGCACGACTTGGCTAGGAGTTAGGTTTTGACAAGAAAATATGGCATGAGATAACAATACCAACTACAGAAATTACGATAGCTATCTCTATTGTTTAACTGATCCAAACACTGCAGAAATAATAAAACACCCTTGCAGAGATAAAATATATATATTCAATTGGCTGCTGAAGAGTGGCATCCTTTCTCCCAGCGAACCAATTGAAGAAACTTAGAAAAATGCTTACTGATTTTTTAGTTTTAATTCAGATGATTTTGTTCCTTTAGAAATAATCAGTTTCATATATTATCTCTGCATTAAGAATACAATAACTTTTATAGTTTTTGCATAGAAAATAGCATACCAAATGCATGCTTGAAGAAACCTTGAAAAATGCTTACTGAGTTTGTAGTTTTAACTCAGATGATTTTGTTCCTTTAGAAATAGTCAGTCTCATATATTATCTCTGCATAAAGAATACAATAGCTTTTATAGTTTTTGCATACAAAATAGCATAACCAAATGCATGCTCACGGCATAACATTTTGTGGTAGAAATTTGTTAATCAGTTTTGGACAAGAATGTAATGGCTTGTGGCCCTTGATCTCTAAGGCTATTAAATTGATTTTCATATAACAGAATAAGTTTATTGTAGCATATGGCCAAAATAACGGCTCACATAAATTTGTGCAGACTGCAAATGTTCTTGTTATAACAGCTTTTGAAAAATATCTCCCACTTATCAAGCTTATTTCAGTTTCCTCCAAGAAGCAAAACGTAAATCATAGATACTCGTTATTCAGACCTAATATTTGTGACATGGCAGTAATAAGATGATTAGCAAGGGGAACCATGTGTTGAAGTGGTATAAACAGCTGGAAAACTTATCCACTAATAATGTTAAATATTTAATATCCTACCAAATATTGATGTATGCGGCCATATAAATAGATCTGATGCCACTTTTAAGTATGCTATGCTAAATATCATTGTTCTAAGAAGGAATGCATTGAGCTGATGTGGTAGGAAGTCTACATTATGTAATCAACATGTTGCTATAACATATTTCACAATGCTTATTAGTAAAGACAGTCAATAATTAATTTCCATGTATTTATCCCAAAACTATATTAAATATTACTTTTATATATTTAATTATATGAAATGTAAAATAGTAAAATGTTTTGATATGGAATGAAAATGGGATGTGGGGATGGATATGAAGGCGTATAAAATAGGCTAAAAAATATTACTTTTATATATTTAATCATATGAAATGTAAAATAGTATAATGTTTTGATATGGAATGAAAATGGGATGTGGGGATGGATACGAAGGCGTATAAAATAGGCTAAAATATGGCATTAAATAGAACGTAATTGGCTCTCGTTACCAATTACTACAATACAAAACAATCGGCCTAACTTTAAAAATGCTGAATTAAATCAACCAAGAGAACATAACCTAACCCAACCAGCAGATGAAACACAACCCAGAATGCCGTCAACCAACAGTCATGGGTCCTATTATAAATTGTATTTTCTGCATTTGCAAACAGCTCCACGGAAGGTACAGTTGGACACAATTGCCTCTAGACCAGAGAACTTGAAACCACAAGTCAGCTCTGCTTGCAGCACAGCTCACATCAACCAATCATTCTCCAGAAGGGCCATCATATACCCACTTGTAAGCTCCAATGGAACTTTCATCATTATGCTTAAATATCACCATCTGCTCTATCACCAGACTGAAGTTTTCGCAGAAACTTTCAATATTTTTCATATCAACCTTTAAATCTTTTGCATCCATGGCTCTTATATCCACCTCTGCTTTCTCGACAGGTACTTTACCCTTCTATATTACCATTGAAGGTCCAAGCGAAAAGCCTATATTGCCATCTTCTTGGAAATGTTCCAAACAGCTCTCTTGAATGGGTTTATCCATGACTGCCATTTTCAATTTGCACAAGGTTTCATCCATAACAGAATGCCTGGATCAAATACCACCATTTTTGTCAATCCCGTCCAGACATAAAGTGGCTTTGATTACATTCAGCTTGTCAACACTGTTACAGTTAAATTTAATTTTCATGGTCTGTCACCTTCCCATGGTATTATCTAACCCCTGCACCTACATGACTGGTGATTAGAAGCTTGCCTCTATGGAGACCAATCAAACCATTTAAAAACACTGACAACACAACCACCCATACTTTCATAACACATTGCAGGGCAAGACCAACTTAAATGAATCCACTACATGATTATAGTGATACTCTCCAAGCTGAGGAAGGAAGACTGCATGAGTGGATGTGGTTAAAACTACACAAACATAGGACAGTCATCTTATATGATGAACACATGTCTATCCTGAGTGGGGAGGAGTGTATCATAATTAAAAAACCTTTCAACCTTTTTAAAACTTATCCAATTCAGTTATGCTTTAACTTTAAATTAGTGCACATGAGACAACAATAAGCAATACAACAACAACGAAGTTCATGTGGAAACTCTTGTGTGAGAACAATGTTTTTGCTTATTACAAATTCTAGAGGCACCAGTCCCTCATTTCCAATCCATACATATATCTTCTAAATTATATATTTAGGAGACAAGCCTCTTAACAAATAGACGACATATCAAAAGATAGTCACATTTCTTCAAATATAATTTGCAGCTCCCTGAAAAATCTTCTTTTGCATCTATAACAAAACTTTACCAATTGCCAAACAAACTTACATTCTTAGCAAGACGTGGTAGATCATGTTGGGCAGCATTTGATCAAATTGCATATACTGAATTGGCCAATATGTTAACATGATCTGGACTTGGATCAAATGAAGTCAAATACATTGAATTGCTCAGTATGTTAACACGAATTGCACTTAGTACAAATTGCATCACTTGAAAATGGATCATTAAACAAACCACTTGTTTATTAAGTTGCTTTTGTATTAACTAAGTTTTCTTTTTGATTGCCGCATTTCATTATTTAAGAACACTTTTTATGGAGGCCACTGCTTTCATTCAAACAATATTTATTTGCATTGGTCATGTAAGTGCTGCCTTGTTTAGTACAATCGATGCCTAAACAAATGGGATCCTTCCTTCGCATAATCTTTGCTAGTCACTTTATCTATGTTAGTCACTTTATCTTATGAGATCATGCATTTATTTTTCTTTTTGCTTGATTTGAATAATATCAATGACAATCTCCTTAACATCTATTATTTTTTAACAATATATCCCTCCAGCCAAGATATGATAGTTATAATCTAGAGACTTCCCCAAAATAGTCAAGCTGCTTCATAAGTAGTACAATTGATGCCTAAACAAATGGGATCCTTCCATTGCGTAATCTTTTATAGTCGCTTAATCTTTGAGATCATGCATTTATTTTTCTTTGTGCTTGATTTGAATAACATCAACGACAATCTTCTTGACATCTATGATTTTTTAACAATATATCCCTTCAGCAAAGGTAAGGTATTGTAATAATCTAAAGAGTTCCCCAGAATAGTCAAGTTGATTGATAATCAACAATATATAAGGGGGCTGATTATTATCCAGCAAAGTAGCAAGGTCAAGCCAGTCGTTTTTATCCTTACTCTCAATGTAAGTAACCTCTTTAAGATGAACCCTGGTATTTATTAATAAATCTACAGCCCTACTCTGTTTCTTTGTAGCTATGTCCAACCTTCACAGTATTGGCCTCAGGGAAAATTTGAGGGATTTGTATTGGTAATATTAGAGAGCTGGCAAATCTTTCTATATAAGATTTCCAATATTAAAATTTCTGATGAACATTTGAGAAAAAAGTGACTATACATGCTTATAACTTTTGGAAAATATGATTCCTTTGGGTATACATAATAAGTGATATCTAATGTTTTCAGGAGTTTAGTGGTTGGCAAAATCAAGTTCTGAATGAAAGTAAGAATTTGTTATATCATAAAATTTGGTCACAAATAGCTAATAATATTTTTTTCACTAGAATTGTTAGGACATTGGAGATTATACAGAAAGAACCTTGGATGAGATGTTTTTAACTAGAATTGCAGTGGGTTTCAAGGTCATTTTATTTAGTTGTTTCTTGCTTCTTGCCATTTTAAGAAGAGCTTTAGGTATTTAAGGAATCATCCAGAACTTATGAATGAAATTTATCATCTGTCTAAATACTTTTGTATTTCATTGATTTTGCAGCTATGTCAGCTTTAACAAAATCCATGTGTTGGAACCTTGTTGAAAAGAAAAAGGATAGGGTGAATGGAGTAGGTATTGCTATCTATCAGAAACCGACGTCTAACACTTGCTATGAATTAAGAAGGAACCAAGATCCTCCTTTGTGTGAAGAGAGTGATGACCCCAATGCAGCATGGTATGCCCTTATATTACTATTTCCATCACCTTGATTTATGTTAAACTGAAGCAGCTTTGTTTTTCTGACAGGTATGTTCCTCTGAAGAGCTGCATGCATAAGGTGCCAACTGGTGATGGTGAGCGTGGGACTGAATGGCCTGAAGAATGGCCTCAAAGGCTTGACAAAGCTCCACATTGGTTGAACAATGCACGAGCTGGAGTGTATGGGAAACAAGCAACAATGGATTTCATATCGGATTCTGAACATTGGAAACGAGTCGTTTTTAAGTCTTATCTTAATAACATGGGAATCGATTGGTCTAATGTTCGGAATGTTATGGATATGAAAGCAGTTTATGGCGGGTAAGATTCTTATCTTGTCACAATCTAAAAATATGGTTAATGGATCACGCCTTCTGATATCCAATGCCATGAGGATCTCCTGCAGAATTTTATGTGGAAGCCAGCTTAACAAATATTTTTCTCATTGTGGATTCTGATCTTCTTACCCATAATGTATTTACTGGGAACCTGTTAACAGAGCTTTACTACTGCCTCCTTTTAATAGATAAATAATTTGACCTTCCTGTCAATTACAGGCTATATACATTAACACTAACATTTTCTCTTAAAAGGAGACTTATATGAGGTGTTTGTGTTGCAGATTTGCAGCTGCTTTGGCAGGAAAGAAGGTTTGGGTAATGAATGTTGTGCCAATAGATTCCCCTGATACACTTCCTATTGTCTATGACCGTGGTCTTATTGGAATTCATCACGATTGGTGTCAATCTTTCAGCACTTATCCTAGGTCATATGATCTCTTGCATGCGGATCACCTATTCTCCAAGCTTAAGAAAAGGTTACAATTAGTTAGACATGACCTTTGCATATAATTGTTTTAGTAATTTCATCTTTCAATTCTTGTGAATTGTCTTGCTCTCCATTCCTAAAAATTAAAATACAATATTAATAACTTTGTATCTGCAGGTGTTCACTGGTTCCTGTAATGGCAGAAGTTGATAGAATATTAAGGCCAGGAGGTTCTGCTATTTTTCGAGATAATGTAGAGACAATCAATGAATTGGAAGGCATGGTAATTTCACTGCATTGGGAAGTTAAACTTACCTATTCAAAAGATGAGGAAGGGTTACTCCATGCACAGAAGACTATGTGGCGCCCAACATTATCTTGAAACAACATTTGGAAGCATTGCTCAGTTCTTACCAAGATTCAGATGACGCAAAAAGTCTGAGATCTCATCTGCCTTGGCTTTTTTTACTGCCTCGTAATTTTGTAATGGCTATGAACTTTTGTATGATTGAATGAAGCATATATATATATATATATTTTTGTTTTAAGGTTTTTGTTCTTTTGATCATTTATGATTCTGTAGGGCTTTGGCTAAGATTAGACAGTTTTTTGATAATGTGCTTGGATTATTGCATAACTAGAAATGGCAAAACAATAATGGGAAGGTTTCTTAAAATTTGTGAATTTAAATAAGCAAATCTTTGAGTTGGCCCAAAACTCAGTAGGGCAAACACTTTTGTGAGTATAAAGAGGCGAGACTAGTGGGTTTCCACTGTTCACAGGGCCAATCGGATTCCTCATGTCATTCGATGCAGTGCGTGGGCCACCTGGATTGCCTGTGGATGATGCCGGTTCACATCACCCATTGAGATATTCTTCAGCTGTTTGTCTTGAGGTTCAATGGCCTATGAATTAAGGTGTGCATTTGAGACCAGAGCGGCTGGCTCAAAATGAAATTGGTTATTATAGAAGGGTTGTTTATTTCAACTTTATTCAGTGTTTGTAATAAGGTCATCCCATGGATTTTTGTTACGGTTATTTGCCTTGATTTTGTTGTAAATCAAATAGTTTTCATAATTTTCTCACTCCTCCATGATCCAGATACTATACAATGTACATTCTACCAAGTCTCATTTGTGGTTGCAATTTTACAAGAGTGTTATCAGGAGTGGAGTTGCACACAATAGAGGATACTGCAATATAAATCACACAACAGGGTGCACCAATTTACTGTCTAATAGAGTCCAGATAAAGGAAGTGGGTGGTAACTAATTACACGTTAATTATAGATTCATTATTTACTATTTGAAAGTATGAAATGTGCAGAGAAAAAGAGAGGTCTGCCAGAAGTGTTTTGAAGAGGGCTAAATAGATTGAAATGCATGTTGCAAATAATAGGGTAGGCCATATATATCTACTACTTGGAAATTTTGATCTAGTTTGTTTTTACCATTTTCTGATGCATTGCACACTTGCTGATTGCCAAACTTGCACATCCATATAGCTTGGACTTCGATTTTTCTTCAGAATTGGACTTTGTTCAATATAGGTGAGAGAGCTCATTAGTTAGGTGATTGCTAATAGTTACGATTATACTTGTATATTCAAGGCTATATATATTGACTAGTATGATACTTATAATGGTAAAATTCAGTAGTGAAACTTTCAATAACAATAATTGACCGAGATGTGTTGTTTATAGTTAAAAATTATTTAAATCTTGATGTCATATTAGCTCACCAATAAAACATGATTTACTGGAGACCTACTGATGGCTACTGTTTAATTATTCGTTGAACTTCAATGGGTATATTATGATAAATATAAAACACGATGGAAAAAATAAATAAATAAATAAATAATTTGTTTACTATTTATCGATTAATTTCGTAGTGCCAACATTGTATATACATTGGCGTATGAATTGGTGAAGTTAAAAAGGGGCATCCTCTTCTTTAATTACCCTTCAAAATATTATACAATTTATTGCTGACTCGTAATGAGTATCATTCCTTTAATGCAAATGTGCCTATTAAAACTTCATTAATTTTAAAATAAAAGATAAAGCCAAATTTGTGCGTTAACGATTAAGTGGAGCTTTAATAATTTAGGGAGTAATATGCAAGGTGGAGCATAGTGTAATGGAGTGCATGCGTTTTAAAAATCTTAAATCAAATAAATTAAAATTAAGCAAAAGTCTTTGATTATAAGTCACATCTACAAAGTAAATAATTATAACATTTGAGCAAGGTAAATGTGCAACTTTGAAAATAATTATTAGCGATCTATAAAATAAATATTTATAACATTTGAACGAGGTACATGTGTAACTTTGAGAACACATATTAGCAATTGTACCTTGGTGTGCAATGGGTACAAAGAAGATGTATGAGGTTAATTGTGAGAAAAATGTTCTATTAGTTACATTGACCAATGACTAAGGTCAATTGGTAGACCATTTGAATGGTAACTTAAAATCAATCAAATCAATCATATAACCATATGATCATATATATATATATATATAGATTGTGTGTGTGTGTGTGTGTGTGTGTCAGAGAGAGAGAGAGAGAGAGAGAGAGAGAGAGAGAGAGCTGTGTGTGTGTGTGTGTGTGTGTGTGTGTGTGTGTGTGTGTGAGAGAGAGAGAGAGAGAGAGAGAGAGAGAGAGAGAGAGCTATCTATTGTCTTTATAAAGACAGTAAATCCACCTCGAAAAAGACATTTATTGCTTCGAAGACTTTAGATTGAAATTAGCCTCCATTCTTCAAAATTCTTGGAATACAAACAATGTCTACTCCACAAATGTGAAGAGTCGAGAAAATAAGTTGCTTTTGAAGGCGTGTAAGGAGCAAAGTATTCCATTAATCCTTGTACACTACATCAAAACCAACATTTGCACCTCAACACTCATCAACATTCAGTACATGCATCCTAGAGAGAGAGAGAGAGAGAGAGAGAGAGAGAGAGAGATTCGAATATTACCTATTGTCTTTAGTGCATATATATATATATATATATATATATATATATATAGAGAGAGAGAGAGAGAGAGAGAGAGAGAGAGAGAGAGAGAGAGAGAGAGAGCTATTCTATTGTCTTTAGCTTTTATATAGAAAATGTCAAAAGTATTCAATTAATGCTTGTACACTTCATCAAAACCAATATTTTTTTATATTGAAAAAGTTTAAACAACATCCATGAAAACTTGTCACTTTGAAAAATAGCCAACCCTCAATACTTATACAAAATTGGAGGGAGGAGTTACCCAACTAAAAGACTTTAACTAGAGTTTATAATCTGAACATCCAAGACCATATATGATATACGACTATTTCCTAGTATACAATACATGAACTATATAACTATAAATTTTGAAAAAACAAGATTTGGCTGATCAGTCTCATAAATATGTGCTGAAGTAGTTCCAACATATGTATTTGCCTCCTTATCAACATCCAGATGACACTTTTCCAGGAGATTGCTCAGATCTTCAATTTTTGCTTGAGTAAGAAAACTTTGATATCTTTTAATGTAATGAGCAACTTTAACTTCATCTTTGTAAATCAGCAGCATCCCTTTGTGCATCATCTTCATGAATCTGAGCTTTGTAATCTCCAAGCAAAAAGAAATCTGTGACATGATGTAAAAATGTGTGAATTTAAGATTAAACTCCATAGGGGACCTTCTCACGTTTTGAAATATCTCCTTGTTCCTTTCCTTCCAAAGAAACCATAGTACTTCACCATTTAAAGCAAATCAAAATTTGTTAAGAGATAAGTCAAAAGATACACATAACTAGCAAAAATTTCACACCAAGAAAAACCATTGTTTCTTTTCCAATCAATAGTATACCCAAAAAAAATGGCCCAAACTTTAGAAGCAAAAATACAATTAAAAAAAATATGTTCAAAGCTCTCGGGTCTATTACACAAATTGCATGTCACAGGCTCAACTTTAATGGATGACAAAACTGACCCTACAACAAGCTTCTTAAGCAACAACAACCATCTAAAGTGAATAACCTTTGGCTCACATGGACCCTTCCAAAAGTAATCAAAGAAAAATTGCCATTTTGAGAAAGGATAGTCTAGACCCCAACAATTAACTATACACTGTAACACAGATTGATCATTTTTAAACATATCATAAATCTATTTAATAGAGGTGTTACCAATACCAATACTGTCATTCCATTTTACATTTCTGATAAAAGAACTGCTATCCATAAAATTTCCATCTTTCTCCTTGCATAAAGCTTTATTCAAAAGAGTATATGTCTTCCTTTGAGAGTGTGGGATGTCAAACTTCCTGGAAATCTCATCCCATGACCCAATCTTGTTATTAACCATTAAGTCACTAATAAGAGAAATACCTTTCTCATTCCATTTTTTAGCTGAACAACTCTGAGTAAGAGCAAGAGGCTTATCATTCAAATACAATCCCCACCAGATTGATCTGTTTGTAACAATGTAATTAGGAGGACCCCCAACGGCATTTCTACAAGAGATAAGCTCCCTCACTTGTGACCATGCAGACCATAGAGAGGAGAATACTTTAGAACCAAACACTTTTATCTTAAAATCTCCCATAATAATATCCCAAAAAGGAATGTTGCCCCAATGTTTACATTTTTTAATGATTGACCTTTCAACACTATTTCTCACAAGAACTTTCTAGGGTTCATTTCCCCAAAATGCTTTGAAGATTCACTTGGCTGCAAGAGCAATAGCTTGAATTCTAATATCCTTAATCCTGAAACCCCCCAATTGTTTGGGTAGAAAACACCATTCCCACTTAACATAGTGTCTCTTCTTGGACCTCAAGCCATCCGACCATAAGAAATCTCTAAGAATTTTTTCAAACATCCCAAACTGATTCTTTGTAAACAACCAAGCCAAAGCAAAAAAGATATGATGAGAAGGGAGGACCTTCTGTACAACCTGAACTCTCCCAACCAATGAAAGGGAGTGAGTCTACCATCTAATATGCTTACCATTAATCTTATTAAACATCCACTCCCACATGTCTGAAAATGAAGGATCTAGGGAGAAATGAATACCTAGATACCTAATAATAGTTTTAGGTCCATTCCAGTTCCAACCCATCTTTGACAACCAGTTAGGAGGAGCCTCTTTTCAACCCATAACAAAAGACTTACGTGGGGCCACATTGGCTCTAGAAAAAAAGCCAAAAAAGTTAAGTCTGTGAAAAGCCATAGAAAAATTATCATTAGAGAGATCCAAAAAAGAGCAGTGCCATCTACAAATTGAGCATTGATCAATTCATCTTCATTAGGGAGGGTAATGCCCTTAATAGGATGCCCTAAAGAAGCATCCCTTAGAATGTAATACAAAGCATCAACATCAATCACAAATAAGGAGGGTGCAATAGGGAAACCTTGCTTGATAGATCTCTGAAGAATAATAGGTTTTGAAAATTCCCCATTTATCTCTATAACTGTGGAAGCATCTTTAAACAGAATTTCAATCCATTTGCAAAAATAATAGGGAAAGCCAAAATCTTTCAACATACCAATAACAAAAGGCCACTCCACCCTGTCATATGCCTTCTCAAAATCAAGGAGGATCATAGCCATATCCTACCTACTAGCCTTAGCCCAATTTATAGCTTCCCAATTGGTAATAAGATTCTCCAAAATATATCTCCCTTTTATAAAACTTGTTTGAGTGATTGAAACAATGTTCTTAGTAATGTCTGCAATCCTCCTTGCCAACAACTTAGCAATAATTTCATAGGACAAATTAAGTAGGGTGATGGGTCTCCAATTCTTGACTAAAGATCTATCCCCTGCTTTAGGAAGCAATTTAATGATTCCTCTATTCACATTTCTACCCAGAAAACCATTATCAAAAGCATCATTATAGAATAATAGAAGCTTTTCCCCAATCCAATCTATATTATTCTTATAAAATTCAATAGGTAATCCATCCCTTCTTGGAGATTTTTCATTAGCCATAGCCTTGATAGCTTCTTGAATCTCTTCTAGAGAATTTTTTCTACTCAACTTATCACTTTCACTAACAGAAACCTTCTTAGGGATCATCTTCAGATAATTACTCAGTTGCACATGCTGTTCTTGATCAAATTCCGAAGAGAACAATTCAAAATAAAAATCGTAAAAAGCTTCCTTAATAGCCTTTGGGTCATTAGTTTTACCATCCTCAGTCTAAATATTCTCAATCTTTTCTGCCTTGTGTTTAGCCCTAATAATGTTAAAAAAATATTTAGACCCTATATCACCATCTCTAAGCCAATTCATTCTTGCTCAAATCCTTTGCCCTTGGATCTAGTATCTGTGAAGAAATCTTAGTTTATGCTTGATGGAAACCAAATAATTAAGCAGCACTGGGTCATTTGGACAACTTTGAAGAGCAAATTCAACTTTATTGAGATTGAATTGAAGATCATTCTCTTCTTCATTTTTATCTTTGGCTACTTTTTTCCCAATAATCTGATAGATTTTTTTTTCCAAGACTCCACTAAATGGCACCACTGTTTAATAGGTCTTACAAACTGATTACATAATTTGGATTAAAAAGTCACCATTATAATAGCCTCTTTATTATCAAGGTCTTTTAGCAAAGAGGTATTTAACTTAAAACTTTTTCTTTTGTTGCTTTCTTTATTAACATTATCAACCTTATTAATCAACATCTTTGCAGAAATAGGAGAATGATCTGACATTGCAATAGGAGACACAGTAATAGGAGAATGAACCTCTTCAGATTGGAAAGGAAAAAAGTAAGAATCACAATAAATCCTATCCAATCTACAATAAATTCTATTCCATCCCCCTTGATTATTGCACCAAGTGAACCATATGTCATTAAAGTTCTGTCTATTATTCTCCAACGGATCAATCAAATTAAAACATCTTCTGAGTTTACACGAAAAAAATTGCTCATTGCCTTTCCATTGATGCTTCAGTCCTCCTTGTTTATCACATCCGACTTCTACCATGTTAAAATCTACTATAAATATCCAATATGCTTTCAACAAGTTAGAAGAACACCAATCCCACAACACAATTCTATCCTTATAATCATTTGGGGCATAAATGTTACATACCCCAATAATATCCTCCCCAACTTTAAGTGTCACCCAAAGTGCCCTTTGACATCATGAGCATCCATGTTGTAGGATGGATTTGGCTCATTTGGGTCTAGCTAACAGGCCACTCCACCTTTACCTTTCACATGCTTAGAATGAAACCCTAGAGCTTTATCCCACAAAAAATTGTGAATACAAGATGCTTGAAAACTGACAACTTTAATTTCTTGCAAACATACAATATCTTTATCTTTTAACTTATTACACCATTTCCTAACAATGTATTTCCTATCAGTCATTTCAGACCTCTAACATTCCAGCTATGAATGTTTAAAATCATGAAGGGGGTAGGATTCTTTAGAGCCTTATCGAATCTATTGAAACAATTCGAGATGGCATTCATGCCACCAGAGCTACCTGAAATTGACCTTTTCTCATAAGTTTTCCTTTTCTTTTTTACAAAATCAATAAATTGCCCCTACCTCTGCATAAAGAGTTTTTTGGATCACAACTGAGGAAGGACAAATCTCTTTAGTTATACCAACTCTATTATTAATAAATTTTTCCTTCTCTTTAATTGATTTGATAGCAAGCTGCTGAGCATTCAATCTGGTAGGGATCTCATCAATATTAACCTCAGCCACCTCCAATGCTACAACAACTTGGGCCATGGGATGAACTTCACTAGGAACTTGACTGGCGTTACTAGCCAAAATCACCTCAAAGTATTTATCATATAAAGGATTATCTAAAGAGACAAACTCGCCACTTTCCAAGGAATCAACTTCAGAAGGGCTCTTGGTTGACATGGATTGGTTAGACATACTACCATCCAATTTTGCTTTTGGAGTAGATGGTAAACCATCCTTGTCCGAAACCTCAACCACAGTAACCCTCTCCAGGATATTTTCCTTGGTATTATCAACATTCACCTTGGCTTTCTCAAAATGAAAATTATGGGTTGGACAATTCTTCTTAATGTGGCTATTAAGTTTACAATGAAAACATGCATGTCAATTACCTAACAGAGAAACATCCCAAGAAAAAATTTCTTCCTCTAAATTTAGAGATATAATATCAAGAAAGATCACATCTAGATCTAGGGCCACTAGAACATATACATTTAAATGTGGAAGAGTAACCCTAGACTCCTCAATCTGCAAAACTGATCTAAGGGGTTTCAAAATATGGGAAACAAATGGCCAAAATTCGGCTTGAAGATTCTTAATTTCCACCCAACTCAGTGTGGATTTTTTTATAACTTCATCAAAATTACCATTAGATGACCAAGGATAAGCTCTAAATAAAGAATGACCAACATTCGAAAAACCCTTCTTTAATATTCTTTCTTGCATACTATGAGTTTTTAAAAAGATAACGAAAAGCCCTTTTTGAATCATTCTGCAAAAATTAATGTGTAAACCAAATTTTTTTCCCCACACCGTATTTAACCAATCATCAATAAATTTACATGAAGGCAAAAGGATTAGCATCTAAACAAACAAAGAATATGACAATGTTTCTTAACCTACTTTGCTTTGCTCTAACAACTTTAACCATATCTTCATTGGGAGACAAGGTTAGGGTTTTCAAACAATTAGAAAGGCTCCTACCATCTCCATGTTCATGTTCATGCACAACTCCTCCACCTTTTCTTGCATCCTATCTATCTCTATGGGTTGCGGTCCTCCCACTTCCATTCGAACACTTAGCAATTGGAATCTTTTCAAATCTACTCTCAAAGCAAGATGTTTTTGGGCAAATTGGCATCAAAGTCTCCATAAGGACTGCCTTATACGAAGGCTTTTCACACTTGTTATCAGAGCCACCATTTTCCATGATATCTTCACAAACACCATCCTTTCCATCATTACCAGAGGTCTCTAGTTTATCAATGTTTGAATCATTATCAACCCTCAACTTTTTCATCATTCTCACACACAGAATCTCCCGGTGGCTTGCTTGCCGTGGCCACATCATTACCTTCCATCAACCCCCAACACATACGCAAGCCAACGTTGGAGCCAAACAACCAACTGAAACTAGCAAAGAAAAAACAAGCAAAACTTACACACATCTAGGCCAGGGCACATGAGAAGAAAAAGCATAGATTAATGCACACAAAACCACAATAAAACATGAAAAACCACAAATGAAAGAAGGATGGACACGAAAACATTCACAAGCAATGGGGTGAGCCAGCAATGCCGCACGAGCCAGATGCACTGTAAAAGTACGACCTCAAAACCAATATTTGCACCGTAAGGCTCATAAATATTGAGTACATTCCACCTTATTTTGTTGTCCTTATCATCACCAACTTAGATAAAGAGTCAAATGAGTTTTTCTAAATTATTTATCTAAAAAATAAATATTTTAGAGATTATAATAATGAAGATTTTTAATACTATTGAAATTCATATAAAATTTAAATTTTGTAAAAAATTTGTATTTTATTATGTATATTTTAATCAATGGTCAAAATTATAAAATCATTTAATATTTTTGTATTGATTTTAAAGTATATATGTGCAAAAATTACTTGTAATAAAAATTCAACAAAAATAATAAATGAAATATAATAAAAATAAAAATATTAATTATAATTTCAACTCTAAATTATTTTGTATTAATTAAAAAATTAGGTTAAAAATATTATAAGTAAAAAAAGTTGATACATAACAAAAACAATATATAAGATAATAGTAAATAAAGGAAACATAAATATATCAAACAAAACCTCTTATTTTGGAGGTCTTAGGTTGGAGTATATTTGAGCTTAACAAATAATAATAATTAATCACAACACACAATAATAATTAATTAATTAATCTTAGCTTCCACCTTACCCATAAAAAAAGAAATGAAAAAGAAATATATTAAACTCAATAATAACTTACATGTCAAAATAGTAATACTAGTTATACATATATTATTTATAGAATAAATTATTTTTTTAATAAAAATTAGATGTTTAGTAAAATTTAAAAAATAAGTATTATATAAATATATAAATATAAAATAAATATATTTGACTTAAGTATTAATAAGAAGTTCACGCAAGAACCTAAAACACAACAGTAACTTGTGAGCCTCTCATGTGGGAGGTCTTGGGTTCGAATTCTCTTAACACATAAAAAATAATTAATTACAACAAATAATAATAATTAACCTAGCCTTCGGCAAATAATATGTTCAATTTTTATTTTCAAATCATTATTAACATATCAAGAATCATTTGTTCACTTTTTTTTTGATAAATCTTAATTTTAATATTTTTATCTAATGATAAAAATTAAAACTTTAAATATAAAAAATGGATATAAATAATTATATATTAAAATCTTAAATTAAAATTATAACTATAATGCGAATGGCAAACATAATAAATTTATCTACAAATGTCAGATAGTCAGTTTTTTCTTTAGCAAAACAAAATATGCAATTCAAAAATCAATCCTAACAATAAACAAGTTTGATGCCCTACTATCCATTGATGAACAGATCGAGCTGTTAATATATGATTGAAAAGATCATTTGAGTAGAAAGATTGTTGAAGACGATTGTGTGTTTTCAATCATTATTTTGTCACTGATGTCAAACCTGCTATATGTTGGTAAGACAATTGCTTATATGCTTCAAGCACTATCACTTAGTTGATTGATGAGGAGGATTTGATCAACAAGATGTAATAAAAGTACCTAGAGGAAAGGTTGAGTTATGATTATGTATTGAAGTGCAAGAATCAATTAAGACAGTGATAACATAATGTATTGATGATCTACTTAAGGTTACAAAATTATTGGCTACACTTAGAAAGTTCAGAAGAATAAGGTTGGACAAAGTTCATTTGCTTAGCTCGACCAAGTTGATAGAAGGTGTCGAGCGAAGTTAGTGCAAGTCGAGCAAAAATTCAGTTGGAGCCAAGTGAAAGTAAATTCTAGTGGATGCCAAACAAGATAGTAGGTGTCGAGCAAGTTAGTAGATGTTGAGTGATTTTCAGTTGATGCCGAGTGATTTCACAATAGATGTTGAGTAACATAGTATGTGCTGAGCATCAATAAATGGATAATGTCGAACTACTGCATTATGAAAAAGATCAAAGATTTTCCAATTAAAAGTCGAAAAGTTCGTTCTCTTGGAACTTGTGAATCAAGAGGAAGATAAGATTGATGAGCTGGAGGCACATAATCTTATGTAAACTATTTTGGAGGTGAATTCAAATGGATTCTAGGAGAAGTTTCTAGAGAATACAAGATATGGGGTAGATACGTTGTATCCTACCTAATCCATCGAAAACCCTAATTTTTGTGATGGATAATGAGCAAGAAAAGAGTTCTAATTTCCTATATGCAGGGATATCTTGTCATGAAGCAAAGAGGTTAGAGAGTTTTGAATGCAAAAATCTAACAAGGAGAAGAAAGAGGGTTTGCTTCATCAAGTGACCCAATAGAAGAAGTCTACAATGACAAACTAAGCAAGAAGGCTTAAAGAAGATGAATGCTTGAAGGGTAAACAAGCTGTCAGAGCTGTAAAGATTGGAAGCCAAGCAGAGTTGAGGACAAAATAGTGATTTGTAATCTACAAGTAAGGTTGTAAGTTATATCAGATCAAAGCTTTACTGTTACTTTCTAACAATTGCGCCAAATTAGGGTAAATCCTTTCGAGAAAGGTTGACTTAATAGTCATTGGAAAATCGTTTAACAGAGTGGCATTCTAAGTGAATGGCCTAAAGTCCTCTAACAAGGCTCACTTTTAACAGGGTCATTGAAATCCCTTAACTGGGTCACATTTAATAGTGTGTGTTGTAACCTTTAACATGGCATCACTTCAGAAGAATGAAAAAGGAGTAGCATGTTACTAGTGGTTTTTCCCAAATTGGGTTTCCATGTTAAATCATTGTGTCAAATGTGCCGATGGATATGTTGTGTTTTATACTTTACATTTCTGCATGTTGATTTAATAGTAACATATTAGTTTTGGTTAGCACACAATGAATACATGCATGGTTGAGAAAGTTTTATGGGTTCACTGAATTGTTGAAAAGTTTTATTTGTACATTTGGACCTTGAATAACTGATTCTCCCCCCCTTAGTTATTCTAAAAGAATTTCAACAATTAGTATCAGAGCCACAGTTGCTTAAGAGGATTAGTTTTAAGGTACTAAAAGCATAAAGATCAAGATGTCAAAAATAGAGGTACCCAATAGCTAAATAGAGATAACTTTCCTACATGGAAAAGTTTGATGAAGCTACACCTTGGAGGACTTGGAGATTATACACAGTCTTACATTTCAGTAGCACATGTTGATCCAGCAGGAGCCCTAACTGCTGAAGATTTGAAGAAAAAGAAAGAGCACAATCAGGCAATGTTGGAGATCACCTCTGCCCTAAGCTATGCTAAGTTTGATGATATCAAAGATCTTAAAAGTGAAAAGAAGATGTAGGATGCTCTAGACACTATCTATGGAGGAGACAAAAATGTTCAAAGAGCCAAGTTAGAGAGCCTCAGAGGTAAGTATGATGACATGAGAATGGAAGAAGGTGAAAACATTGCTCAATATGTTGCTAGAATAAAAGAAGTTGTTAGTGCAATAAAAGGTGCTACTAGTAAAATAGATGATGATATTGTGCTAAGTAAAGTCTTGAGAAGATTGTTGCCTATGTATGCCATTAGAGTGTTTGCAATTCAAGAGTTAAGATGTATGCCAAGAAATGATCTAACCCTTGAAGGTTTGGTAGGAAGACTCATTGGTTTTGAGTTATCTAATTTTGACAATTACAGGCCAGAGAGTATTGAATCAACTTTCAAAGAAAAAATGTTACTGAAGGATTCTAAGGAAGTAAAGCCAAAGAAAAAGTAAAGAAAGATAAAGTATGCATCCAACAACAGTAGTACAAATCAGGAAGACATTGAAAATTTGGAAGCATTGCTGGCAAGAAGATTTCACAGAGGAAAAGGTAAATTCAAAGGTAATCTACCTATCATTTGTTTTAATTGCAATGAAGTTGGCCATATTAGTGCAAGATGTACACAGAAGAAGAAATTCAGAGAAGGGAACAAGCACAAAAATAGAAGAGAAGATAATGGAAGAGACTACAGAGACAACGGCAAGAAGTCATGCTACATTGTTGATGCAAATAACTTTGATGAAAATGATGATGAAGTGGTATATGTTGCAATGAAGGATGAATAAGATGAGGATGAGGCTACTGCACTTATGACTTGTGTGAACAAGAATGACAAATGGATCATTTATAGTGGATGCTCACATCACATGACTGGAGACAAAAGTAAGTTCATTACCTTAACTTGTTATGATGGAAATAGTGTAAGATTTGGTAATGATGCACCATGTTTAATAAAAGGAAAAGTGTCTATCAAGCTCACAGACAAGATTTCATGTGACAATATTTATTATGTTGAAGGATTGAATTATAACTTGTTAAATGTATCACAATTCAATAATTTGGGGTGCAAAATTGAGTTTGAAAACAAATCAGCCAAGCTATATGATACAAATGGAAACTTGATTGGAAAAAGTGATCAAACTAGGAGTAATGTGTTCTATTTGGATATACACGATGCTACTTGTCTTATTGCAAAATAGATGATGTATGGCTTTGGCACAAGAGATTATGTCATGTTAACTTTGATAATTTGATTAGTGTCAGCAACATTAAAAGAGTTAGAGGTTTTCTCAAGTTGAAGAAACCAAAAAATATAATGTGCAAACAATGTCAGCTAGGCAAGATGACAAAGTCAAGCTTTAAAAGTAAAGCTTATACCTCTAAGGAAATACTTGAAATTGTTCATACTGACTTGTGTGGACCTATTGAAGTGCAAAGATACAAAGGAGATATGTATATAATGTTTCTTGTTGATGATTACTCTAGAATGATGACAATCATGTTTCTAAAACAAAATTTAGATGTTTTTTAAATGTTCAAATGGTACTTGGCAAGAGTTGAGAAAGAAACAAGTAAGAGCTTGAAATGCTTGAGATCAGATAGAGGAGGTGAGTTCACTTCACACGAGTTTGAGATGTTCTACAATGATAGAGGAATCAAGAGACAAACATCTACACCTAGGAGCCCTCCAAAAAATGGAATTGCTGAAAGAAGAAATAGGTCTGTAATGGACTATGCCAGAACACTCATGATGGAGAAAAATGTTGCTCTAAAATACTAGAGAGAAGCTGTAAGTACTACTGTATACACTTTGAATCATGTGCAAGTAAAGAAAGGTACTCACTCAACACCTTTTGAACTATGGTATAGTCATCCACCTAATGTGAAATATTTTAAGGTATTTGGAAGAAAATACTATATTCTTAAAGATGTTAGGAGTGGAAAGTTTGATGCAAAGAGCGAAGAAGGTATATTCTTTGGTTACTCCACAAGAAGTAAAGCTTACAAGTGTTTAATTACTAACACTAACAAAATTGTGGAAAGTGCAAATTTGAATTTTGATGAGTTTAAAGAGGCACATGAGGCTGAAACTAGAAGAGAACTAGAAGATTACAAGACTTTTATATACTACTATGAAGGAATGCCTACTAAAGAAGATGCTAAAAATCATGCAGAAAGCCAACAACAAGTTTCAACAATTGCCGAGTCACATCCTATGAATGTTGAGTTCCATTTAGATGCCGAGCTGCAAAATAAGGAAAATGCACAATCTGACTCTGAGATTGGCACACATGAAAGAGATGCTGAAACACCTGATAGAGATGCACATAGTGAAACTAAAGTTGAGAGATAGAATGTAGCCACGAGAACTGAGCCTAGGCTATCCAAGTATGTCAAAAGACACCATCCTGCATATCAAATCATTGGAGACAAAGATGCAAGGCCAATGACAAGAAATAAGTTGAGAAGTGAATCATGTTCGTTAAGCATGAAGGAACCTAAGACAGTGAGAGATGTATTGGAAGATGATGACTGGTACAAGGCTATGGAAGAAGAAATTCAATGGATAGAAAAGGAAAAGACCTGGAGTCTAGTTCCTAGACTAGAAGACAAGAATGTGATTGGCACAAAATGGGTATTTAGAAACAAGCTAGATGAGAATGGTGAATTGACAAGAAATAAAGTAAGACTAGTTTGCAAAGGGTATGCATAAGAAGAAGGAATTGACTATGGTGAAACATTTTCCCCTGTTGCAAGAATGGAAGGAGTAAGAATTCTACTTGCTCATGCTGCATACAAAAGTTTCAAAGTTTATCAGATGGATGTTAAGTCTGCATTTCTGAATGACACATTAGAAGAAGAGGTCTACATAGAACAACCAGAAGGATTTTTTGATAAAAATAATAAGAACATGGTATGTAGACTGCACAAAGTCCTATATGGATTGAAACAAGCACCAAGAGCATGGTATGAGAGACTTCATACTTATCTTGTTAAGATTGGATTTGAAAGGACAAATGACAAAAACAATTTGTACATGAAGACATATAAAGAAAAAGGTATATTGTTATCTAAAATATTTGTTGATGACATCATATTTGGAGGACAAGATGCTTTGTGTAAAGATTTTGCAAATCAAATGAAGCAAGAGTTTGAAATGTCAATGTTTGGTAAAATCAAATTCTTTGTGGGATTACAAGTCTATCAAAAGAAATATGGTGTATATATCACTCAATCAAAATATGTCAAGGAGATATTGAAGACATTGGACTTGGGGATTCAAAACTAGTAAGTACACCTATGGTAACAACACTCAAGCTATCAAAGAATGATGATTCAATTGAGGTCAATCAAACATTATACAGATCCATGATTAGAAAATTGGAATATGTAGTACACAACATACCTGATATTGCATTAGCTGTGCGGATAGTTGCTAGATTCTCCACTAATCCTAGAGAGAATCACTTGATCGCCATGAAAAGAATAATGAGATACTTGAAAGGAACAAAAGAGTATGTTTTATACTATAAGAAGAATGAAAAGTTTGAACTGAAAGCCTAAACCAATGCTGATTGGGCTGGAAATATTGATGATAGAAAGAGCACCAGTGGAGGAGCATTTTTCTTAGGTAAAAGACTTGTTACATGGACAAGCAAGAAGTAGAGTTGTACTTCCCAATCTACTACTGAAGCAGAGTATGTTGCTGTTGCTATTAATTGCACAAATATTGTATGGATTAAATAGTTACTAAAGGGAATGAAGGAAGAGATCATTGAACTAGTGACACTTTATTGTGATAATACAAGTGCTATAAATATATCAAAGAATCCTGTAATGCATACAAAGACAAAGCGCATTGCAATAAAGTATCATTATGTAAGAGAGTTGGTTCAAGACAAAGAGGTGAAGATGGAATACATGAACACAAAGGAGAAAATTGCTAATATCTTCACCAAAGCATTACTGAAGGATTCTTATGAGTATCTGAGAGGTAAACTAGGGGTGACACCGCTATCAAAGGCTATGTAAGAAACAGAGGGAGTACCCTGCATCAAACAAGCTGACATTCATTTCATACAAATTGATGTAGTGGATCTTACTTTAAGAAATTGCCTAAAGTAATCACAGAGATGGAATTTCAAATCAGTCACAAGCAAGGTGATAGAGGGAGAAAATTGAAGAGCCGAAAAAAGCCTATGTTTGCATATACCAAAGATGCCAAGTGTTTAGTATATGTCTTTGCATTGTTGTCAAAGAGGGAGAGAGTATAGTAAACTAATCAAGTGCATATTGATCAAGAGGGAGATGATCAAAGTAGAAAACAAAAGAAGGAGATATTCATATATTCTGTTGATCCATGGAAGAAGAGAATGCTATATTTTGTAACCTAAGAGGGGGTGTAACCTAAGAGGGGGTTGCTGATAGAGGGAGAATTTTTATTCAAAAGCTTCCTTTTTGGTATTGCCTTGCTGTTTTAACCTAGTTAGTTTGATGGAACAAGATATTTATCATTTGTTTGATTGGTTGATCAGTTTGGTTTGCCATCAATGCCAAAGAGGGAGATTGTTAATATATGATTGAAAAGATCATTTGAGTAGAAAGATTGTTGAAGAAGACTGCATTTTTTCAATCATTATTTTGTTACTGATGTCAAACCTGCTATATGTTGGTAAGAAAATTGCTTATATGTTTCAAGCACTATCACTTAGTTGATTGATGAGAAGGACTTTATCAACAAGATGTAACAAAAGTACCTAGAGGAAAGGTTGAGTTATGATTATGTATTGAAGTGCAAGAATTAGTTAAGACAGTGATAACATAATGTATTGATGATCTACTTGAGGTTACAAAATGGTTGGCTACACTTAGAAAGTTCAGAAGAATAATGTTGGACAAAGTTCATTTTCTTAGCTTGACCAAGTTGATAGAAGGTTATGAGAAAAGTTAGTACAAGGTGAGCAAAAAGTTGATTGGAGCTGAGTGAAAGTAAATTCTAGTGGATGCTGAGCAAGTTAGTAGGTGCCGAGAAAGGTAGTAGATGCTGAGTAATTTTCAATTGATGTCCAGCACCAATAAAATCTAGTTGATGCTGAGTGATTTCGTAATAGATGCCGAGTAACATAGTATGTGTCGAGCATCGATAAATAGGTAATTTTGAGCTGCTGTATTATGAAAAATATCAAAGATTTGCCAATTAAAAGTCGACAAGTTCATTCTCTTGGAACTTGTGAATCAGGAGGAAGATAAGATTGATGAGCTAGAGGCACATAATCTTATGTAAACTATTTTGGAGGAAAATTCAAATGGATTCTAGGAAAAGTTTCTAGAGAAGATAAGATATGGGGTAGATACATTGTATCCTACTTAATCTATCAAAAACCCTAATTTTTGTGATGGATAATGAGTGGGAAAAGTGTTCTAATTTCTTATATGTAGGGATGTCTAGTCATGAAGCAAAGAGGTTAGAGAGTTTTGAATGCAAAAATCTGACAAGGAGAAGGAAGAGGGTTTGCTTCATCAAGTGACCCAAGAGAAGAAATTTGCAATGGTGAACTAAGTAAGAAGGCTTAAAGAAGATGAATGCTTGAAGGGTGAACAAGCTATCAGAACTATAAAGATTGGAAGCCAAGCAGAGTTGAGGATAGAATAGTGATCTGTAATCTTCAAGTAAGGTTTTAAGTTGTATTAGATCAAAGCTCTACTGTTAATTTCTAAAAATTGTATCAGATTAGGATAAATCCTTTGGAGAAAGGTTGACTTAACAATCATCAAAAAATCCTTTAACAGGGTGGCATTCCAAGTGAATGGCCTAAAGTCCTCTAAGAAGGATCATTTTTAAGAGGGTGATTGAAATTCCTTAACTAGGTCACATTTAACAATATGTTTTGTAACCTTTAACAGGGTTGGCCTTTAACAAGACATCACTTTAGAAGAGTGGAAAAGGAGTAGCATGTTACTGGTTGTTTTTCCCAATTTGGGTTTCCACATTAAATCATTGTGTCAAATGTGCTGATGGATATGTTGTGTTTTATGCTTTACATTTTTGCATGTTGATTTAACAGTAACATATCAGTTTTGGTTAACACACAATGAATGCATGAATGGTTGAGAAATTTTTATGGGTTCACTGAATTGTTGAAAAGTTTTGTTTGTACATTTGGACCTTGAATAACTGATTCACCCCCCCAGTTATTCTAAAAGAATTCCACCACGAGCATATTTCTAAGAATGAAAAGGAGAATCAATCCTCAGTCATCCATTGTAATTCAAATCCCATAATCAACAATATTATGGGTTCTAGAGCTCAAAGATTTTCCAAAAATAAGTCATTGAAGAAGAAAAGACTTTATTTAGCAAAACCAAATATGCCAATATAAATTCAAACAAGATCAACATATATTTCCATTTCGAAGAACATAATGATCTAGAAGGCAGGCAAAGCATAAAAAGGCTGTGTAGTGAAAACCTTAATAAATTTAGGGACAATAATAAGGCAACTGAGTGGATAAGAGTAGCTAGGAAAATAACCAGAAAAAAGATCTTGGATTCATTTCCCCAATCAAGTACTCAATTCCATCGCAATTAGAAGCCTTTTAATCCATATCAGTCAGGAATGTTATAATGAATCAAGGGAAGAATTCTTAGGGTCTCTCCAATATAGGGTTTCACAATCTTAGATCAAGGGCTAGAACTAGAGCTAGTCAATTTGCTAGACTTGGATCTCAATTGAAGCTAAAGCGTAAGATGGAGGTTTCTAATTCCTCAGGTACTTTGACTCCTGAAGACTTGATTGATTGGATTGGTGAATTGGAAGACTACTTTGAGCTTGAGGATATTGAGGATCCACTCAGAGTAAGGTTGGCACAAACTAAGTTGAAAGGACATGTTGCTCTTTGGTGGAAAGAATTGGAAAGAGATAGAGAAGAAGAAGGTGAAATGAAGATATTTAGATGGGGGTTGATGGTGACTAAATTGAAGGCTAAGTTCATTCTTGCTAATTATAAACTTGAGTTGTTTAAGAGATTTCAAAATCTAAAACAAAAATATATGTCTGTGAAAAATTATACCGAGGAGTTCTACAAGTTGACTATTCAGTCCGATCATAGAGAATTGTCAAAGGAAAATGTAGCTCAATACATTAATGGTTTGAGATTCAATACTTAGGATGAGGTTGGTATGCTGAATATTTCTTCAATTGAGGATCCTTATTAGTATGGTTTGAAGGAAAAAGATAGGTTGAAAAGGAAAAGTCAAGGTAATGCTAGAGGCAAGGAGAATCAAGATAGCTCGACACAAGCTAAATAAAGTGCAAAAGGTGAACCAAAACTTGTTAATCAGAAAAGGAGGACATGTAGAGGTGAGTTCAAAGGTAATTGTTTCAAATGTGGGAAATAAGGACATAGATATTTTGAATGTCTACATGGTAGGCCAATTTACATTGTGAATGAGCTTGCAGTCTAGGACAATCAGCCTGAGCAAGGAGAGAGTTTTCTAGCTCGATGAGTACTTGTTAGTCAGAGGACACTAGATTCTTGTTAGAGGACTAGTTTGTTCAGGACTTGTTGTAAGTCTGGTGGTAAAGTATGCAAGGTGATTATGGATGGTGGTAGTACTGATAACCTTGATGCTGAGGAGATGGTTTAGAAACTTGCTTTGAAGAGAGTGAGACATCCTTATCCTTATAGAATTGGCTGGTTGCAAGGTGAGCATGCTTTGGAAGTGAGGGAACAATGCCTTGTTGATTTCTAGATTGGGTAGTATAAGGATCAAGTGTTGTGTGATATTGTGGACATGAATAGTTGTCATGTGTTGCTTGGTAGAGATTGGCAGTATGATTGTAGGGTTATGCATTATTGTTTGAAAAATGTTTTTTTTTGTTGAGAAAGGTGGGAGGAAGTTTTCCTTGATTCCTTTGCAAAATGAAGTGCTCAGTAGAAGAAACCTGAGTATTGGAAATCAAGTTGAGTTGGTAGATTTGAGAAGGTTGGAGACCAGCTTGAAAAGTAGACCTATAGCATATTGAGGATGAATGTGAAGAAGCAGAAGAAGAACAAGGGAAAGGGTGTACAACTAGAAAACTTGGAGGATATATATGTGAAGAACCAATTTGGGATTTATGTGTTGAATCCCATAAGATATTCTTCTAGCTACTAGAACATCTTTTCGAACCTGGGGTGTCTGACACAGGAGCATCCTAGGATTTCTTGCAATCCTGCATGTTGGAGGAGTTCTAGTTTGTGGTTGCAAACTCTGTCACCAAAGAAGTCGTGCTCAATTGTTGTTGGGCATAGTTTATGCTTCGAGAGCTTGGCATGCTCTATGGAGCTCGACATGCTCTGGGAGCTCAGAGCGCTCAGTGGTTCTCAACAAGGTCTTGGAGCTTGACATGGTTTTGCTGACACTTGGCTTGGATTGATTCCTATTGGTGCCGAGTTGTTTGTGAGCTAACTTTTGGCATTTAATTTATGTATGGGTACTTAGTTTGTGTTGTAGCTGACTTGTGGCTCAACTTATATTTAATGTGAGGGATTTAATTTTTTTTGTAATGAACAGGGCCAACTTATGGCTTAGTTGGGTATAAGTAGGGGGTCTTGTAGAGTCTTTAGGAAGATTAGGAGGAGGTGATCTATCTTGGAGAAGACAATGTAAATTTTAAAGAGCTAGGGCTATGGCTAGAGAACTAGATTGCTTGGTAGACCTAAGGGTACAAGTGTGGATTATTCTTGGTGTTCTTATCTAGTTATGAAACTAGACTAGCTAAGATTGGGATTGAGACTGTAAGTTGGATCTTTTGGGATCTTGTAGAACTGATATTTTGATTGTTGTTTGTATTTGGCCCTAACCCAGAAGGCCTTACAACTGGGAAAATTGCATGTAAGCAGTTGTTTTATGAATAAAGAAGTTGTGATTTGGTATCGAATCTTGCATTATTGTTGCTTGTTGTTGTGTTTCCATTGTGTGGTTATTTTTTGGGGGTTTGGAGATCTCCTTTGGGGATTCTCTTGCCTTGTATTGCATCAGAGATGATTGTAGATGCTAGACAATGAATCAGTACATAGGAGCTGAACAAAGATTTGTACATGCAAAGTGAGTTGTACCTAAAATACCAAACATATTGTTACTTTCTAACCATTGTGAACAATATTTGAAATCCTTTAATCAAGGTTGACCTAACAATCACTATGACTTAACAGTCTATGTAAATCCTTTAACTAGGTCATATTCTAATGAAATATTCTAATGTCCTCTAACAAGGCCACTCCTAACAGGATGATTAAATACTTTAACATGATCACATTTAACAGTGCATATTGTAACCTTTAACAATGTTAGCTCCCAACAGGGCTCATTTCAGAAGAGTAAAAATTAGTGACATGTTGTTGGTGTTTTTTCCCAAATTGTTTTTCCATGTTAAAACCTCATGTAAAACTTGTGTGGATGTTATTATGATGTTTTACTGATTAAAGTTTGCATTCTACAAGTCTATTATTTTTAGAATAGTGGACAAGCCATGCAATGATAAGACCTAAAGTTGTTTAAGTGTTTGTTTGTTCAATTGGTACATATGGACCTTGGATAACTAATTCACCCCCTAATGTCAACACCAACCTTTCTCCCACCCTAGCTACTTTGAGGATACCTTAGGTCTTTCTCTAGACCTAATAGGGTAACTAGTTACCCTATCCTCTTTAGGATCCTAACAAGGAGGTCCTAGGCTCTTCAACTAGTGCACACCAATGTAAGAACAATAACTCTCCAACATCACAAATAACCCCAAATACTCATTTGACTCCCCAAATGGATGAATGGTCACCTAAGAAGGCATTTGGATTTCCCTTGAGGTTAACAACCATAAAAAAACTTGAAACCCTAATCGAGTTCCAAAAATGTTTCAATATTTCACAAAATTGCTTAAAATAGGGTTTTAAGCAATTAGCCCTCCTAATGAAGAAAATCCCAAATATATTGCAAAATTCATTAAAAAGGGGTTAAATAAACCATTGATCTAGACACCCTTTTCAGATACCTTAAGGATTTTTGTGTTCTAGGGTTCTCAATTGGTCTGTAAAATACTAGCACAAATTTAGCCTTGAAATAAGGATTTTAAGGGTTTAGGAGGTTGTCTGGTGAAAATATGGTTTTTCCTCCCAATAGAACTTCCCTTAATGCCTCCCACTGAAGTTGCGACTTCACCACAACATCCTCCAATAAATTCCAAGCTCTAGTTGAAGTATCATCAACATTCAACCACTCCAAACACCTCTGCACTTCACTGTGATCCCTAGCCTTGCATCTCTGGATCACATAGGGCATCATCGTAAAATCAATTGCTTTTCTTTCCAAGGGCCCTCCTTTTTTGTACATTATGAACAAGTAGTCATATACCAAATCTCAAGAGTCTGTATAGATACTATGATGGGAGAGGGACTTATGACCCCATCTCGCTCCAAGATTAGATTTATAACATGCACACAAAAACCAAAATGATTTATACAAGCATCTAAAACTACACAAAAATACAAACTAGCAATATAAATAATCTCACAACAACCTCTTCTAACACTTCAAGCAATAAAAATCCTCAATCTAATATATTGAAGTGCCAAAAAACTACAAAAGCATAGAACTATGATAATTAACTTGTTGTTCAGTTCGTACACTCAAAATCTCCTCAAAATTCCAATCCTATCAAAATGTTGAGGATGGCCTTATAAACACATCCCCACACTGATCCCAACATTTGAGATGGTTACCAAGCACAAACTAAAAATTTTCTTGATTGCAACAAAAAGTTGTCAATGTTGTCAATGACAACATTGACAATTTTGGAGCAACTTTTACATCTTTTGAAGTTTGACTCTCAAACTTGCTCAAAATATTGTCAAACCTTTCCAAAAGCTTGAAATGCTTATAAAACATGTAATAAGGACCTTCAAACACTTAATTAAGCAACTAGGAACAAAAAAAAACCATTGGACTAACCTAACTAACCTCAACCTAGGAGTAGGTTAGGCCTATTATTCACCTAGTGGTGTGGCTAGCACCACTACAAGCCAAAATACCCTATGAGCCCTAGGTCTTTCACAAGCCTACCTAGGTGCCCCTACAACATACTCCCTGACAAAAGAAAACTATGTCACTCATGTGGACAATAGGTATTAGGGAATGCCTGCGTATTAGAGAATGCCTACCTTGTTGAAATTTGCCTTAGCAACTCAAGTTGCCTTCGAATTAGGCTTTTCCTTCAACTTGATGAGGTGATCCATGTACACCTAGGGTCTAGTAGCCTTCTTCACTTTGGAATCCAACACTTGTTCAACTTCCAACTTTCTTGATGAAGGTGCTACTGTAATTTCTAGATCAGTATCAATTCCTTGACTACTCTGAGGTAGTGTACCCTTGAATTCAACCAAATATTGCACATTGAAAATAGGAGAGATGCCCAAATCTGATGGAAAATAAATTTTGTATCTATTGTCCCCACATTTGGCTATGATTTTGCAAGGTCCCACTCTTTTCATTTGTAGCTTGATTAGCATAACTTTTTGTAATCTAGATTTTTTAAAATTCACCATGAAATAGTCACCAACAACAAACTGAATCTCTTTCCTCCTTTGATCCACCTTGGCTTTCAATTTTTATGTATTGTTTTGAATAGTCTTCTTGAATTGATCTTGGATTTATTTAATGGTTTGGGAAAAATCATTAGCATGTCCACTCCTATGTTCCATCCCTCCAAGATCCCTCAACTCACACACACCCCTTGGATGCATTCCATAGACAATTTCAAAGGGATTTTTGCTTGTGGTCCTATTCCTACTATCATTGTAAGCATACTCTACTTGGGGAATAATGACATCCCATGTTTTCCCATACTTGTTAGTTAGGAACCTCAAGAGATTACGTAGAACCCCGTTAACTACTTTAGTTTGACCATATATTTGGGGATGGTAGGCTGATCCAAATAACAAGTTTGTGCCAAGTTTTCTTGACAGGGTCTTCCAAAAGTGACTCATGAATATTACATCCCTATCTAAAACTATGCTCAATGGAAGTCCATGAATCCTCACAATCTCTTTGAAGAACAAATGTGCAATGTGGTTTGCATAATTAGTATTCTTACATGGAATGACGTGCCCCATCTTGTTGAACCTGTCAACAACTACATAGCTATTATCATACCCATGCTTTATCTTAGGCATACCTAGTATGAAGTCCATGCTCACGTACTCCCATGGCCTATTTGGAACTGGTTGGGGCTAATAAAGATTTGCATTACTCATTCCTCCCCTAGCTTTCACACATACTATACATTGCTCCACATACTTAGTCATATCCCTGACTAGTTTTGGCCAATAATAGAACCTTTGGACTAATTCCAAGGTCTTTCTCACACCAAAATGTCCATTTAGGCTCCCATTATGCTTCTCCTAAATTAGGTTCTCCCTTATTAAACCTCTTGGTACACACAACTGATTACCCTTGAATAGAAATCCATTCTGTAATGAAAATTCAGAGAACTTGCTATGAAAGTGAATCTCAAGTCAGAACATACCTTCTATGCCTCAATAGTCTTAACCCTCCTTATAGAGCCTCTTAAAGCTCTCTATCCCAATGCTATGCAACTGTACCTCTTGAACTATTAGCAACCTTTTTCTCAATGCATGTGCCACTTTATTCATCTACCCTTTCTTATGCTTGATTGGGAAGGTGAAATCTTGTAGGTATTCCATCCACTTTAAATTCCTATTACTCAACTTTTCTTGAGTGTTAATATAGCTAAGAGCTTGATTATCTATAAAGAAAACAAATTCCTTGGGTAATAGGTAGTGCCTCCTCTTCCTAAGAGACTGAACTAGGGCATAGAGTTCAAGGTCATAGGATGAATACTTCTTTTTGGCCTCATTTAGCTTTTTACCTATCCTACCTTCTTGACTTAACACTCCCCCTACTGTTAGACCACTCACATCACATTCTAAGGTGAAAAGTTTCTCAAAACTAAAAAATTGCAAAAAAGGTTGGGTAGCCACTTGCTTCTTCAACATTTCAAATGATTTCATTTCTTCTAAATTCCACTTGAACTTAGACTTCACCCCACCCTTTATGGTATCTAGAAAAGGTGTACATATACCACTAAAATTCCTAATGAATTTTCTATAGAATTGAGCTAGACCATGAAAACTGCTTACCTTAGTAGATGTAGTACATGGTGGCCAGTTGAGGATAGCAACAACCTTCTCTTGATCCATCTTCAAGGATCCCTTAGACACTGCAAACTTAGATACACAAGTTTGTGCTTGAAAAAGTCAGACTTCTCAAGATTTATAGACAACTTGACCTCATCAAGCCTTTCCAATACTACCTCCACATGCTTGATGTGCTCCTCCCTTGTTTTGCTAAAGATCAGTTTATCATCTAGATATACCACCACAAATCTTCTTGTGAAGTCTTCAAGCACTTCATTCACGAGCATCATGAATGTGCTAGGAGCATTTGAGAGACCAAATGACATCACAAGCCATTCATAAAGCCCATCTATTGCCTTAAATGTTGTTTTCCACTCATCACCCTCCTTAATCCTGATTTGGTGGTATCCAATATTCAAATCCAATTTGGTGAAGTACAAAGCCCATCCAAGAAAATCCATGAGATCCTCAATCTTAGGTATAGGAAACCTATACCTGATTTTTATCCTATTTATGGCCCTTGAGTCCATACATAGTATCCATTTTCCTCCCTTCTTGGATGCTAGTACAATAGGGACTGCACATGGCTTCTGTTCTTCTTGATCAAACATTGGTCCATCAGTTCTTGCACACTTGCCACTTCTAGATTTTGGTCTAAAGTGAGCTTGTATGCTAGTTTATTTGGTAAGGATGCATAAGAAACACAAACTATTTTATGTCTTATGACTCTTCTAGGAGATAGGGTAGCAGGAGTGCCATCACTCACAATGTCTTTGTATTTCTCAAGAAATGCTTGAACCTCTGTAGGCAAGGGGTCCTTGACTATCTTGTCTTCTCCCTTAGACTTCAACACCATTGCATAGCCTTGAATCTCTTCATCTTTAAGATCCTTAACAAACTCCTTCCCACTACATAAGAACACACTAGGTACCTTAGACTATGGCTCTTCTCCCTCCAACAAAGTTTGGATCTTAAAAGTTGTGCCTCCTTTCTTGAAGTGAATTTTATTTGCCATCATAAGCTACCTCTTTGTCATACTGCTAGGGTCTATCTAACAATAGATGGTAGGCATCCATGGGAAAAATATCACACAATAATCTATCCTTATACCCTACTATGGAGAAGTGCACCCAAGTCTTCTCATTCACTAGTATTCTTTGACCTTTGTTGAGCCAAGTTACCTTGTATGGATTCACATGTGGTATTTTAGTTGTCTTAAGCTTCTTAACTAACTCCTCTAATATTATATTATTAGTAGAACCTAAATCCACCACAACCTTGCAAACTTTTCCACAGATCCTACATCTGATTCTAAACAGAGCCCTCTTATGTTTAGGTTCATCAGGAGCAGGTTGTTTGTAATGTCCCCTTTCTAGCATTCATAGAATGATGTGTCATTAGCCTATTTCCCCATGGTCGCATAGGCTAACCAGGACATCAAAGGGACTTAGAGGCAATTTGACCTAGACAATTTCAGTTGCAGGTGTCTCTGAGGGGTTTTGAGGTAGTTTTGGGCATACTTACTATTTATAATAAGTCATTCTGGATATGATTGGACATCCTATGGCAGAAACATATTGATGGTAAATGTTTAAAATTGACAAAAATATTCATTTATTATTGATATGATTTTTTTTGCATTAATAAAGTCATTTTATAAAGTTAAATTCAAATATTTAACTTTGTTAATGCTTAGACTATAGTTGGTGGGAAATATTTAAATAAAAGAGTCCCCTTTATTTTATAATACATTGGAGACATAAGTTACATAAGGGAATTATGTTTTATCCCACATTGAAAAGATGAAGGCATGGGTTTTGTGAGAAAAAAATAAAAGAGGTGGAAGAGCTTCCATTGAGGCATGCTTTGGTTGTTTCAAGAAATTACTTGTTTAGTTTGGAGATAATCTTCCTGGGGCTTTGAGGATGAAATCCCTCTCAGCTATCAATCTCCACGCTGTTCTAATATACAGTATGGGGGTTTATTTGGTGCCTACAAATCAAAAACTAATATGCAAAGTGAATGGTGAACAGTGACAACGCTATAGTACTCACGTGAACAGTACTTGCGAGAATAGTGCCACGCTACAGTAACTCATGAATAGTAAAATTGCTACAGTGATATGCTTGAGTTTCACTCTTTCCCATGAAAAATCTCTATTCTAACCTACATTAGATTTCTGGGTGTTATTCTCCAATCCTAGCAGATTAAATCAGAATCACAGTTGGAGATAAGAAGATGGACTTGTTCTTGGTGGCTGCCAACAATATAACAGATTAAGAGTAGGTTCAATAGTAGGGTATAGATGCCATCATTGGGCACTACAATGATTTGAAATTTGTCACCACACCAGCAAACATCTATGCTATTTATGGAAATCCAGGTTCCTTCGATTTTGAATGTATTTGCTTTAAGACTTTTAAATAATGTCAAGTTGCCTAAAGGGTTAATAGTTTCAGTCATTTATATCTGTAGAAGCTATTTTGTTACAAGTTTCTTATTGTAAGTGTAACTAATCTGCCATGAATGTATATATATTTCACATCCATATTTGAACTAAGTTGATTGCTCAATATTTTATCTACAATAGTACATATCAAATTGCTTGCCAAGTGTTTAACAAAATTCCTGAGTACATATCCAGTACTTTAAATTGCTTAGTTCAGGTTACATGTCAAGTGTTTGACCAAATTCCATATTGCAATATCAGTGTTTTTCTGATCTTATTAGCAAGGGTCTTTACAGTGATATCTAGAGGATAATTTACATTTTGATATGTTGATTCTCAAGCATTAGAAGCCACTTGTAGCTACTTTTTTAAGTACATACGAGACTGATAACATTAGACCAGCAAGTTGGAAGGTTGCAATATTCCTTGTGTCTCTCAAGCACATTTTAGCCCTATAAGACCAAGGGATACTACATTGTTTGATTAGTACCCTCCTAAATATGAGGTTCTTACGTTTCTTAGACTCTATGTGATCCACCTCATTCTCCTTGTAGCTTGAGTTATCTTCTTGTGCATATGCCACTCTCTTTTCATGATTTGATGAAGAGGGCTTTTCAGGGCACCTATATGCAGGATGGCCAAGCTGACAGTTGTAACACTTCATACTAGAAAAGTATGAGTTACTTCTACCCGATCCTCTACCTCTATTAGAACATTCTTGGTTGCCTCTTCCTCTGCTATATCCTCATCTAGGAGTGCTTTCAGTGGCTTTCTCTGCCAACATTTTTTCACCTTGATTCCTCTATTTAATTCTTCTACCTTGATAACCTCCTCTTTGTCCTCTCTAATTTCTTCCCTTGTTGCTGTCCTTGAAATTAGAATCCCCTTTCTTCTTATTCTTTTCCTCCACATTTAGGGCTAGCTAATGGCACCTTTGAATAGTAGTAGGCATCCACAAGCTAAGCTCCTCTTGGATATTCCACTTCAAACCACCCAAATACCTAGCCACCTTTATTGGATCTTCCTTTTGTTTCTTGGATCTAAGGAATAGACTCTAAAAGTCCTCTGTATAAGAGGCCACATCCAAGTCTCTATGTTTCAAACCTTGTGTTCTCTTGTGAAATTGAATTTCAAAGTCCTTAGGTAGGAAATTTTCCTTCAATTTGGTAACCGTGGCATTCCAATTGGTACAGGCTTCTTGCCCATGATGATCCTCTCATCTTGGAAATTTTTCCACCAAGTTAAGGCTGAGCCTCTAAGTCTTGACTTGGGTACTTTGACCTTCTGTGTCTCTAACACCCCTTCACACTCAAAATGGTTCTCCATGCTATCCAACCAATCCATTACTGCATCTATGTCCATCTTCCCATTGAATAGTGGCACACCTTCCAAAGCTCTTCCACCTAGGGATTTTATAGCTTTCAAGAAAGGTTCCTCATTCAAGATGGTCTAGTTTAGGGACAACATCTTCTTCTATTATCTCCTTACCCTTCTCATTATCTTCTTCTTCCTTCTTTTTAGCCGCATCAACAACTTCATCAAACTTTTTCTTCACTACTTCCAAGGATACTTCAAGGAGTCTATTATTCTCCTTTTTCTCATCAACTTCCTTATCTAGCTCTACATTAGTCAATATGCTTGAATCACCCACTGACTCTCCAGTAATTATAGACATACACCTCCTTCCCAAGTATTTAACTTTCTCTGATGCCACTTTAATGTTACTACTAGTCTTGCTCACACCCTAGCTACTTTTAGGGATACCTTAGGTCTTTCTCTAGACCTAATATGGTTACTAGTTGCTCCATTCTCTTTAGGATCCTAACAAGGAGGTCCTAGGCTCTTGAACTAGTGCACACCAATGTAAGAACAATAAATCTCCAACATCACAACCAATCTCCCCAAATAAATGAATGACCACCTAAGAAGGCATTTTTATTTCCCTTAAGGTTCACAACCACAAACTTGAAACCCTAATCAAGTTCTAAAAATTATGCAAGATTTCACAAAACTACTTGAAATAGGGCTACAAGCAATTAACCTTCCTAATGAAGAAAATCCAAATATCTTGCAAAAGCCCTTAACAAGGGGTCAAATAAACCACTGATCCAAACACGCTTTTCAGAGGCCTTAAGGATTTTGGTGGTCCAGGGTTCTCAACCTATTCGTACAACACATGCACAAATTTAGCCTTGAAACAAAGGTTTTAAGGGTTTAGCAGGTTGTTTGGTGAAAAGATGGTTTTGTCTCCCATAAGACTTCCCTCAATGCCCCCAACTGAAGTTAAGGCTTCACCATAACATCCTCCAACACATTCCAAGCTTTGGTTGAAGTATCATCAACATTCAACCACTCCAAACACCTCTTCACTTGACTGTGATCCCTAGCCATATATCCCTGGCTTGTTTAGGGCATTACCATAAAATTACTTGATTTTATTTCTAAGGTACCTCCTTCTCTATACATTATGTGCAAGGAGTCATCTACCAAATCCCAAGAGGTCATATAAATCCTGTAGTGGGAGAGGGAGTTATGACCCTGTCTTGCTCCAAGACTGGATTTAGAACAACAAGCACACAAAAACCAAAATAATTTATACAAGCAACTAAAACTACACAAAAAAAAAAACTAGAAGTGTAAAAAATATCACAACAACCTCTTCTAACACTTCAAGAAATAATAGTCCTCAATCTAATCCATTGAAGTGCCAAAAAAATGCAAAAACATAAAACTGTGATAATTAACTTGTTGTTCAGTCTGTACACACAAAATCTCTTGAAACTTACAACCTTGTCAAAAGGTCAAGGATGGACTTATAAAAACATCCCCATAGAGATCTCAACTACTTTAGAAAGTTACCAAGCCTCAACTAAAAAGTTTCTCAATTAAGAAAAGTTGTCAATGTTGTTAATGACAACATTGAAAATTTTGAAGGAACTTTTACATCTTTTGGAGTTTGACTCTCAAACTTGCTCCAAATGTTGTCAAACCTGGTGAAAAGACTTAAATGGTGATCAAACATATAATAAGGACCTTAAAAAACTTTTTAAACCATTCTACCCCTCAAAACACAAAATTTCTCTATAGCCTAATTAAGCAACCAAGAGTAAAAAACCATTGGAGACTTCCACAACTTAAATAACCTCAACCTAGGACTAGGTTAGGCCTATTATTCACCTAGTGCTATGGCTAGAACCACTACAATCCAAAATATCCTAGGAGCCCTAGGTCTTTCACAAAAATACCTAGGTGCCCCTACATCCTCCCTCTCTTAGTTATTCTAAATATTCTAGCAATTGGTATCAGAGAGTTGGTGCTTGTTGAGAGAAGTTTGAAGGTAATCAAAGCTAAAGTTCATGATATATAAAAGATAGGTACCAAAGTTGAACAAGTAAAATTTTCTTGCATGGAAAAAGTTGATGAGGCTAAATATAAATAGTATTGGTGATGCTGCATTGCATTTTTTGGACAATGCATATGTGGACATGACTATTGGAGACTCATAGTTGGAACAATTATTGTTTTGTCATTGATGTAAAATATATTGATAAGACATATTTCCACCTAATCTAATTTTCATATCTATTTGATTGATGAAGAAGATTTGAGAAATTTCTCAAAACAATAACACCTAGAGGAAATGTTGAGTTGTGAAAAGGAAGCTACAAATGGACATTTGATTAAATATACTTTGATGAGACAAAGTGATTGTTTAAATCAAGGAAGAAAAGCTAAGCCAAGAAATAGAGTAAAAGGTTAAGGACTGTTGAGTGATGCTAGTGTCAACCGAGCCACAACAAGTGCTGAGAAAATCTAGTGTTGACCAAGCATCAATATTGATTGAGCAAGATAGTTTATGCTAAGCCAAAAGTTTTACAATGATCAAGTAATTCAATGATGACCGAGTGTTATAATTTAGTGATTATTGAGTAACAAGGTTGAGAATGAATTTGAGGAAATTGTGATTCCCAACCAACTTATTTGATTTCTTGGGAGATGTAAACCATGTTGAAGATAAGATTGATGAGTTGGATCATTAAATTCAAGGTGAGGATTAGGTAAAGACCTAATAGATGGATTCCATAGAAGTTTCTAGAGGATGATTAAGAAGATGGATAGATACAATGAATCAGGTTGAAACTGATCATAAACCCTAAGATCTACGGTGATCATGGAAAATGGTAAAGAAATAATTACCTATTTAAAGAGGTAAAGAGCTAAACTTAGATGCATGAGAGAGAGAGGCACATAGAGAAAGGTGGACCAGATTCACACAAGAGTGAACACAAGTGTGTAAGAGTGAATGTGAAGCTAAAGGATATTTCTTGCACAGATGCTACTAATATTGATAAGTATATATGATCATATGGCTTAGAACGCAATGCAAATCCACAAAGCACAAATAATACTTGCATGTAAAAACTTATAAAAGAGAAGAAAAAGACAAGAAGAAGCAATGGTTTTCTCTAAAAAATATGAAAATTGTATTCTCTAAAATGAAAATGACAAGAGATAATTTACAAAAGATCTATCCTGATAGAAGGAGATCAAAACCTGAAAAACGGTAATCTAAAAGGTAAATGACATTTAATAATTACTATTTAATTATTAAATGGAAATGCAAGGTGCATAAAGTGAAATATTAAGAAGGGAGAAAAGATAATTTAATAAATGAAATTAAGTTAACCTTTTTCTCTAACACCCCCCTTAAGATGAGAAAAAATGCAGCTACAAACAATGCAAGGAAACTACAAAGGTGAAAGAAAACTTGGGTTCTGACAAAAAAGCCTAATGAGGTACCCAATGACAATCAAATCTCTATGAAATAGAGGAATAGAGAAACCCAGAGGGAAAAACCCTACTCCAAAAAGAGATAGAAAAGGATGCATAAATGAAATATTACAAGAGAATCTCTCAAGACCATAATTACAATGAAAGCCTCCATGATAGAAGTTTGAGACTCCATAGGTCCCCCCAGAATGGCATAAATCATGTGTTGATGAACATACCAATGTGGTACCAATCTAAAGGAAAAAAAGATAGTGGACAAGGATGATAAAAACCATGTATGTAAGGTACAAATAGAAGTCCTAGCTGATGCTCAAAGGAGAAAACATGAGAATCCTACAACAAAATCTCCAATGGAGGTGGAATAATAGGTGTGATGAATCTGTCATCTAAGAGAAGATGTGTGTCCTCTGATATATCCTCAAAAACTATAGTAGGTGGCTCAATGACTAGAGTTGCAATAGTATGAAATGCTGAAGAGTAATCCTTTGCAAGAGATTGAATTTGAATAGGAGGTGGAGTTGTAGAAGTCACAAAAATGGTCTCAGGAACAACACATAAGTTCAAGTGACCTAACTTCACTTTAGTAGACTCTCATGAAAAAAGAGAGTGAGTTTTTGATAATGGAGATGGTAGACCAAAATGTGAGAAGGAATATAGGTGGGAAGCATGATCAATAGTCCTTGTAGCAATAATATTCCCTGTCTTAGTATCTCTAATGTGCACTGAATCTTGTGCAAACTCAACTGTCTTCCTTGTCCCATTGCGTGTAATCTAATAAATAAAGAGAAGGTTAGAGGAAAAAGATGTAACATAAAGTACATCATGAAATGTACCATCATCAATTTTAATAGAACCTTTCCTACATACAATGATAATAATGTTGTTCCCCATCAAAATGTGTGGAGTAGAAGAAGCCTCAAAAGAAGAGAAAAAATACTGAGAAGATGCCATATGGTGTGAAGCACCTAAATCTAGTAACCATCTCAAAGAATGAAGAATAGTAGTTGCACATAACGCATGACCCTTTACTATATCTTTACCATCTGACTGAAATGATGATGATGATGAAGGTATGTGAGAAGTATAAGGAATATCAATGTTACTCTTTTGAAGGAGAGATGTCAAATCTGAAACCTATTTGGCATAGCCACCTAACTTCTTCTCATAGCAATGTGACTCATCATGATTAGACTTATTATATTAGGCACACTTTGGTCTTTTTTATCTTTGGTTTAACCCACTTAGGAGTAGGTGGCCCTAATGAACTATGAGTGCTAGAATCAATTTGAGACTCTATAGAATAAGATTTATGTGTCTTCTTCTTCATCCCTGAAGATGACTGAGATACCAATGCATAAGTCTATGATCCTGTGAGAGAATCCAACTAAGAGAGATCAGCTTGCTCTTGAGTCAAACAATCACAAAAAATTTCAAAGGATGGCATGAAAAATCTATTACCCAAAGCATCTTTGGTGGAATAGAAGATAGAAGGAAAAATCTAAAAGTTTCAATGAAGCTTAGAAAGAATAAGATAAATGCACTCAGTGTAAGTCTTGGACTTCCCATAACACTACAATAAAGATCTTTGTTGATTGAAATTCATCAAGAAGTCCTCAATGGAAGGAAAAGAATCCGGCACAAAAGAGGTAAGCTCTACCTCAATCTAAAGTGCCCTAATCTCATTCACTATACCAAATAATCCTTCAAGCTTGGTGTGCATAGCTAGAGGGGTATTACACCCATCAAGATGAAACTGTAAACTATCATATACCTATAAAGCAATCAATCCTATTGCCTCATCCATTTTGTTCTCATGCTACATGATCTCAGAAGGCCTCTATAAAACTGGTTAGATTGCATCTAAACAAGACCACAACCCTTTTGACCAGAGAAGCTATGTCATCAAGATCTTCCATGTTTGATAGTTATGAGGGGTCAGAAGTTCTAGACAAGAAGAGGTCTTAGACATTGTTTTAGAAGGTGTTGAATTTTTTTTGAAATTTTTTTGGTTTATTGATGTGAATAACATAAACAATAATGCAAAGCATGCCCCACAATACAAAAAATTGAACCCCAGCTACTAGAAGGAACATGTAAACAAGAAGAGAGCAAACAAACTTCATAAATGAATAAAAAAATACTTGGTAGAAAATAATACTTAATGATAGATAATTTGGAAAGTACTCAAGAAGAGTTTTTCGACGCTTTTTTCATATTGAAAAATAGAGCTATAATAAAGAAGTTACTCCCCTTGAAAAATAGAATTCATCAATGAAATTCAAGTACAAAAACAAGTACCAAAATTGAAAAAAATCCAAAAAATACCTACTCCATTGTCTCCCTCTCAAAACCAGCATTCTAGTACTTATTTTATATCGAAAAAAACCCTTGTATGCCCAAGATATTGAAAAAAAATGACAGGGCCCTCCAAAAGCAATAAAAAGGAATTTATTTTTATAAAATAAATAAGTAAATAAAAATTACATCACTGGCGGAGCGATGGTGGCAGTGGTGTAGGAGGAGGGTAGTGGAGGTAGGCAGGTGGTGCCACTAGTGGTAGTGGCTGGTTGAGTAGCTGCCGATCACCAGGAGCCATGACGGTTGGTGGGACCTCTGGCGATTACCATGACCGCTAGCAATTTTTGTAACTACTAGTACGTTTGGCTAACTATGATGGTCTACTTTTTATTTGTTTTGTGAATTTTTTATAAAAAAAGTGCCTTAAAGTGTGCGTAGAGGTCGTATGCCCTTTCTGGGCAAATGGTTTTTTGCCTCCCATATCAACATTGTCCAAAATCGACAAAATTTATATGAAAATGGGGGTTTTTGTAGGAGTTGATGAAATCCAACTTCACAGTGTGTCAAGATCACCTGCATGCAAATACCTTGCTGAAGAGAAACCAAAGGAGGAAGAGCTTGAAGAAAATAACAAAAAAGAAAATATTTCACAATAGAAAAAATGAAATTTCTATGTGAATGAATGAATTTACAATGAGAGAGAGACCAAATATAAGGGCCTCAAGGAAGCTTGTAGAATGAGCTGGAAAGTACAAGAAGATAAGGTTGACAACTAAGCATACTTCCACAAAAAGGTGGAATATACTAGAAGGGAACAAACTCTCATGTTGTCAACAACTCATCAACTACAACTATTAACTAAATGCATTAAACTAAGTAAACCTAAGTAATAGAATAAATGATTAATAAATAATTATTTACTCTAACACCCCCCCTTAAGTGCAACTTAGGAGAATTCCTTAAGCTCACAAAACTAAGAGAAAATTTAGAATAGCTCCCGAAAACAAGGTCATGTTAGGTACCCATGTACAATGCAAAGAAATGCAACCTCTAAAAATAGAGAAAGAGGGAAAACCTCATAGAAAAAATCCTCCCCCAAAAAGAGGTAAAAATAAACATGGACAAAAAAACATGAAGGAAGGAAGGCCTCAACAAGATCCCCAAGGACAACGACCAAAAATGGCTCAAGAGAATCTCTCAAAACCATAAGTACAACTAGTCCCCCCATGAGAATACACACCAAAGCTACCCCAAAATGATGGAGCTCTTGTAGAAATGATCAAACCAATGAAACTCCAATGCAGAAGGAACAAGGGCACATAGCAAGGGAACCCCTAAATGAGAGGGGAAACTAGAAGGCCAAGCTGATGCCCAAAGGAAAAAGTATGAGGATCCAAAAATAGAATCCCCAAGGCAGGCGTGATGACACTGTCATGAATGTCTACTGTAGTATCTGCAACAAGTGCACCTAGAGTCTTAATGAATGAAATTAGAGGATTAGGTAGAGTGGAAGAAGAATATTACAGAGGAGAAAAGCCCTCAATTGGATGTGGTGTGGTAGTTAAAATAGGAATCTCAGGAATAATACAAAGGTTCAACTATCTAGACTGCACCAGATGATGCTCATGCGAAAGAGAAGAGGCATGCTCCAAAATGGAGATGGTGGGAAAAAGTGTAAGAAGGTATAGAGATGGGTGGAAGAATTAACTATGCCTATAGCAATAAGGCCTCCTATGGCACAATCCCGAATGAAAACTAAACTAGCAGTGAACTCAACTGTCTTCCCTGATCCACTGTGTGTAATCTAAGAAATCAAGAGAAGGTTGGTAAACAAAGATGGAACATACAATACATCATTGAATATACCATCCTAGATGTGAATCAAACCTTTTCCACAAACTAGTAGGGCAATGTTATTCCTGATGAGAATATGAGGAATAGGAGAAGCGTCAAGAGTAGATAAGACACCTTGCGAAGATGTCATATGGTGAGAAGCACCTGAATCTAGTATCCAAGGAACCTGTGAAGGAGATGCAATGGAAGCCTGTAATGCATGACCCTTTCCAAGATCTAATGTAGATGGTGAAGATGTGGAAGACTACTTAAAGGTAGACCACTATGAGGTAGAAGAGGATGGAGAAGAAACAATGCTCTTTTGAAGAAGAGCTTGCAAATCTGCAATTTGTTTCTCATAGCCATAAAATCTCTTCTGAAAAAAATGGGCCTCATCATGAGATCATTTTTGAAAATAGGAATAGGTAGGAGTCTTGATCTTCTTTTTCTCCTTCTTCTTAGAAGATGATGAACTAGTAGAAAATGGATCTAATATCTACTTTGACTTTTGCTCTTGTGTATCCTTGACAAGCAATGCCTGTGACTGTGAACCTAAAAGTGAATCCATCTGATTGATCTTGGACTATCCACGATTTAACCGATCACAAAATATATCAAATGAAGGCATCCTGTGTCTATCACCCAAGGCATCCATAATGGAGTAGAAAGTAGAAGAGAAGATCTAATACTATCCCCTCAACTTTGAGAGTATCAAAAAGATACACTCATCATTTGTCTTGGTTTTCCCACATCCATGCAAAAGTGTACGCAAAGATTTGAATTTCATCAAGAAATCCTCAATGGTGGGAAAGCTTTCAAGTGTCAAAGAAGTTAACTCCACATCAAGATGAAGTGCTCGAAACTCATTCACTATGTCAAATAGTAGACTATTTGAAATATTTAGTGCAATCAATCCTATGGCCTCATCCATTTTATTCCTATGCTGAAGAACCTCAAAAGGGCATGTAAGAATAGGTTGATTCTCATCTAGACATGACCATAAGCCTCTTGACATGAGAAGCCTAATTATTTGTGTCTTCAAATTTTGATAGTTCAGTGGCATGAGTTGGGTCACAAAAGGATCCGACATTGAGAGAAGAAGATAGAAGTAGAAGGGTCTAGTCTAAAGTAAATTACAGAAAAGAAAATGCCCCCCCAAAACTGATAAAGATATCCCTCAAATACCAAAGAAACAACTAAAGAAAGCACAAAAATTGAGAAAAGAACCTAGATTCTAGATGCAGAGAGGGAGGAAACTGAACCCTCTATCTCAACACCAAAAATAGGAGCTCAATATTACTCAAAACTAATTCCAGATTTGGAAAGTAGACAATAAATCATGCACTTTGAAAAAAATAGCATTGAAATATGTGTCCATATGAGCCCGAATGAAACCTTTAAAGGTGCAAAAAATGCAATTTTTGAGTTGTAGAAAAATTCAAGAATAGAGATATCAAAGTTCCTGCACCAATGTGTAGATCACAAAATTCTACCTCAAAAAAAAAAAAATTGCTTGAAAAAATGAGTCCGTATGAGGGAGATATTGCTGTTTGAAAATCACCTTTGTAGTTATTTTTTCTAAATCAACACTGTCGTACCTCCAAAAAATAAAGAAAAAACCCAAAAAATGTCAGATCTATTATGTCAAATCCTCTTTCTCCTTTTTCTCCAAATACTAAAAAAATTCTCTTCCTCCTGATTGAAGAAAAAATCACAAACAAACTAGGGTTTGTTTCTCCGAATCATGGCTTCAAAAATCCTTCAAACCAAGAAGCAACAGGGAGGCTCTAATACCATGTAGGAGTTGATGAAATCCAACTTCACAGTGCACTAAGATCACCTGCATGCAAATACCTTGCTAAAGAGAAACCAAAGGAAGAAGAGCTTGAAGCAAATAACGCAAGAGAAAATATTTCATAATAGGAAAAATGAAATTGCTATGTGAATGAATGAATTTACAATGAGAGAGAACAAAGTCCCATGTTGTTCAACTACAAATATAAGAAAATGCTTAGTTTTCAACCTTATCTTCTTACACTTTCTATGAAAATACTAGAAGGGAACAAAGATTAAGAAGGGCTCAAAACCCTCATTTTCATATAATGAATAAATATACTAGAAGGGAACAAAGTCCCATGTTTTTCAACTACAACTATTAACTAAATGCATTAACCTAAGTAAACTTAAGTAATAGAATAAATAATTATTTACTCTAACAGTTTTGACGTTTTTTGAATCCAACCGTGAGGCCTATTTGGCCTCAAAGTGCTCCAAAATTTAGAGACTCCCATGTTTTCATAAAAAATACCCAAAAAACATTAGATTTGTTTTGTCAAACCCTTGTTCTTCTTTTTCTCCAAATATCAAACAAGCTACAACAAATCTAGCTTTGATACCAAGAAGGATTTAAGAAATACAAATCCACAAAGCTTCAAGAATATCTGCATGTAAAAAATTGTCACAGGGAAGAAAAAGACAAGAAGAGGCAAGGTTTTTCTCTAAAACATATGCAAATTCTATTCTCAAAAATGAAAAAGATGAGAGATAATTATCAAAGATCTATCCTTATAGAAGGAGATCGAAACCCCAATAAGGGTAACCTGAAAGGTAAATGAAATTTAATAATTACTAAGTAATTATTAAATGGAAATGCAAGATGCATAAAGTGAAATCTTAAGAAGGGAGAAAAGATGATTTAATAAATGAAATGAAATTAATCATTTTCTCTAACTAGGCACACAGAGAAAGGTGGATCAAAGTCGCACAAGAGTGAACACAAGTGTGTAAGAGTGAATGTGAAGTGAAAGGAGATTGTTTGCACAGATGCTACTGATATTGATAAGTGAATCTAAGTAGATGGCTTAAGTTTTGTTGAAGAGAGAAGATTGATTGCTTGAAGGGTTTCCAAGTGAATCAAGAAAATAGATGGCAATGGGAAACTTATCAGTGAATCAACACATGGATTGAACAATGATTTGAACTTACAAAGTGAGTTGTAATCACACAGATCAAAACCTACTATTTTCTTTCTAATCATTGTAAATACTTTTTATTGAAATCCTTTTAATAGAGGTTGACCTAATAGTCATTTGAAAGACTTAATAGTTTGTATAAGTCCTTTCACAAGGTGACATTCTAAATGGAATGATGAATTGTGAGTGCTAGAATCAATCTAAGACTCTATAGAATGAGATTTATGTGTCTTCTCCTTTGTCCTTGAAGATGGCTGAGCTAACAATGCATAAGCATTTGAGCTTGTGAGAGAATCCAACTAAGAGAGCTTAGCTTGCTCTCGAGTTAAATGATCACAAAAAACCTCAAAGAATGTCATGGTAAATTTATTACCTAAAGCATATTTGGTGGAATAGAAGGTAGATGGAAAAATCTTAAAGTTTCCATGAAGCTTAGAAAGAATAAGATAAATGCCCTCAGTGTCAGTCTTGGTCTTCCCACAACCCTGCAATAAGGACCTTTGTTGATTAAACTTCATCAAGAAGTCCTCGATGGAAGGAAAATAATTTGGTACAAGAGAAGTAAGCTCTTCCTCAATCTGAAGTGCCCTGAACTCATTCACTATACTAAAATATCCTTTAAGCTTGGTCCACATAGCTAGAGGGCTATTTCATCCATCAAGATGATAGAGAATCTAGAAAGTTCTCGAGAAGAGCTTTCTGAAGCTTTTTTTGGATCAAAAAATGAAGCTATAATAAAGAAGTTACACCCCACAGAAGATAGAATTCATCAACAGAATTCAAGCACAAAAAAAGTATCAAATTGGAAAAAAAAATTCCAAAAAATACCTACTTCATTCTCTTTGTCTTAGAACCAGCTTTCCAGTGCTTCCTTCGGATAAAAAAAGACCCTCGTATGCTCAAAGATATCACAAAAAAAAGACACGACTCTCTAGATGCATTAAAAAAGAATTTATTTTTTAAAAATAAATAAATAAATAAATAAAAATGCCACTATTATTAGAGTGGTGGTGGTGAATGTATGGGAGGAGGGTGGCATAGGTAGGTAGGTGGTGTCACTAGCAGCAGTGGTTGACCAAGCAACTAGTGGTGGCTAGGAGCTGCTGTAGTTAATAGGACTGCTGACAGTTATCATGATCACTAGCAGTTTTGGTAACCACTAGCGGGTTTAGCTAATGACAATGGCTCAATTTTCATTTTTTTGCATTTTTTTAATGAAAAAACTACCTCAAATTGTGTGCATAGGTGGTATGACCCTACTGAACAAATTTTTTTTGTCTCCCAAATCAACGTTGTCCAAAATTGACAAAATTTATATGAAAATGAGGGTTTTGAGGCCTTCTTAATCTAACCGTGAGGTCTGCTTGGCCTCAAAGTGCTCCAAAAATTAGAGACTTCCCTATTTTCACAAAAAATACTCGAAAAAGATCAGATCTATTCTATCAAATCCTCCTTTTTCTCCAAATACTGAACAAGCTACAATAGATCTGGCTTTGATACCAAGAAGGATTTGAGCAATACAAATCCATAAAGCCCAAAGAATACCTGCATGCAAAAACCTATCATAGAGAAGAAAAAGATAAGATACAAGGGTTTTCTCTGAAAAATATGCAAATTGTATTCTTAGAAATGAAAAAGATGAGAGATAATTACAAAAGATCTATCCTTATTGAAGGAGATTGAAACCCAAAAAAAGGGTAACCTAAAAGGTAAATGAAATTTAATAATTACTAATTAATTATGCAAGATGCATAAAGTGAAATCTTAAGAAGGGAGAAAAGGTAATTTAATAAATTAAATTAAATTAACCTTTTTCTTTAAAGAGGCACATTAAGAAAAGTGGTTTAGAGTTGCACAAGAGTGAACATAAGTGTGTAGGAGTGAATGTGAAGCTAAAGGAGATTTCTTGCACAAATGATGCTGATATTGATAAGTGAATCTAAGTAGATGGATTAAGTTTTGTTGAAGAGAGAAGGTTGATTTCTTGAAGGGTTGCCAAGAAAATCAAGAAAAAAGATGACAATGGGAAGCTTATGAGTGAATCAACACATGGAATGAATAGTGATATGAACTTGCAAAGTGAGTTGTAATCATACAGATCAAAACCTATTATTTTCTTTCTAATCATTGTAAATAGTTTGTATTGAAATCCTTTTAATAGAGGCTGACCTACCAGTCATTTGAAAGATTTAACAGTCTGTGTAAATCCTTTAACAAGGTGACATTCTAAATGGAATAACCAAAGTTCTTTGACAACACCACTTCTAATAGGGTGATTAAATCCTCTAACCAAGTCACATTTAATAGTGTGTATTGTAAATCTTTAACAACGTTGGCTCCTAACAGAGTTTAGTTCAAAAGAGTGACAAAGTGGTGACATGTTGCTAGTGGTTTTTCCCAAATTGGGTTTCCACATAAAAATACTAGTGTCAAATGTGTTTTTAATGCTTTATATATATTTACATTTGATAAAGTTTACATTCAACAAAGCATGTTATGTTTGAGATAGTAATTTTGTTTATTAGTATAGTAGAGACTGAGAAACAATAGGATAAGAAAAATAATGAATGTTTTATGTTTAATTATTCAAATGGTACTTATAGACCTTGAGTAACTAATTCACACCCCGCCACTCTCATTTATTCTAAACATTTATAACAATTGATATTAGAGCTCAGTGCTTATAGATAAAAGTTTGAAGGTACTTAAAAGTTAAAGATCATGACTCATAAGAGATGTACCAAAGTTGAACAAGGATAAATTTCATACATAAAAGACCTTGATTAGGTTGCATATATCCACTATCAGTAATGTTGCTATCAACTTTGTGGACAATGAGTATGTTAAGGTAACAATTACTCCTCTGACAACTAAGCAACAAAAGAAAACACAAGAACACAATCAAGAAATGTTGGAGATTGCCCTAGCCCTAAGCTATGCCTAGTTTGATGACTTGAAATATTTTCATAGTGCAAATAAGATATGGGACAAATTGACAACCATATAGGGAGGTGATGACAATGTTTTGAGAGCCAAATTAGAGAGCCTGAGAGGTAATTTTGATGACATGAGAATGATGGAAGGTGAGAATATAGTGTAATACTACACAAGAGTCAAAAAAGTTGTTAATGCTATTCGTATTGCAAATGGAGAAATCAAAGGTGAAATAGTAATAAGAAAGGTATTGATGACTCTAATCCCTATATTTGCCATTAGAGTTTCTACTAGTTAAGAACTAAGATGCATACTAGGTAGCACTTTGACCTTAGAAGGTCTAATTGGTAGACTTACTGCTTTTGAGATGTGTAATTTTGATAACCACACCTACTACAATTGAATTTGACTTTAAGTCACAACTAGTTCTTAGCAAAGGAAAATGAAAAAATGTGAAGAGTGATAGTGACAGTTCTAATGATGATATTGATGAACCTGAAGCTCTTATTGCAAAAATATTTGGAAGAGCAAGAGGTAAATACAAAGGTAAATTACCTATTTTTTCCCCCATGCAATAAGGTTAGTCATATTGCTTCTAGGTTTCCTGATAGAGAGGATAAGGATGAATGGAAGGAAAGCAAGTATGAAGGAAGAAGAGATGACAGAGACAATAAGAGAAACAAGGATGACAAGGTAAGAAATATTTTTATGTTGCTAAAGAAGAAACTAAAATTAATCTAAAAGTAGTGATGATGAAGTAATCTATGTTGCTATGAAAGGAGATTTTAATGAAGATGAGAAAAATGCACTAATCTCATATACAAACAAAAGTAACAAATGGATAATTGATAGTGGATGCTCTGATCATATGACTGGTGATAAAGAAAAATTTGAGGATAGTAGTCCATACAAAGGTGGATGTGTTAAATTTGGTAATGATATCCCATGTGTTGTAAAAGGTAAATCTACTATTCAATTGACTGACAAGATAAAATGTGCCAATACTCACTAGGTTAAAGGACTTAATATAATTTGTTGAGTGTTTCACAACTAAAAAAATCAAGTTACATAATTGAATTCCATAGTAGGAAGGCCAAGATATATGATACTGATGGTAAGCTGATTGGAAGTGGTGATCAGACAAGAGGTAACTTGTTCTATCTAGATTTATCTAATGAGACATGTTTATTTGCATGACAAAAAGATGTTTGGTTATGACATAAGAGGTTATGTCATGTGAACTTTGACAATTCAGTGAATATCAATAAGATGAAGAAAGTAAGAGGGTTGTCTAAACTACAAGAGCCTGACAATGCTATGTGTAAACAATGTCAATTGGGAAAAAATGACCAAGTCTAGTTTTAAGAGAAAAAATACACTTCTAGTGATATTTTGGAATTGGTTCATACTAAGCTATGTGGACCTATTGATGTTCAAATATATTGTGGAGATATGTTTTTCATTTTATTTATTGATGATTACTCTAGGATGATGTTTGTGATGTTCCTTAAACTAAATCTTATACTTTTCAATTATTAAAGTGGTATTTAGCTAGAGTTAAAAAAGAAACAAAGAAGATTATGAAGTTCTTAAGATCTAACAAAGGTGTTGAGTTCAATACATTCTGCAATGAAAAAGGAATTAAAAGATAGATGTCAACACCAAGGACCCTTCCTTAGAATGAGATAGTTGAAAGGAGAAACATATCAATAATGGACTATGCAAGAACATTGATGATGGAGAAGTGTGTGTCAAAGAATTATTGCAGAGAAGTTGTTAGTACTATTTTCTATACCTTGAATATGGTACAAGTTAAGAAAGGAACAAATGCTACACCTTTTGAACTATGGTATGGATATGCTCCTAATGTCAAATATTTAAAAATATTTGGAAGCAAATGCTATATATTTAAAGATAATAGGAATGGAAAACTTGATACAAATAGTGATGAAGGTATATTCCTAAGATATTCCACCAAGAGTAAAGCTTACAAGTGTTTGAACTCTAACACTAACAAAGTTGTGGAAACTGCAAATGTGAATGTTGATGAGTTTGTAGAAAGAAGTGGCATTGCATGCAAAGAACCTAAAGATTAAAATAAATTAATCTATATGCATGATGGTGCTCCCAACATTCTAAATGAACAAACAAATCAAGCTGTAGTTTTCTTGCAGATAGGAAATGATGTAGTGCAACAAAAAATTTCTAAGCAATAGAGAGTGGGTGTCGAGCAATATACTGAAGATGTTAATTCATAGATAGGAAATGTTGACTATCATATAGAGAAAACAAATCATGTAGAACATGAACCAAAGCCTAAACAAGAAAGAGCAAGTGTACTTGAGATTACTTTCCAAGATGAACCTGTAGAAAAAAAAAGAAGGAAACCACTTGTGCTAGAAAAGTTTGTAAATATACATCTCAAACCTAACCAAATCATTGGTGATGTTGAATCAAGTGTTATGATATGAAAAAGACTCAAAGATGCCACATGCTTACTCTATGAATTTGAGACCAAATTAGTGAAAGATGCTTTAGACAATGAATGAAGAAATTGAATAGATTGAGAAGAACAACACTTGGAATTTAGTGCCAAGACCTAAAGACAAAAATGTTATTGGAACAAAATGGGGTTGTAGAAACAAACTCAATGAAAATTGAGAAGTAACAAGAAACAAGGCAAGAATGGTATGCAAAGGATAGGCTCAAGAAGGAGTTGATTATGGAGAATTTTTTTCTCCTATGGCAATATTTGAAGGAGTTAGAACTCTACTTGTATATTCATCCTACAAAAATTTCAAGGTCTATAAAATGGATTTCAAATCTTCATTTTTGAATGGTATACTTGAGGAAGAAGTGTACATTGAATAACCTAAAGGATTTGTAGATTCAGACAAGAAGAACATAGTATGTAAACTGAACAAAGCTCTTTATGGATTGAAACAAGCCCTAAGAGCATGATATGAAAGATTGCATAATTATTTGGTGAATATTGGTTTTGAAAGGATAAATGATAACAATAATATATATTTGAAGAATGGTAAGAACAATGAAGTAAATATATATCAAATATTTGTTGATGATATTATATTTGGAGGAAGAGAAGCATGATGCAAATCATTTTCTAATGAAATGAAGAAGGCATTTGAAATGTCTATGTTTGGTGATATCAAATTCTTTATTGGTTTACATGTATGTCAAATGAAGTTTGGTATTTTCATTACTCAATCCAAATACATCAAGGAGATACTGAAGAATTTTGGTATGGAAGACTCAATGCCAGTGAGCACACCTATGTCTACAAGACATAATATATCTAAGAATGATGATTATATTGATGTGAACCAAACATTATATAGATCCATGATGGGAAAATTGCAATATGTTGTTCATAGCAGACCTAATATTGCATTAGTAGTTGGGATAGTTGTCATTTAAAAAAAAATCCTAAGGAGAATCACATGATGGCAGTGAAAAGGATAATGAGATATCTAAAAGGTACATAAGACTATGAATTATATTATAAGAGAAGTGATAGATTTGAACTCAAGGTATTCACTGACTTAGATTGGGAAGGAAATATTGATAATAGAAAAAGAACTAGTGGAGGTGCATTCTTTCTAGGAAAGAGATTCATGTCATGGAAAAGTAAGAAATAAAATTGTATTTCCAAATCAATAGCTGAAGCTAAGTAGGTGGCAACTACAACGAATTGCTCAAATATCATGTGGATGAAGAAATTACTAAAAGGTATGAAAGAAGAAATTACATATCCAATAATTATCTATGGTGATAATACAAGTTCTATTAACATTTCAAAAAATCCATTGATATACACTAAGACAAAGCACATTGCTATCAAGTATCACTACTTGAGGGAACTAGTTCAAGACAAAGAAATGAAGTTACAATATGTGTACACCAAAGAACGTGTGAAGAACCTCCTTATAGAAATATCGTGAGAATGCTCGAAATAACAGAATACAAAGTGATAGCAGAACTCAGAATGAATCTACTGATCGCAGGCCACTTCGAGGGGGTAACCTCCTTTGAGCAAGCTCAATACAATAAATTCGTCCGTGCCCATCAAGGGCCTCAACCTATTCTTATATACTGAGTACGATCTAGAAAAGTAATACTACCTATGCATGTGGGATAATAAAATATACTCACGGGACGACTTACAAAGCATATGCGTCCAACAACACTACTCTAACAAAATAAACAGAAGGAACACACAGGTTCCTAACATCCCCTCTCCCTTAGAAAAAAGCTTTGTCCTCAAAGCTTAAGGTGTGGAAATTGTTGTTGAATCTGAAGAAGGGGTTCCTAGGTAGCATCCTCTGGTTGCATGCCATGCCACTGAATCAAGACCTCAGAGATGGAGCGAGAGCGAAGCTGGCGAGTGCGCTGGTCAATGATTGCCACCGGCTCCAGGATAATGGATCCTTCCGTATCCATTTCAGGGAGAGTAGTTTGTGCTCTGACAGTGGTACCCAGAACTTTCTTTAGACAAGAAACATGAAAGACTGGATGAATGCGGGAAGAAGGAGGAAGTTCCATTTTATAAGCAACTGAACCAATCTTCTGCAGAACCTTATAAGGCCCATAAAATTTTGGGGCCAGCTTATGACACCCTTTCAGCTTTAGGGAGGATTGTTTGTATGGCTGTAGACGAAGAAAAACCATATCCCCAACTTGAAATGAGCGCTCAGAACGGTGTTGATCTGCTTGTTGTTTCATCCAATTACGGGCCATGTGAAGATTATCCTGTAAGGTACGAAGAATCTGATCCCTGCTGCGGAGAACTATGTCAACTGCCTGGACTGGTGAGCTGTTGGGAGTGTAGGGAAGGAGCACTGGAGGTGCCTGACCATAGACTGCTTCATATGGAGTCATTTTAGAGGCAGTGTGGTAAGAGGTATTGTACCACCATTCAGCTAAAGGGAGCCACTTGGCCCACTGATGTTGCTGTTCGGAAGTGAAGCAACGAAGATAAGTTTCCAAGCATTTATTGACAATTTCAGTTTGACCATCAGTTTGTGGGTGATAGCCCGAACTCATCTTCAGTTTGGTGCCAGTTTTCTGAAACAGTTCAGTCCAAAAATGACTGGTAAAAGTTGCATCACGATCAGAGACAATGGAAGAAGGGAGTCCATGAAGACGAAATATCTGGTCCATGAAGATTTGTGCAACAGAGGAGGCAGTATAGGGGTGGCTGAGGGCACAAAAATGACTATATTTCGAGAGACGATCAACCACAACCAAGATCACTGTCTTGCCACCGGATTTAGGAAGCCCTTCAATGAAATCCATAGAAATATCAGTCCAAATCCGTGTAGGGATGGGCAATGGTTCGAGAAAGCCAGGAAGGAGGGTCGTTTCACCCTTGTGGCGTTGGCAAGTATCACATTCAGCCACCATCTGTTGAATCGTCTGTTTCATCCCTTTCCAAAAGAAGTTTCTCCTTGCTCGCTCATAAGTTTTGAGGAAGCCTGAGTGCCCTGCTGAAGGAGAAGCATGGAGTTCATAAAAAATAGCCTGATGTAGAGCTGGGTTCTGAGGAAGCACTAGCCGACCCTTGTATCGAAGAGAAGCACCATCCCAAGAGTAATGTGGTATAGCAGAAGGATTATTGGCTAGCTGGTGAATGATTTGAGATAAAGAAGAGTCACTGTCATAGCCCTGCTGAACAGACGCTAACCAATTGGGAATGGGCATAGAAATAGCGGAAAGGGAAGCTTGATTATCAAATGTGCGAGAAAGAGCATCTGCCACAATATTCTCCTTACCCTTCTTGTAGGTGATCTCATAATCATACCCCATGAGTTTGCTGACCCATTTCTGTTGTGTAGGAGAGGATACCCATTGTTCCAGGAAGTATTTCAGACTTTGGTGATCGGTTCTGATGCAAAAATGACTCCCTAAGAGGTATGGCCGCCACTTCTGTACAGCATGCAAAATAGCCATCATTTCTTTTTCATAAGTAGAGAGGGCTAGATTCTTACTAGAGAGGGCTTTGCTAGTGAACGCAATAGGATGGTCATCTTGCAGGAGAACAGCACCCAATCCATTGCCGCAAGCATCACTCTCAATAGTGAAAGGTTTGGAAAAATTTGGCATCGCGAGAACAGGTGTACTGCACATAGCCTGTTTCAGTTGTTCAAATGCAGTCTCAGCAACAGGGGTCCAGGAGAAGGCATCCTTTTTTAACAGAGCTGTCAATGGTGCTGCAATTTTCCCGTAATCTTTGACAAACTTGCGGTAGTAGCCAGTCAACCCCAAAAAACCTCGAAGGCTCTTGAGAGTTTTAGGATGCGGCCAAGTTTTCATGGCATCTATTTTTGTAGGATCCACCCGCACTCCATGGTGTGCAACAATATGCCCGAGATACTCCACTTCCTCCTGGCCAAACACACATTTAGATAGTTTTGCATAGAGTTGATGATCAGAGAGAAGTTGCAAGACAAGCTCCAGATGATGGAGATGCTCAGCCCAAGTTTTGCTATATATGAGGATATCATCAAAGAAGACCAGAATGAATTTCCGGAGGTATGGTCGAAATATGTTATTCATCACTGCCTGAAATGTTGAAGGAGCATTCGTGAGGCCAAAGGGCATGACTAAAAATTCATAGTGACCATCATGTGTGCGGAAGGCAGTTTTAGGTATATCCTCCTCATTAACCCGAATTTGATGATACCCAGAACGAAGATCTAACTTGGAGAAAAAATGAGCCCCATGAAGTTCATCAAGAAGTTCATCAACAACTGGAATGGGAAACTTGTCCTTTATAGTGAGATGATTAAGTGCTCGGAAATCAATGCAGAGTCGCCATGACCCATCTTTTTTGCGAACAAGCAGAACTGGAGAAGAAAAGGAACTGGTACTAGGGCGAATAATACCTTGCTTCAGTAAGTCACGGACAAGTATCTCGATTTCGGTCTTCTGATGAAATGGGTAGCGGTAGGGCCTGATGTTGGGCGGAACACTGCCAGGAAGGAGCTGAATACGGTGGTCCTCTGGATGAGAAGGAGGTAATCCCACAGGTTCAACAAATACACCAGAATACTTGTCCAAAATGTGTTGGAGATTGGCAGGAGTGCTAGAGACTGCTGATGGCTGCATCTGAATGGAATGGAGCTGAGCGATGACACCATGTGAATTCTTCTTAAGAAGTTTTTCCATACGGTGTGAACTGATGATGCTGAGAGACCCTGGTTGTAAGCCTTTCAAAGTGTGTTGGTGCCCCTCGGCTGAAAACTGCATCCAAAGTTCAGCAAAATCCCAGAGAATGGGGCCAAGAGTGCGTAACCATTGGGCACCCAAAACCACATCACAACCACCTAAGGGTAAGGCAAACATGTCAGAGCGCATGTTATAATCTCCAATAGAGAGACGCACATTGTGAAATTTCCCTTTACAAGGTAAAGTGCCCCCATTGGCAATCATGACTTCAAAGCTAGAGCAGGGATGGATAAAGCAATCAGCCTGTTTGGCTATTCGTGGATCAATGAAGTTATGAGTGCTACCAGAATCAATGAGTATAGTAAGAGGGATCTTCTTGAAGAAACCCTGGACCCGCATGGTTTGTGGAGTAGTGACTCCTGCCAAAGCATGGACAGATATCTCTGGTGGAGCTTCTGGTGAAGGAGGTTCAGGCTGGTGAGGCTCAACCTCATCATCCACTGTTTCCTGAGCATCTACATATTCTTCCAGTTCCGGTGGAGAATCCACATCCAAGAGATAGAGCTTTTGCTGAACACATCTATGGCCCCGAGACCATTTCTCATCACAATTATAACAAAGCCCTTTGTCTCGCCTGACTCGCATCTCTGTTTCAGACAAGTGCTTGATCGGAGTAGTTCTGGGAGTTGGTATGACTGGAGGGTTGTGAGAACCTGTATTTCTGAATGGAACAAAATTAGATCTGGAGCGTTGTAGAGCACTAATCTTGTCTTCCGCTAACTTAGCCAACCCAAGGGCTTCCATCATTGTAGTAGGTCGAAACATTTTGACTTCTGAGCGAAGTGCATCCTTCAGACCACTGACAAAACAACTACGGAAGAATTCATCAGACAAGCCCTCTGTGTAATTAGCTAATTTTTCAAACTCTGTCTGGTATTCTCTTACAGTGCCTGTTTGACGCAGTTTAGTGAGTGCTCCTGTGAAATCATCAAAGGAACTAGGGCCAAAGCGCTCCAAAATGAGGGTGCACAATTCTCTCCACGTTGGGCCTACATTAGCCTTGATGTACCAACGGAACCATTGAAGAGCTTCATGTTCCAAATGAAAAGATGCAAGGGGGACTTTGTGGTTATCCAAAGTATTATGCAAGCTAAAATACTGGTCTGCCCTATAGATCCATCCAGTCGGATCAGAACCATCGAAGCGTGGAAAATCAAGCTTTGGTCCACGGAAATTGCCAGAAGAGGACCCAGTATCTCCTAAATGGTTTCGGCTCATGGCTGACTGCTGAAAGTTAAGACCCAGAATTTTGTCATCCAGATCTTGAAGTTTGGTTTTGAGGGATGCAATTTCCTCTTCCATGATTTTTGCTCCTGTACGCGTAACAACCATAAAGCAAGGTTTTTTTATTTTTTTTTATTTTTTTTTTTATGGAATGGGTAGAAGATGAGAAACAAAAACTTTTTTAGTTACGGCAAACTTGGATTTGGGTAAAACTCATATAGGAAATGGGTGTTCGACGGGTGGTGGGAGACTATCTGGGGACAAGGGAAAAAGAAAAATGAGGGTTTCAAGGGTAGGGAGGCGAAATGAGGTGAACAGTCCAAGAGGGATAAGGGAGCAAAATGAGGAATTGAATCTTGTGGCTCAGTTTGGTGGCGATTGGATGAGAGGTGAAAAAGATAGGGCAAACCCTAAAATTAGATAAATGAGGGATTTAGGGCTTTGATATGTAAAATTTGGGGTTGGGTCGCCAAGGAAGGAAGTATGCGAAATGATATTGCAGATGTTCTGCGGAAGTATGAGCAGAAACAGAAAGCAAACAAGGAAGCTACGACTAAAACACAGAAAAATTTTTACTCTTTTTTTTTTTTTTTTTTGAACAGTCGACTTAGAAAAATTCACTCACAGACAGAACAACTGAAAAGAGTTATTGCAATAACAAGAGATATTAGAAGTGAGAGGAACCTGAAGGCCACGACAGAAAAAAAATTTGATGTAATTTCCACCCAGCGAGCCCAAGAGAGTGCTCTGATACCAGATGTGAAGAACCTCCTTATAGCAATATCGTGAGAATGCTCGAAATAACAGAATACAAAGTGATAGCAGAACTCAGAATGAATCTACTGATCGCAGGCCACTTCGAGGGGGTAACCTCCTTTGAGCAAGCTCAATACAATAAATTCGTCCGTGCCCATCAAGGGCCTCAACCTATTCTTATATACTGAGTACGATCTAGAAAAGTAATACTACCTATGCATGTGGGATAATAAAATATACTCACGGGACGACTTACAAAGCATATGCGTCCAACAACACTACTCTAACAAAATAAACAGAAGGAACACACAGGTTCCTAACAGAACGAATTGCTAACATATTCACTAAAGCCTTACCTAAAGATGGTCATGATTATCTTAGAGGTAAGTTAGGGGTGATTCCCCTAACCAAATATACATAAGGAGACAAGGTGCATTGCATCAAATGTGCTAATCAAAATATCTTAGACATTGATGCAACACAACTCTACTTTGGGAAACGCCTGAGGTAGATAGTTAAGTACAACATAATAGATCAGTCATAGACAAATGATAGAAATCATCCAAACATGAAAATATCTACATAATTTAGATGTATGAAGAGATTGAAGCTAAGAAAGCTAAGTGTAATTTGGAGTTATTGTGAAAGAAGGAGAATATACAAAAGAAGTAATATACAAAGAGGGAGATATACAAAAGTCAAAAAAGGAGAAAATGAAGCAATATACAAAAAGAGAGAGATGTATCCAAGAGGGAGATCTATTATTTAATAGGGAGAAAATTAGTAAAGAGAACCATAATTAAAATGAGGCTATTGATCACTCATGATAGTGAAATCTATTGGATTGTATGGTAAAAAAGTATTACTAATATTGAGATGCTGCCATCAATGCCAACGAGGGAGATTGTATGAAACTTACAATTGGAACAAGTTTTGTTTTTTCATTGATGTCAAATCTATTGATAAGACATATTTCTCTAATATAAATTTCCTATCTATTTGATTGATGAAGAGGATTTGAGAAAATTCTCATAACAATAGCACCTAGAGGAAAAGTTGAGTTATGAAAAGGAAGCTACAAATGGACATTTGATTAGATAGATTTTTATAAGACAAAGTGATTGTCTATATCAAGGAAGAAAAGCTAAACCAAGAAATAGAGTAAAAGGTCAAGGAATTTCGAGTGATGCTAGTGTCAACTAAGCCACATTAAGTGCCGAGAAGATCTAGTGTTGACCAAGCATCAATATTGACCTAGAAAGATAGTTGATGTCAATCTAGAAGTTTTATAGTGATCGAGTAATTTAGTGATGACCAAGTGTTAGAATTTATTGATTTTTGAGTAATAGTGTTCAAAATAAATTTGAGGAAATCATGATTCCTAGTTGACTTAGTTGATTTCTTGGGAGATGTAAATCGTGTTGAAGATAGGATTGATGAGTTGGTGTTAGTTTGCAGTGACTAATAAGAGAAGTACTGTACATACTTGATTAAAAAATTTCTACTCCTATTTTATCACACCTTATTTAGATAGGAATATTGTAACCCTAAAGTAGGAATATAATATATAAGATAGCTTAGGGTTAGGGATTTTTGTAATGCAATGTATAATGAGATAGGTTCTTCTTGTGGTGGTATTGAGCTGTAAGGGTTTGTACTATAATCACTAGATAGTAAGAAAGGTTGGATGGCTATGTAGGTAGACATAGCCTAGGTTTTGGGTGAACCATGTTAAATCTATGTGCTATCTATGATCTTATGGTTTTCTTCTTTTGTTTCTACATTTAACTATTTATTCATATATTGTTCCAGATCTATCAAATCCTAACAATTAGACCATTAAATTCAAGATGAGGATTAGGGAAATACCTAATAGATGGATTCTAGAGAAGTTTCTAGAGGATGATTAAGAAGATGGACAGATACAATGAATCATGTTGAACTTGATCTATGGTGATTGTGGAAAATGGTGAAGGAAGAATTACCTATTTAAAGAGGTAAAGAGCCAAAAATTATGATGCATGAGAGAGAGAGGCACACATAGAAAGGTAGATCAGAGTCATATAAGAGTGAATACAAGTGTCTAAGATTGAATGTGAAGCTAAAGGAGATTTCATTTGCAGATGTTGCTGATATTGATAAGTGAATTTGAGAAGATGGCTTAAGTTTTGTTGAAGAGATAAGATTGATTTCTTGATTGGTTTCCAAGCGAATTAGAACATAGATGATGATGATAATCTTATAAGTGAATCAACACATGGACCAAATCATGATTTGAACTTGCAAATTGAGTTGTAATCATACAGATCAAAACATACTATTTTCTTTCTAATCATTGTAAACAATTTGTATTGAATTCCTTTTGATAAAGGTTGACCTAATAGTCATTTGACATACTTAACCATTTGTGTAAATAATTTAACAAGGTGACATTCTAAATGGAATGATGAAAGTCCTCTGAAAAGGCCACTCCTAATAGGGTGATTACATCCTCTAACCGGGTCACATATAAGAGTGTGTATTGTAAACCTTTAATAGGGTTGGCTCTTAACAAAGCTCACTTTGAAAGAGTGAAAAATTGGTGACATGTTACTTGTGATTTTTCTCAAATTGGGTTTCCATGTAAAAATCGTAGTATTAAATGTGTATTGAATGCTTTATATATTTTACATTTAATAAAGTTTACATTCAACAAATTATGTTATGTTTGAGACAAATTTTTTTTTATCAATAGAGTAGAGATCGAGCAACAATAGGATAAGAAAAACAATGAATGTTGTATGTCTAATTGTTCAAATGATTCTTATGGACCTTGAGTAACTAATTCACTCCCCTTCTTAGTTATTCTAAACATTTATAACACATAACAATAGTCCTTCTAATTGCTCAACAACTAGAAGAAAAGTAAGAACATAATTAGTCAATGTTGGAGATTACTTAAGCCCTAAGCTATGTTGAGATTTATGACCTAAAAGAGTGGGATAAATTGAAGACCTTCTATGGAGGAGATGATAATGTCTTAAGAGCCAAATTAGAAAGTTTGAGAGGTAATTTTGATGAAATGAGAATGATAGAAGGTGAGAACATAGTACATTATTGTACAAGAATTAAACAAGTTGTCAATATTATTAGAGGGGCTAATGGAAAGATTGAAGATGAAATAATAATCAGCAAGGTATTGAGAAATCTACTTCATATTTATTCAATTAGGGTTTCTACAATACAATAACTGAGATGTACACAAGGTAATTCCCTAACCCTAGAAGGTGTAATTGGTAGTCTTATTATTTTTGAGATATCTAATTTTGATATTTACACTCGTACTATTGAATTTTCTTTTAAATTACAACTTGTTCTTAGCAAGAAAGGAAAGGGAAAACATGTGAAAAGTGATAGTGATACTTTTGATGATGAACTTGATGAACTTAACGCACTTATTGTTAATTAAATGGAAATATATATTGTTAATTAGTGTCAAAAAACTTAGTCATAATGGAAAGATAGTATTAACTGAGTCACCAGTTTGTAGTGTTAATCAAGATCACAATACAAAGGAACCAAGCTATCAATATTAACCTAGCATGAAGTTGCGATGTCAATCAAGTTGATAGTTCTTATTGAGCTGTAGGATCAACCAAGTTGATAGTTCTACCAAGCTCCAATGAGAACTGAGTCAACAGAGTTTTCTTGTTCCAAGATGATAATCAAGTTGAAAAAATAGTGCAAACCAAGTTAGAAGTGTCTACTAAGTGATCACTATGAACCAAGCATCGAATATCAACTAAGTGCCAGAGTTATCTAAGGTGACAATGTTGCTTGACTATCTTTAGTATCACCAGAGTAAGTGATTGGACTTGAGTTACAACACTGATCTGACTTGATAATTAGTTTTGGAACTGTTTATGTTGTAGCTAACCTATGAAAAAAATATTTAGATGAATATAAGTATGAGGTATTTTGTTTATCCAAATATGTCATTGTACCATGAGTTGAAGAACATAAAATAGAAGTGAAGCATGATATCTAGAAGGATACAAAAAACATAAGGAAAGGAAGAGACTCATCTATCACAGTCAGGTGATCTATTTACTTCAAAGGATCTGTTGGTGTTTGAAAATGTTATCAGTTTCCAATTACCCTAATGAGAACAAAACATATCTAGGGGCAACTAACTCCCACTTCCAACATGCAATTTTAGACATTGGGCCAACTATAAGGCTGGACCCTTCTTCTACTTCAAGCTCTACAAGACCTAGGTGGGTAGACCTTAGATTCAATCAATATGGTACCAGTGCAAAACATATTCATGAATCTATTAAAGCAGATAAAAGACCCTTATATCTCCTAACACCTATGCAATGCCACATATCTATAGTAGTTAAATACAAATCCTATGATATTCACAAGCTGAGTGAGGGAATCATATTTAGGTTCTTCAGCATGAAAGGGAAATACAATTGATTAATGATGTTGAGTTCAACAAAACCTCAAATATGCAACAGTATAACAAGTGATCTTATAATTGATTAGTGCCTTAACCATTGGGCAATTTCATGGATTCAATACATATATCTGTGATATCAAGACATATTTCATATACCCAAATATCAGATCTATCTAATCGCCTTGTAATGTAGACATCAGTGTTCATTTAGACCTCATTCTCACAAAATATTCTTCTCAACATAACCAACAATCCTATCATACACATCAAACATTTACTTGGTTCTTTGTCCCAAAAACAAAACTTATTTGACATACAACTTTAAAGGGATGCAAATGGATCTTAGATCTTTGTTCCTAGACCACATAAGACTACAAATTATTGAGACAGGAGACGAGAATTATAATGAAACTATTGGAATTCATGCTCACTTGTATCCATTTCCTTGAAACAATACAATCAAATGCATGGAATCAAAAACATGAAAAACCTAACAGATATGAACTATATGTATTATCTCTACAACTACTGTTCATACATGAATAAATGTTGAAGAATGGTGTCACAATATTGGGAATACATCAAGACTGGAACCAAAACCTAGTATCACAGTAATGAGCAATTTTTCTTCAAAAATTGGAACCCTTCTAATGGATGAAAGAAAGAAAGATATAGACCAAGATGAATTCTCAGATCTGATCTCAGAATGACATGTGTCCACTTGGAATTCCATCTTTTGTTGTTAAAAACCTCTTTCATCTTTCTACCATTCTGATCTAATTTTGTTTTCATCATTACTTTGTAACAAACTTGCAAAAATCTCTTGTTCAATGATGGAAACCCCTTTTGTTTGCCAAAATATTTGATATGCATCAAGAATGTTGATAAAACCTTGATTCAAGTGACTTGAAAGTGGTTAAATTTGACCCCAACTGCATTTTTACTATCTTTTATGTTTATTTAGGTCATTACCATGTTATAAAATAGTCTTGAACTTTGTCACTTGAATATAGTTACAAGTTGGGAATCTGAGAGAAAACCTCCTACAGCTCGAACATACTACTTCCTATGCAAAAACTAACCTCATATTCAGAAAATTTAGTTTCTCCTAGTTCTAGTGATATATAACATCGCATATTTTGCTTACAATGAACCTCCAGAAAGCCATTATGAAAAATGCCCCCTGTTACAAAGCTTAGGTCTGCAACTCTTTGAAATTAAAAATTTTCAAAAATTTAAATCAATCTAAAGTTTAGACTTTATATTAAATGCCCTTTTTGATTTAAAACTTGCATGTATACCTAATTTTGAAAAACTATTTTTAAAAGACATTTTAAAATCATTTTACTTTTTCCCTTATGCCTCCATCTGGGTCAACAGGCTTTGACTGACTGCCATGTGTCACTTCTTGATTGGTCGACTCCTGCCAACAAGTGCCATGCATTATCTTTTGATTGGTTGATCTTTGCATCTACCACCTCATCACCATGTCATCAGTTGAGTGGGACCCACTAACAAGTGTCAGCATCCTGCAATCCTGCATTACTTAACTAGTGTGCATCTCTATGTTACAAAATTTCACAAGCTGTCAGATCGTGACACATGGTAGCATCTGGTGATCCATCTTGAACTACTACTTTAGTACCACCTCACGACTAGCTAGGACCCGTTGCCACATGTTGATTTTTTGCATGCCCACATTATTTAACCAATGTACAACTCTATTTTGCAGGAATGTGCTCTCCACATGATCTAGCCACATGTTGAAATCTCATGCAATGTTGCCACATCATCGCACTTGCATATTTGGTCAAAGTTTTTCTTATGTCACCCTCTAGCTGATGTCATTGATGGGGCTCATGTGGAAGCTTGGATTCCGAAAAAATTCTTTCTTTTGGACACAATGATTAGTGTGTATGATAGTATTTAAACACTAAAACTTTCACCACACAAGGCATGTGGGATAAACCTATTTCCTTTCGTCTATGGTTGAACTTATCTTGCAATTTTTTAAAAATTTCCCTTCGTTGCTATAGCTTTGGCAAGGAAAAGTGATATCTTTTATATAACCCTCTCCCTTAAAAATGTGGGTGGCTTGCTCTATGGACACCTCCAATCATAGCTAGCACAGGGTCTCTTGCTGATAAGCATTTGAAATTACAGGTATCAACGTGGGGTTTATGATGACTAAGCTCCTGTGGCTTTGTCTTATATGCTGCTTCAGCTTAACGGTTCCTATGTTTTAATGTTGCATCTTAACTTTGTGATTGACTGAGGGTTGTGATCTTTTCTTGCGTAGGCATCTCTACTTGGCGTCTTCATTCTCATATGCCGTGGAACTCCTTTTGCTGGCAGCTGGCTCTTGGATCTGCCGCTGGTTCTCACATGGGCTTGGTTTTTTTTATGCCGTGGGCACTTGATTTGAAGACACTTTCCTTCTCACGCATTCTACTCTGCTCATGGCGTGGGCTTTTTATTATGGGTTAACTATTTTTATTGCTAGGCAGCCTTGCTCTGTTAGAACGTGATTCACTGTTGCTCACACCTATGGACTCTACCTTTAGCATTGACTGCAGTTCTTAATGTGGTTGCATGCTCCTTCATTTAATCGTGCCACAAATTTTTCCATTTGCAAAGGGCTTTTCTCATTTGACGTGAGCTTTTATTGTTTGAATGCATAGATTCTGGAAGACAACTCCCTGCTTAAACACCTATGGATTCTTCCTTTATTCGCCAACAACTTTTTGCTTTATGATGTTGGTTTACCCTATTCCTAACCGGCTGACTTCAATAAATTTCTTTGAAGAGATCCTCATGAAGAGCCTTTAGGGTGCATCTTCTGCTAGTCTTTACCTTCTTTTAATGCATGCTCTTTACATGAGCTCGTGACTTCATATATTATTCCCCTGTTTGTGAGTTGACTGATTCAACTCTTCACTAGCCAGCTCCTCTTCTCTTTTATGAGTGTGTGATTGCTCATCTCAAAACTATGGCTTCCTCCTGTAAAGCCAACATGCTCTCTTTATAATGTTGCGGGAAACAAGTTCTGGTAGATGTTTCAGAGAGTAATGCCAACTTGATTTCGCCGTAACCATGGCATTGACCTAGTCCACTACTGTAAGCATAAATACTACATAACATACTTCACTGACCCTAGATTCTTCAAATTTGACCAAGTCATCTTCACCATATAACAAAATTTTCCCAGCTGGTATACTAGGGGTAAATCCATCAAATGGATTTTTATCTTTTGAATCTGCCCAGAGTTGTCTGGCATTATGAATGTATGCACGCAAACCCCCAGGTAACTAGCATGAAGCTTTTCAACCTGGTCAAAGAAGCACTTTTTCTTTTCATCTTCTAAATTAAGGTCTATAATAAGTTGCACAATTTTATTTTGTTTGCTCGCATACATTTCTCCAGTAAAAGGCACTCAAATGCTTGTTACCATTTTTTTTGCTAGTTTCTCCTCAAGTGAAAATATTTTATCTTAGCATCAATTTAGACATTTCATATAACCATACAAATGCCACCTTAAAGTGATCCATATTTGAAAAAAATTTGGATGCAGTAATCACTTGGTGAAATTAATCGGACCCCAATTGGGTCCGATTAAAAAAATTTCATTTTCAAACACCTAAAACTGTCAAACTGATCCATTCATCATCTGATACTGATCAAAATCAAATTCGATGACTGAATTATCCTTAAAAACTCATTTCTACCCTTTAAATCCAACTGTCACTTTTGCACTAGGAGGTCCATTGATTGGCCTTAAAAATTGACCAGAGCACCTGATCAAGCTCTGAAAACTGGCACACTGACTCTTTGTTCTACATTCTTGCACCCTGTCAAATCTCGTCTCATGAAGAATTTAGGGTCAAAAGATATTCGCTGTCAAAGTTGACTTCTCAGAATTGCATGCAAGAGAATATGTTAGAAAACAATAAATTGGGTTTGGATTTGGCTTTGAAAATTGGGCAAACTGACACTTGGGAAAACAAAAACTAGGGCGTTGGTTTACTGTCACAAGGAGAGTATGAATCTAAGATTTGGGCTCATGATGAATAACTGGACGCAAATGGCGAGCGGTCAAAGTGGGCTACTTGGATTTTGCAAATTGGAAACAATGTCTGAAAAGTGGTTTTTGTAAATGGAATTGACTTAGAAGAGTGTGCAAATGGATTCGTCATGACTTGCAAACTGGCACACTTAGAGTATTTTTAGAGGACAACATAGTGGTACAATCCATTCAATCTCACCTATCATGGATCTCAAGTTATAACATCCCAAACAGGGGTTCCAACAAATCTGCAAATGCTGAGACCAGTAAAAAGATAGAAATTGCATTTGGAATCATGTTTGAAAATTGATCAAACAGATTCGTCATAAGCTAAAAATTGAAACATAACAAGTATTTGATTTTTAAAATGCAATGCAAAAGGAATTTTAACATATGGGTCAACTAGGTCAAAATTATAACACGTCAAACAGGGCTTCTTAGAATTATGTGCAAAGTGCATCAGCATGGAAACAATAAACTACCAAATTTGAGGGATTCAAAACCTAGTCAAACAGATTTGAAATGACTCAAAATCTTAAAAAAAAGTTCTCAGGTATGGACACTAAATACTCCCAAAGTGACAGGTCATGAGACATTTCTGAGTGCGAGATATTCATTTGCAAACACGACCTATCGCTGTTTGACACTTAGGTGAAAATGTAGATTTGGAATTTGCTCAAAATGAGACTTCACAAAATGGTTTGAAATGTTAATTTAACTTCATGAAATGAGTGGATAGGCTGAATGGAAGGTGTTAGAAGCATTAAACACCTCTTGGGCTTCTCAAGTACAGTCAGGTACAATCTCATCAAAAAGAATTTACGGGGCTTGATTTTCTCAATGGTACTCAAAATCGGGAAGGCAATTTTGAGTCCCAACAAGATCTTCATCAATAATTTGAGTTGAATTTTAGAGATCAATCCACTGATTCATCCTAATAGGTGCATCAATCCCAAATCCTATAATAGGGTGAACCTAATAGTACTTGGCAGAAACTCCTAATAGAGTACATAATTGTTTTGTATAAATCCTTTAACAAGGTGGACCTAACATTCCTTATTACTCTTAACTAAGTAGGTCACCAGAAGTGATCAATTATAAGCCTTGACATGCCAACTTTACTACTGTAGTACTGAAGCATTGTGGGTGTCATCCCCACTCAAGTTTTACCTTCTACTTGGAGGGTTTCTGGGTCACCAAATATTGTGTTATGGAATTGTTACTTTATTGCTTTATGTTTCATGCATGCAAGTAGATTAAATAACATAAAAAAGAGGATTAAAAGAAAGAATTTTAAGTGGTTCCTGATTCACCCCCCCTCCTCTTAGTCACCTAGCTTGCATTACATTGCCAACACTTATAGCTAGGATATTTGGAAGAGGAAAAGGAAAATACAAAGGTAACTTCCCATAATTTTTTTTCTTGCAACAAGGCTGGTCATATTGTTGTTAGGTGTCCTGATAGAGAAGACAAGGATGAAAGGAAGGATATAAAGTACAAAGGAAGAATAGATGCCTGAGAATTCAAGAAGAACACATACTACAAGGAAAAATGTAAGAAATCCTATTATATTTCTAAAGAAGAAATTGATATTAAATTTGAAAGTAATTGTTAAAGTTGATAAAAGATCAACCCAAGAGCTCCCAAAAATCACCTACATACAAACATCTATCAAAAAAAGAGAGAAGAAAAATCTACGTAGGCTAGAATTCCTAGATCCACATCTAAGACATTCTTAATGAGAAAAAAGAGAAAATGCTATTATCAAAAGTGAACGAATAAATTACAAAGCGATCAATCCTTTTAAAATGAGATCGAAATCCTAATAGGAAAAACCTAGGTTACATGATAATAATTAAAATAAGAATTAATTATTATATGCCCAAAGTTTAGCTTAAGTAAACCAGAGATAATAAGAGACTTAATAATTAAATCAATATGATTTAATTAATAAGAAAAAAATTTATTACTCTAACACCCCCCCTTAAGATAAACTTAGGGAGTAGCTAAAAACCTAAAAACTACTACTGAAAGTAAATTTAGGTCCTGGTAATGAGGCCTGATGAGGTACCCAAGCACAACCAAATATTTGAAAAGAGGAGAAATAGAGAAAACCTCATGGGAAAAAACCCTACTCCAAAAAGAGATGTAAATAATGCTGAAAAGAACTAATGAAGGACTGAAGAAGCCTCTAAAATAGGGAATGTCCCAAAAGATAGGGACAAAAGATGATCACCGAAGTGTGATGTTGTAAACGCTACCAAATTACTGATCTAAAGAATCTCCACTATATAGAACATGACCAGGTAGAGAAGACTAAATTTGAAGAGCTGATCAATCAAGTATGGAAGCTATCTTCATGGCCTCCAAAAATAGGAATCAAAGAATGTCTATATGGTAAATGATCCATCTTACCAAAGTGCATAGGTATCCAGCCACTGCAATCATCTAGTACATAGGATCAAATACTGAATACAAATATCACTCCATCAAACCAATAAAGAAATAGAACCAACATAAACCCCTATAATGCTGAGAGGTAAGACATGAACACCAAAACTGAATGCAATATCTCCTATAGAAAGAAGAACCAAGAACATAATGAGTAAAAAAGAAGTACAAACACCTATAATGGCTTGTGTCATTGACACATCATGAGGCTAATGTCATGCAAGGAACACTCACTTGACAAAGGAAGATGATGAATATGGACAACATGAACCCTCCAAGGAAATTTATAATGTAGTTTGAGTACAACAAAACACAAAGATGTGTAAGATTTTGAAATACAATAAAGTGACACTTTATCTCAGTACATTTGCAAAAATACTACAAAAGGATGTCAACAAATATCAAAAGAGACATAAGGTTGATAGAAGAGATAGTACAACTCATGAAAAATCATAAGTAAAAAATTTATTAATCTAACACCCCCACCTTAACATAAACTTAGGGACTAGCTAAAAACCTAAAAGCTACTATTGAAAGTAAATTTGGGTCTCAACAATGAGGCTTGATGAGGTATCTAAGTATAACCAAATCTTTAAAAAGAGGAGAAATAGAGAAAACCTCATGGGAAAAACCCTACTCAAAAAAGATATGGAAATAATGATGAAAAGAACTACTGAAGGGATGAAGAAGACTACAAACTAGGGAATGTACTAGAAGATAGGAACAAAAGATGATCATGAAGAAAACCACTAAAGTACGAAGCTAAAAACACTTCCAAACTACTTGGTGTTTTGAAACTACAGTTTGTAAAAACTATCTACCAGGATGTAGAAGATAAATAAAATCCTAAGGATTAGCTATTTCCCATATTCAACAAAAATTATCTTAGATCTAGACCAACTTCAACAAAGCACATTAGGGCTTTTTACTCTTTAGGCTTTTCAAGGCCAAGGCAAGTTCACCTATGGATTTAGATGGCTTCTTATTTGATTTTCTCCTTCAATATCTACTCAATAATATTCTTCTCTTTAGATTTATCCCTTATAGCTGATAAATGGTTAATAATCTTCTTGATATTGCAATCAACTTATGTGTTACAACAGCTAACTATAAACTCTAGGAAAGCTATTACAACAAGGGAATGACCAAAAATTTAGTTCTTTATTACAAAAATGGAAAATTGATTTGGATTTATATGTGTATTGTTCAACCACATGACCATATCAATTTGCATTTGAATTAATGACCAGTACCTTATCCATTGTTATGCAGAGTCAATCCAATAACCCTAGACCTATTTAATTGACTTACAATTAAACTTATCAATTGTTAACCCTAAATTTTATTCTTATGATATCCCTCCCATATACCTAGAAACCCTATCAATTCATGAGAGCATTCACTCAACTCCTTAAATTAAAAGCAATCAATGAAAAGACATACAACTCATCCAAGCTGCATTAAATTGAAAGAACCTTTCTCATTTCAATCTTAAAATAATAGATACATGAAAATGGAGACAAAACTTAGAGACACAAATATGCAGAACTTTCCTTTGTATTAATTTTCATTGAGAACCATACATTACTAGTATGAAACTCAAGATGTGAAAAAATGTATCATTTAATATTCACTATATTCTTAGATTTACAAAATTGAATATAACATACAATTGACACAAAACTTGGACCAATTGTAATTAGCATACCACTAAAATTCTACAAGACTCAGATCCTCACTCCACATCTTGGAAATCATTTTATAAGAAAGGATTGCAACAAGATTCATATGGGAGGACACATGTCAAAATTTGACTTGAAAGTAAATACAAAGATACTTTTTCAAATTCCTATTTTACAAAACATTCTTTGTATTCAAACAAAATTAGGGAAACAATTCTATAACTAGCAGGTGGCACTTTCTGTAGGTGTCTTCAACATAATTATGTTTGTATTCTATCTACCTATCGCTTTCCTTGCCTTTTTCTTCACTTTGTCTCTTCTACCATCTCATTGTAGTTCTTTAATTGCTCCCTTCTTGTAGAGCCTTGATTTCTCCAACCATTTCCCATTAATATACTTCCCTTTTTTTGGGCCATTCAATGCCCCTGACTTTATCTAAGTCTCTTATTACTTTATTCCACCTGGAATCTATAATGGCCTTTGATTCTATTAAAAATTTGTTTAAGTCTATTTCAACTTTAAACAATGAATCAACTAAATTGTTAAAGGGACCATCACTATCATCCTCAAAAACTTATGTTGTTCATGATTGTGTTAGTGTCAAATTGAAAGAATCTAACCATTGTTGACAGTCTTTCATTTTACTATCAGCATCAAAAATTGGTGGTATAGAGGGCTCAATTCCTTGTGACAAGATTTTCATCCTACCTTGTATCATCTTAAGTTTACGAGTAAAGAAGCTTATTAATTCTTTTACTATTTCTAGGCTTTCTTTAACTGTGATGGTCTTATCTGGTAGATCTAGCTTCTTTTCCATTAATATGATTAGCCTCTCTAAGACCTATATATGCCCCCCATAGATTAAGAGTGGGTGATAGCCATGCAAGTGATTCATTGCAAACATTGTCAACATCTTGTAAAGAAATATTAAAGGCATGAGCCTATTGAGAAATTTTCTTTAGAGTCTCTACTCTATGCTTTTCATTCCTATCAATATACTTACCCTCACTTCACCACCTTGCTATGTAGATTGAGAATCAATTCTCATCCTTCTTGGCTCAACTTCCTCTTGCTCCAGATCTATAGTCTGAGTAGATGCTTCTTGTATGATCTTTGCTGGTTGTTCAGTGCTGGTCTCTACCCTATTTTTCTCTTCATTATCTAGTTTTTCCCTCAAGGATGCAACTTCAACCTTTAACCCCTAAGCTTTGGCCTCCAACTCCTCTACCTTTTTCTTGTTGACATAACTCTTTCTAAATTCCTCTTCATAGAGCTTTTTGACATCTATGTCATCATGAAATGTCCTGTCCAATTTTGTCTCTATCTCCTCTACCCTGGCTTCATTCATGGAGGAGAAATGCTTCATGGCCTTGGAAATTTCTAGACTAGATGTGTTATGAAGAGTCCAAACTATCATATTACATTCAATAGCATTTTTCACATCAATCAACTTAAGCTTATTAGCCTCAAGAGCCATGCTCCACACTGCTAGTGATTTTGAATCAATGTTGAAGCCTGATCCCCTCTATAAACCACTAGCTCTAAAAGCCTCATAAGAGATGGAGTTATCTTGCCTCCTTATTTGGTCAAGCATAAAATATTGTTCCAGATCCCATCATAGTACTAAGAGCATGCCACTTCTTTGGAATAAGTCCCTTGCCTCTATAGGAGTCATCACCTCACTCTCTAGGTCATAGGCATGGAGCTTATCCACGAGTTCTTGTATTTTCTCTTCAATTTCTCCTAGTTTAAGCTTTAGAACTAGTTTACTCTGCTGCACTTTATAGAGAAAACTTTTAAACTCAATGGATTTAAGGAAGTCTCATCTTCCATGAACAATTTTTCTTGGATGATTCTATCATCCAGCCTAGCTGATCCTAGCTCAAGGTCAGTCAGAGAATTCTCTACTACATTCATCCTGTCTTGAATGTAACTCTTCCTTAAATAAGAAAAATACTTATTTTTTTCATGCATAAGTTGAAGTTTCCTCTATATTAACTTTTTAGGCATATAGACCACTCTCTACCCTTTGTTACCCTTGGTAACCCATGATGCTTTAGAAAGCTCTTTCTCTTCAATCTCTAGGGTTACATCTGGCTCAAGGCTATTAGGGTTTTCCCTTTCCTCCTCTCCTATTGAACCTAAAAGCATTTGTGCCATGATCTCTACATGATCATCCACCATATTCCTTATTCTTTTAGATAAGGGATATACATATAAAAACCCTTTAAGTTGGGATCTTCTCTTTTTAGCTCGTTCTCAACTCTTAAAACATCATCAAACTTAGCTAACTTATTTGCAACTTCCCCCTCAGCTAGAATATTCATAATTAGGTTCTCTTGGGGAGAATCCCTAGTATTTAGCATTATATATCCCTTAATTTCTTGTATGGTATTCCTCATATAATAGATTTGTGGGTCATACATCCTATAAGGCTCAGTGGATAGATTAAAATGGTACAGGAAAGAATGAATTTGATCTAAGGATTCTTGTCCAATTGAAAAGTATCTTATTTTAAAGCATCTACACAAAGAAGTTCCCGTATGCACTTTAGGTCCTAGGTATTCCATGTTTACCATGACCAATTGCCACATGAATTCAATGATGACCAATCTAGGGAGTATGCATTTTGGTAGGATATGGAGTGGTTAGAGCAACCATAGACTCTCATAATGGAAAAGGTTGGAAATAAGAAAATATCACCCCAATTGTAGTCTAACTTCTTATTCTTAGGGAGGAGGGTTGGTCTCAATAAAATTTTCAAAATATCTTGGGGACTAAAGAAATTAGGGTCTAGCATTTTCATAATCACAAAACTAAAGTTATTGAAAAAATAAACACAATCAGAGTAGTGATAGAATCTATCCATTGGCATCAAATATTTGATTAGTAATATTTGGGCTAATATACCCCACATTCATGTATAAAGTCAAGTGCATCAACAATGAATAATGGTGGAATTTAAAATTCCCCATCTCTACTCTCTATGCTAGCCCAATATTTTCTTTTATCTTCTCTAGGATATAATATAAATAATCATATTCTCCACCATGATATGCATCCTATTCATCTTTGGCCACAATGAATTCTACCCTATATACTACATCAGACCCAACTTTTCCTACCACCTTGTGGACATTATATACTGTCTTCACAAAATAATTCTAAAATTTATCAAGGGCATCTCTTATCTACTTTTTTTGGATAATCCCCAACCCTCTTAAGGTCCATTGGGATGTGTTGCATCATGGTTTTCCCAGTATAAGCCTTGGTGTTCCTCTCAAAATTCCCTTGAAGTTCAACCAGGTCTAGTGGTTTTCTCATCACATCATCTAATCCAAAGGCTTCAATGAAAGAGACTTGATCTAGTATGCAAAAAATGGTCCCATTGTGCCTATGAAATTATTTAGTGGTTGGATTATAGTATTTAATGAGGGCCTTTACTAGATCAACATCCATAAATACTTTTGGAAAGATGAGCTTTGTCATATTCTTCTTCCATGGATTACATACATGAATCTTTTCAGACCTGTTGTTATAGAAATATCTAAAAAGTTCATACCCATTGACACTAGGGCAAGTAGCATCTCAAAAAAAGCATATAGGTCTCTAAAGTCATGGTCATTTGTAGAGATGACATTTGAAGAGTCTAGAAACAACTTTATCCATTCATCTGCATATTTACTAAGTTTATTTTGCCAGGTTTTTACTCCTTTAGAAGTAGAAGTCTTCATAAATCCCATGTTTGTAGCTTGAAAATCTTTAAATTCCTTTTCTGACATCTTGATTATAAATTAGCAATCTGAAAAACTCTACAACTAGTACTAAAAAATCTAAAATCTTTGCACAGAACACTTTGTAATTTCTCAAAATCTTCTTCTTTCTACAAAGGGTTTAATCTATTACTGGCTACAAGATCTCTTTATGCTATACGTACTCCATCAACCATCACTATGAATTGAATTCCTAATGTACGAGCCTTAAAATTAGTTTTTTCCATCATCTCAATGGAGCATCGACATAACTATATCTAACTTTGCATTATCTTTACTCAAATTTCATTGGTTGAGATCTTCTATCATTTTCTAGCTTAGAAAAAGGGAAAAAACCACTTTCATGTCTTATTTTAGGGCTTTTGATCTTACAATTCACTTTAAATTTCAAACCCATCATATCCTCTTAAGAAATTTTTTTGACCTTTATGATCTTATGATCGACCATGCTTCGTATCTTCGAAAAACCCTTTCAAGTTTCTTATGATCTCATGACTAAAAGCTTATCATAAGATTATAACTCTTGAATGTAATGTCTTCTTTTAGAGATTTGAACTTATGCTTAGCATTTTATAAACCCCTTTGTAGCATCACTTCAATACACATAAAATTCTATAATCTTATGATCAGAACTTGGCATAACATCATACCCTACCTTTCCTAGTTTTATGATCTTTTTTGATCATGGTTATCTTAGCTTCTTCATAACTTTAGAAGTCTTCCCTTACCTACTACCTTTACCTCCCAATCATGGATTGATTGTGGTTAGTCTTCATCATAGCTTCAAAAAATCTAACATTCTCTTTTCCTTAACCCTTATGACTATACGCTTGGCACTATTTCATAACTTTGAAAGTCTTCATGTTTTTCCCTTGCGATCTTATGATCCTCTATTCTTCATATCTTTGGGAGACTTCAATTATCATGTGTTCAATTTCCTTACATCCATGAACCGAGCCCCACTTTGTAAGATTGTGATACTTAATAACCTTAGCACTTTATGTCTTATGATTTTATGATCTCCTTGCTTTTGTATGATTGAGGGTCTCCTTATAAGCCTTTACACTTATATGCTCTTCAGTGAATCATAAGATCGTATCACTTGGTTATTCACCATAAGACACTTATAATGATATGATGTTGGGACAATCCTAAGATTAAAACCTTCAAAATACACATCCACAATGCTACAATTATATTGGATAGTGTAACATTGGGATACCCAAAATTTACCTTTACAATCCTTTGCTAGCCTTCATTTCATAACATCAGGAGAGGGAAAAATTAGATTTATGACTAGATGCTTAAAACCCCAATCATAAGATCATAACAAAAGATGGAAAATTTGAAAATCACATGCAATCTCCTACTTGAACATAAAACCTAGGGTAAAGGTCAAAATTGATCACGGATCTAGAAAATTTCTCAATGATAAGGTAAAATACACAATCCTTAGGACATTAGAATATCCTATACTAGGGAAAAATTCAACAGGTTAGGGTCTTTACTGGAAAATTGATAACAAATATATGAAAAACCCTAACTTCACAACATATTTGAAAATATTTTTAGAATAGATATTTCAAAATTTTGGTATAGTGAAAATGAGGGCTATCACTGTTGATCTGAAGAACCTCCACTGTATAGAACATGAACATCACTAGGTAGAGAAGACTAAGACTAAAGAGCTAATCAATTGAAGATGGAAGGTATCTTCATGGCCTCCAAAAATAGGAATGAAAGAATGTCTACATGGTAAATGATCTTGTTGAACCCTTGGTATTTGGTCTTTGATTGTTGTCATTGATGTCAATAATGAAATTATAATGAGCATACGGTGTGGTTAACATCATCTAATCATCTTATTTGATGTACTTCAATATTTTTCAAAAATATATTCAAGAAAAACACTTATGTGTTATACAATTAACACTTAATGTTCATATTGGTTTAGAAAATGGTTATAAAAAATAGTTTTGGTCTATGAGAAATTTGACAAGGTTTTTTATTAGATAGATCCTAATTATTAAACCTTTTTGGAAAGGTTTTTGAGTTAGCTAAAATGGGTCTTTGTTAGTTTTTGCATAATAGATGTACGAAAAGAGAAAAAGTTTGTTCATTAGAAACAATTACCAAATTGTTATGACAATTTTAGCAATTTTGAGTAGTTTTGGTCTAATGGAAGTTTGGGGTATGTACCTACCTCCAAAATTTTGGATTTATTAGTTTATAATTAGAGGATACATTCCTCTAAAACATACTATAGGTGGTTTTGACAGAAGTTGTAGGATTTGTATGGAATCCCTTGTAGACCAAACAGTTTGCAGACAAATTTTTAACAAGGAAGAAGTTTATGTTTCTATTTTCATATTTCTTATTTGATTTTCATTGCAGAAGTTTATCAAGGGTAGAAGAAGGGTTATATATTGCTTCTTCATTCATTCATATTAGTATTTGATCAGATCTTTAATGGAAAAAGATAATATATTTGGATATTGGATGTTTTGACTAGAATAGAAGTATATCCTACATTATATTTTCAACAAGAAGTTGAAACTAGTGATTCATGATTTGTGTTGTAATAGAGATGATCCTTTGATTTTATATTTCATTTGTTAATTTTGGAAGTTGGTGCTTCAGGTGTAAGGGATTGGTGTTCCTTGAAATTGATGTTTCTAAAACAGGGTGTTGGTGCTTCCCAGAGTTGTATCTCTAAAATATTTTCCCAAGAGGCCAATAAAGTTTCAAATTCAAAGTGGTTTTTTACCCTAAGGGGTTTTCCATGTTAAAATATTGTGTCACTTTGTTATTCATTAACTATCTTACTCATGTGTTAAACTTTATAACTTGTAGTTGTTTCAAGTTTTGAAAAAGTATTTTAAACCACTAATTCAACCCCCCTCTCAGTGGTGTTTGTATTCCAACAAGTGGTATTAGGCAAGGTTCCCTACATCAAGTTTAACTAATTTGGGTAGATTTTGGTTGAGTGGAATACTTATCTTTTATGGATCAAGATAGTTCTTCAAAGATTTCTATTTTTGATGGATCAAATTATGCTTTTTGGGAAGTAATGATGAAAAATATTTGTTATCTATTAATGTTGATATTTGGGCTTCAGTTGTTAATGGTTATAAAGTTCCTAATACTTTACCTATAGATCCTGATGAAAAGGGGAAGTATGAAATTGATATGAAAGCTAAATTTTCTATACTTAACAATTTATCTAAAGATGTTTTTGTTAAGGTAATGCATTGCAGTTCTTCTAAAGAAGTATGGGACAAATTGAAAAACACATCATGGCAATGATAGAGTTAAAGAAGCCAAGATACAACATTTGAAATCAAGATTTGAAGACCTTAAGATAGGTAATGATGAAAAGGTAGATGACTATCTCCTTAAGATAGATGAAATTGTAAATGGCATAAGAGGACTTGGTGAAAAAATTGATGATATTGATGTTGTAAAGAAAGTTTTGAGATCTCTTCCTAATAAATTTGATTCTAAGATATGTTCTATAGAAGAAACTAGAGATATTAACAAGTATACAATGGAAGATATTCATGGAGCACATGTAGCTTATGAAATGAGAAAGTTCGGAAAATAAATATCCATAAGCAAAGAAACAACATTCAAGGTGGAAAAGAACGTGAAGCAAGTCTCTTCAGATTCAGAAGATCTTGATGTGATTGAAACACATTTATCAAGGAAATTAAATAAAGGAGCAGGTAAATACAAAGGTAAAATTCCTTTCAAATGCTTTAATTATGGTAAAATAGGAAACTTTGCATCTAATTGTCCTTATAATAGTCATGATGAAGTAGATGAAGAGAAAGAGAAATCAAGTAAAAATAAATTTTATGACAAAAAAAAGTTCTTTAAGAAGAAGAAGATTTTGATTGCTAGTGTATAAGATAGTGAATCTAGTAGTTTTGAATGTGATAAAAATGAAGTTTCATTCATGGCTATAGAAACTACTTGTCAAGAATTAGATAGTGATGATGATGTTGAACTTGTTGAGGCTGATTTAGAATGTGAGTTTATTTATACACTTAAAAAGATCAAGGAATTAATAAGGAATTTAAGTGTTCAATAAAATCAATTCTTAAAGGAAAAAGAGAACTTTGAAAAAGAAACTAGGGAATTAAATCAACAAGTTATAGAATTGAAATTACAAGTTGAGGAACAAAAGAGAATTTTATTTGTCACTAAGGAAGAGTTAACTTCTAAAGATTAGGAATGTACAAGCTTAATGGATGAAGTAGTATCATATACAAAAAAGTAAGAAAAATATGAGAACACTGCGTTGGATGATATGTTAAGGAAAAAAAGAAGAATTGATGATCTAACAGGAATTGGTTTTGAACTTGGACAATGTTCGAGTGATAAGAAAGATAAATCTTTATTTGAGATATTTAAATTTGAAAGTAAGGATACAAATAAAAATACTAGCACTTCAAATGCAGGAAAAAATGCAGATTTTAATCAGATTTGTAATGATAAAAATCAGATTATATCAAGCACTTCATTCATGGGTAGAAGATACTCAAACAAGTTTACTCCTTTCTTTGATGGGTATTGCTTCATGTGTCATCAATATGGACATAGAATAAGTAATTGCTGTACACTCGAAATGTGTCCCACTCTAAACCATTCTATCCAAATGATTCCATGAGTTTGGAATGCTTGGATGCTGGCTTAGAGCTCCCTATCCATGGAGTGCAAGAGAGTGTATTTCAAGTTCAAGAGCTCTCAGATGAGCCTTAGAGATACTCTTCTTGCTAGTAAACCATGCAATGGGATGTTCCAAAGACAAGATGCAAGAATGCAAATGTCCCAAGGAGTTCCTCAAGAATGCAATGCAAGTGAAAATTAAGCTAAGATGAGAATGCAAAATGCAGCTATTCTAAGCATGGATTAGAGTGTTACAATACCATTATTAAGCTATGTGAGATTAAGCTACATGTAAAAATGAAAGCTAAGCTAAGCTAAAATGCCATGATGCCATGGATGAGAGAATGTAGACAAGAAATAGAAGTTCTCCACAAAGCTCCAAAGAAACCTGTTAGAAAACTTGCAGCATAACAATATTCAAAATGAGGATGGATTGAGGGGGAAAGCTCTCTCCCTTTTAAAGTCGTACAGACGGTAGAGATCAAGATGGAGATGGTGGATGATCAACGGTGGAATTCGAAAAGAGGAGTGATCCATGTGCACACACAAGTCAACCAATAGAATATAAGTTGACTTGTCACATAAGACAAAAGTCTCACAAGCCTTTTCTTTTAATTGTAAAATAGAAAAAGGACTTTATGTGTGCACTTTAAGTGGGTAAGAAGAATGGGGTCTTTTATTTAATTAAAAGGGGACATGTTCTTTTAATCAAATAATGAACTTAGGATAACATACTCAAACTATAGGTTGTAATGAAATAAATTGATTATTAGCAATTTGGTCTAGGTAAATGATTAAATTAATTTAGCCAAAATGTTGAAAAGAGGGCTAATAGTCTAGATGACCATTTTTAGGTGATTACAATTGAAGATACATGTCAAGGAGGTATTCAAAGTTTCATTTTGGTTATTCCTTTCTTAAAATGAATGGCCTAAGATGTTAAAAATGCAATCTCTTTGGTCATGTTATGAGTAAATGTGAAACTAAGTTAATTCAGAATGATCAATCTTATGCTAGTCTACAAATTGATAAAGAATTTGATACTAAAGTGACTAAGATATGGAGGCCTAAGATTAAAAAGTTTATGTTTGTTCAAATGGATCTAAATTTTGAAGAAAAGGACTTGTGGATAATTGATAGTGGTTGTTCTAGATACATGATAGGAGATAAAATGAAGTTTGACAAATTGGTTAACTATAAAGGTGGCAATGTTAGTTTTGGTGATGATTCTTCAAGGAAAATTAAAGATTTGGGTTCTTTAATGCTTAGTGACAAAATGTCGATTCATGATGTGTATTATGTTGATGGATTAAAGTAAAATCTTCTAAGTGCTAGTCAAATTTGTGATCATGGATATGAAGTTTTTTTTGATGACCATGGTTGTCAAATCAAATTAAAATTTCGATAGTTGGATGCATTAGGTAAAAGATCTAAAGGGAATGTATATAATTTAAAAGATATCACAAATATTAACAATCATGAAGATGTTTTTCTTATGGGATAGGTGAATGAAAGTTGGTTATGACACAAAAGACTTGGGCACTTGAATTTTTAAAACTTGGTAAAAGTTAGTAAGCATCAGAAAGTAAGAGGTATGCCATGTATAAGTAATCAAGAGAATGTTATTTGTGAAGGGTGTCAACATGGAAAAAAAACATAGACATCTTTTCCTTCAAATTTTTTTTTTCTTCTAAACCACTGCAATAAAGTACATTTGATTTATGTGGTCCTACAAGGACAATGTCATTAAATGGTGAAAAGTATTTCATGCATTTTATAGATGATTATACAAGAATTACATGGGTAACCTTCTTAAAGCATAAATTAGAGGCATTTAACAAGTTAATATTTTCAAAAAAATGGTTGAAAATGAGCCGTACATGAAGATTAAATATTTACAATCAAATAAAGGTAGTGAGTTTACTTCAGATGAATTTGTTGATTATTGTGAAAGACATGGCATCAAAAGACAATATGTAAAGAGCCCAAGCTAGCTCTCAACTGAATCGATAAAATATTGATGATAGTTAAATAGTTAACTCACACTTTAATGCCAAGAAAGTATTTAAATGTCATGCCAAATATCTATACAAAGAATAGTAGTTAACTCACACTTCAATGCTACGACTTATTCATTTAATATTCGAGGAAATTTACAATTAAAATAAGGAACCTAGCAGTGATTGATCTTGATTAAGATTCAACACCCAATAATAATGCAAATACACTATTCCATTGTAGCAATTTTTCCCACCCAAATCATAGCTCTAGTCATCCCCAAATATGAAGCAGATTGGTGTCCAGTTCTGAAAATAATTAATGCCCATAAACAACCTTCAAAGCCAAAAAGCCTAACACTAGTGGCATGAGGAAAAATGCATTTGGTAGCATATTAATGTACCACCCAATAACATATAACCTTAAACATATACATAGATAACAATTGTTTAATAATGACATCCTGTGTGCAACCAACAAGAGCAAAGCCAAACTCAAATTCATGAGATTTAACAACATGTCATATTGTCATCAAAATAATAGAATGAAATTGCCCAGTAATAGTTATCATTAGACCTCCAATGATTGTAATTTCCAATGCTTGGATTCTAGGAATAATGCCCAAGTAACAAAATGCCTTAGGGCCTGAAAACAAGATTTATGGAGTGCTCAGAATGCAAATATATTAGCACCAATTGTAGAGAGAAAAACCCATGCTTAGACCATATTTCTTCGACACCAAACATATAATAACCTTCTCTAGTTTTAAGTGAAATTGAACAATGATTTCAATAGGAAACAATGTCCTCCTAACCAAAAATATCACAGAATTGGATGACACTAATAAATTCCCTTCTCAGCCATTGTAGATACAATAGAGAAGTAATGACAATTTTTCTATACTTTAGTAGAAAAATTGCAAGGACACCACTTAGAAATCAGACCCTTATACCTCAACAAGGGAATGAAAAATTAGACCTTAAAGAATGTCGCAAGACAATAAGAGAATGAGATAATCAAATAAGCAGATGCTTTATTCATCAAATGGGCTCATATTTATAATCTTCAAATGGCGCAAAGTTTTCCAAATGAAATTCACTTAAGAAGCTTCCCACACACAACATTAAAATATAATAAAGTGCCATTATAAACTAATTCATTAATTGCTTTTGGCTCCAAAAATGACCTTTTCCACCATAACTTCAAAGAGTAATGTAAGGCCACTTTTTCTCATTCCCATGATTCAAAAATTTTCGTTTTGGTTCCAACGAGCTATGATATTGAGGTGACCAACCAACAACACCAAAAAAAATAACAAACTTAGTGTATTTAGATGAATAATAATAATAATTCACCCATCTTGCAAAAATAATTGAAGAAGCATCAAAATAAAAATATGAAAACACAAAAGTGATCTTGATGATGAAAGATGATGAATGAACTTGACAAGGTGACTTACTATAAATAGACACTCCCTCCAAGATTCTTGGAGACTAAACTAGAAGCTTGAAATAAAAATAGAGAGCATCCTCCAACTCCTCTGACTCAACTAAGATCATTGGAACCAATAGATTGACTTACTATAAATAGTAAGTCCCTCAAATGGAGCCAAAACACACCATAGGCTATTGGAAAGCCTATAACCACACAACTGAGACCCTCAAATACTACTATCAACTCACAAAGGTTGCAATTCTGAATTGACCTGGCCAACTATAGGAACCTACTAAAAATGGCGACATTATAGTCCTCTCTCCCTAAGATTGCTTATCTTGAAGCAATCTTGGAACAAAATGGACATCAGAATCCACCTGGATCCCAAAGGTAGAACTGTGTATGATCCTTATTGTTTACAAGCAAATCCTATAGTACCAACACCCAAATAATGGACATCAACATTAGAATCATCTAAAAACTGACCTGAGGTGCTGATGAAGGAAAAAAATTATCATAACTCAACCCAATTGAAATATCAACTCTATCCACACCTGAGTCTCCATCAAACTGATACTCACACCAAACTACACTATGGAGATCATAAGAACCATATGTACTTGAAACACTACCACCAAATCCATCTTCTCCAAACTATTCTAGGTGTATAGATACTACAAGGGGTCTAATTGTAGCTATCAATCCCATCTGCAAAAGATGGTGCTAACCCATCCCATAACAAATGGCATGAAACTACAGCCAACCCACACTGACATAAAACAAAATCCTCTACCTATGGGTCAAAATAAAAGTGATGAGCACTCCTCACAGTGTAATGTCAATAAAAACTCCCAATTTCTATCAAGGGCTCATTAGTATCAATCTGTGAATTAGAAGATGACTCCAATCTCTAAAACTAACTACTGGTCAAGTAGGATACTTGGCAATCCTCTTAGAAATCCCAACCTCAAAATCCCTGTGGGGAAGCATAGTAGATTAAGTCTCTAAAATATTTACCACCAACCTCTGAATGACATGAGAGCCTCAGATGAGAGTACCCTTAGACTCTCTGCATGAATCCTCCTGCCCATTCAAACTCTCCGAAAGATACTCCATGAAAGAATCTATGTAGTAGAAATTATATGTAGAAGCATCAATCAGCTCCCTTGCCACCCACAATTGATCCCTCTAAAAATGTGTCACTTCCAACTAAGAAATGCTATCAGCTATATGAGATGAAGAAATAGATTCACTTTTGGTAGAAGGAAGAAAATCAACATGAGAGATTGACTCCACTAGTACTCTTACTTCATCTATACCTAATCCACCCATATCTAAAATGGATGTGTCTACCACATCATCATGTCCATCATACCTAATTGTAGAAGAAAACTCACTACCAACCACAATATCTAAATGAACTAGATCTAGGGTTGGTGTGGCCTGAACATGCTCCAACTCTATGGTCACCTCATCCAATTGTGACTATGACTCTTGAAGAGCCAACTGAGTACACTGAAGAGAGTCCACAATCACCTCAATCTCTTGGGTGAGCTCAACCACCACCTCCTCTTTCTCTAACAATGTCTCATAATAGGTGCTACCCCACTCTAGAAGGTAATCCCTATCAATAGTTATGCATCAAGATCCTGATACCCTCTCACAGTGCATGAACCTCTGCTAGAGAAATAGTACTATCACCATGCTCATTAGACATAGGAGCACCCCAACTAGATGTAGCTAGCATTTGATAAACAACATCATGATGTCCAAGAGTTGAAGAAATGTCACTATCACTCACCTTTAGCTGACTGGTCACATGATGTCTTTGTAATCCCTGACTCCTATACAATCTCTTTGTCTCACTAATTGCACTATGATAGGAAACTAAATCAGAATTGCCCACCACAATATCACTCATATGTGTGCCATCATCCATGTACAACTCCTCATCTAAAGAAATGGAAGCCCTCATAATATCAATCTCCTCACATGTCTTAACCTCCACCTCAAATGTAAGATCATGTGAACGTTGATCCTGGGACTCATCAAAAACCTCCTCAGAGTCATCACCCAAAACTTGATAAGGGATATCATACCCAATGTATCTCATAGTATCATCAAATATGTCCATACCATCTACATCTATATCTCCTAACTTCATTGTAGCACCTATATCACAAACATCATAGTTGGGTGACTCCATACATGCCTCGGTCCCACCTGTTGGTGTCTGAAAATGTTACCCATTTCCAATTACCCTGATGAGAAAAAAATGTATCTAGGGGCAGCTAACTCCCATTATTAACACATCCATTCAGACACCAGGCCAACTATAAGGCATGACCCTTCTTCTTCTTCAGGCTCTGCAAAACCTAGGCGGGTGAACCTCTTTAGATCTGACCATGTGACCAGTGTAATAACCATATTCAAGATCTACAAAAGCAGATGAAACCCCTAATTATTCTATGCTTAACCAGGAGATCACAAGCATGAAATAGCTAAGGACATGACTAATGAAATTGGAAAGCTAAGTGTGGGTTATACTTTGAATATCTTTCAACATAAAAGAGAAAATTGACTTAATTATTGAGGAAAGACAGCATGTTCAATATGCAGCAAAACTTTAATGATCCTACAAACGATCAGTACCTTATCCATTGGGAAACCCTACACTCCAGAATTATGCATCCTTGAACATCAATCAACATATAACATATGTTAAGACATTCATGTTCAGTCTATTCACCTTATGAATTAGACAACAATATCCAATATAACCCATACTTTCTCACATTTTTTTAAAAATTGAATCTTCAACCTTGTCTGAAATCACAAGCACTTATATGACTCCTTGAGTCAAAGGCAAGCAAACATCAAACATACAACTGGTCGATTGCAAATAGGTTCAAGATCTTTGTTCTTGAACATATAACATTACAAACTCAATAAGAAAGGACACAGAATTATATTGAAATTCAAAAGAACTTCTGCACATTGTATTTATCTCCTTGAAATAAGTACATTAGGAATGCATAAAACAAGATACAAGATCACACTAGTGTATCAGAACTATTTATGAAATCCATATGCTGTTCATACAAGACATGCTAGGTACGTGGTTTTCACAGCCTGAGCAGAGCTCCAAGAGCTAAAAAACTTTGGAAAACCAACTAATAACCCCCCTCCCCTCTAGCCTTGGGATCTCACTTAAATACTGTGAGATGCAACAAGCTTCAGGCATAGAGAACTGAAAAGTGTCCCTTACAAAAGATATCTTAAGTTTGTAACGACAGAAAGAAGAAAAAATGATTAACAGAACATTATGTAGATCAAATATTCTCCTGTAAGCTCCTTTTCTATTACCACCTTTTGCTAATTTGGCTTTACCACTAATTTTTTGTATGCGCAAATGCTAAGACCGCCCTATTAATGACAAAATCAAATTTGAAGTATATGCACCAACCTAGGCTCGTGGGTTTTGTCATGATGACTACTGAATGAGAGTCATCTTTACTTCCCACTCTTTACTGATCATGCCAGGCTTCAGAAATAACAGAATCATTGCTTAGCATGCAGTACAGAAGCTCGAAAACAATGTGGTTATAAAAAATAACAAAATAGGGATGCTTTGATCCCCAGCCACATCTGTTTCCTTAACCAACTTCTTGCCAAAATCTGCCATCCACTGACACAAAAAGGGGAAACACGCACAAAGAATGAAGAAGACTATACCCAAAGGTATAAAATCTTCCTCACCCTCTTCCAAAACTATGCATAGGGTCCCAAATATTTTTGCTACCCTGGCATCAAACTAAGATACTTTGAAAATTTGTTTAAAAGATGATGTTTCTGCTAAAAAGGTTGCTAGCTTACAAATTCTATTCCTTTTTCTTCTTACCACCTTGGTGTCTTGACTACGACACCTGATTACTGGCTTTCCTCTATCAAAAAACCATACACAGGCATATGAAGCTAACCATTTTCCTTTTCTGAACCATCCTCTAAAAATAAATAAATCATTTGTCAAAGTATCAGTGTCCCAAAACCAACTGCTTCCAACGAACAATCCTTCCACTATCCATACCCTCAGACTTAGTGAAATCTTTAGAAACATCTTTTGAAAAACAAACAATAGGACTGAGAAATGCAGAGACTATGGTATACAATTTTACCTGAAGCCTTTCCTTTTATCTCTGTAACTTCTGGATTTTATCCTTGAGCCAACTACTTGACACTCTTGCCAAATCTACCTTAATCTCAGCAGTAACTTTTTTCGTTCAGAGATGACTCACGAATTTCTACTCACACAAGTTGATATTGGGCAAATCTCACTTGTTACACCCTGTTCTTTACTTTCACACGTGAAGGTTTTCACGTCTCATTAATATGCATGATAATACCACCTTCAATAGTAAAATATGCACCATCGATCTTGAAAATCGTATTCGTTGATACTGTGAGCATGACGGCTTCGAAATCCACTAGGCAAGCTTGTCCAGAAAAACCCAATCAAAATTAGCCATGTGTGCAATTTATCTTTTAGTGGGTGCTTCGCGCGAGAACCGTAGATATGAATTGAATCAATGACCTAAGTCTTCCTCACATGTCACTTATGCGATTGCCTGCATTTTGTAAGCTCCTCACATTTTGAAAATGCGGGCCAACGCCCTCCGTTGATCTAAAGAAGATCAATGGTTGATGAAGAAAATCCTAAACAACCATTGCGCTATGTCTTTATCAAAAAACACATGATATTTCAAAAATGGCATGATTTGGTTAATTGCGATACGGTCCACAATCGTTTCACCCGCATTATAAAATCATATGGAAATAAAACAATGCGGGCAAATGCTAGCCATTGATGTTGGCTTAGATTGACGGTGATTCATAATTTCAATAATAGGCAGCCCATCACAATGATCCTGACTAATGAGAAAATACCTTTTATTGCACATGTTCTGAAAAAACTGACCGCGGCACTCAAAACTTCGGCGCCCATGAGATCGTTACTTCTTCGCACTTTGGTCCCACTGTGCCACGCATCACAAAGTGGCATGCCCACAATATTTATTTGCCTCTCATCTCAAAAATGTGGGTATGCCTCATTCGTTGATCTCACATAGATTGACGATGTTCATAACTTGTCCTCTTTGCTCGTACGAAATCTCCTTGCATCTTCATAAGGGACAGACATCGCTTATGCGCTTGCCAGCATTTTGTAAGTTCCTCGCATTTTGAAAATGCAAGAATGCATGGTCCGTCGATCTAAAAAAGATCTACGATCACCGAGACTTGCATGGTAAGTTTGAACAACAACCTTTTGGATTTAAAAAGGTGTAAACCCTGATTACCTTAAACTTAAAGCAGATTTAATCTAAACATTATTTCAAGTTTGCCTAAGGTTAGAAAGGCATGCCCTGAGCAAGAAAATGAGAAAGGGCTAAAGGATTTCAAAGGATGTGGTGGATTTGTATACTGTAATAGGTTCTTGACTGAGTTTTGCATATTAAATGGGGTAGAAAGCAGATTGAGGATCTTAAGGATCCTAAAAGGACAACCGAGTGCACATTCAATTATGGGCACTCATAGGGCTTAACTTTCTCAAAATTTCAAATGGATACTCAAAATGGGAATGCAATTGTGAGTGCCAACACCACCTAAGGAGAAACTACATCCTATATAGGAGCAACACTATAGTATTTGACATATAAGTTGCCAATAACAACTCCCTCCTCCAGTGAGTCTGGAAAGTCAATGACAACTACATCACCAATTGCCTCTAAACTAAACATAGTGACTACTTTGGGAGCCTCAACCTATTGAAGCTCAATGCTACTATCCATCATGAGCATATGCACATGTCCCTATGAAATTAGTCCATCATTAATACTGTGACTAGGAATAGTAGGTACCATACTAAATGAAGAAACATAAACATTATGGACACCTATCAGGGAAAACTCAATCTTCCTTCCCTGTAGCCTTGATGTTAGCCTTCTAAAGGCATAAACCATATACCTCATTGCCCCCTCAACTATCATTGGATTTGACAAGCTCTCCGCCAACCTCTATTAATGAAGCTTAAATTTCTCCATACTCTCTTACAAAGCATTCATTTTTATGCTAACTTCCTCATTACTCCATTGAATTCTAGGACTACCAGTTCTATGTCTGTCCATAGTTAGAGAAATTAAAGTGTTGCTGTTGAAAATTTGATTGAAAAGCTCATTGTTGTTGAAGATCAAAGAGGGAGATTTTTGTAAAAGAATGTTTTCAATCATTTTTTTGTCATTGATGTCAAACTTGCTATTTGTAGGGATGATATTTTCTTATAAGATCCAAGTACTATCACTTAATTGATTGATGAAGAGGATTTGATCAACAAGATGTAACAAGAGCACCTAAGGAAAAGGTTGAGTTATGATGTTGTAATAAAGTGCAAGGATTAGTTAAGACAATGGTTAAGTAATGTATTGATGACATACTCAAATATACAGAGGTTGGTCACACTTAGAATTATTGGAGGAAGAAGTTATAACAAGGTTGACTACAAAGCTTAAACTAAAATCATAAGTGGGTGCCGAGCAAGTTAGTTAAAGTCCAACAAATTTTCAATAGAAGCCAAGTAATAGACAATTCTTGTGTGTATTGAGTGAAGATTAGGTGCCGAGCATTAGAAAATTTTTAGTTGGTGCCGAGTGATCTTCAAGTGTCGAGCATCAGGAAAAACACAATTGATGTTGAGTAACACAGTATGTGTTGAGCACCAGTATTTCAATAGTGCCGAGCTGCTACATTATTTCAAATGATGAAGATTTTCCAAATCTAAGATGACATAGTGGTTAAATTGAATTTTGTGAATGAGTTGGAAGATAAGGATGATGAGTTGTTGGCACAAAATCCTATGCAAACTATTTTTGGGTGAATTCTAAAGGATTATTCAAGAAGTTTCCAGAGGAAACATAATATGGGTTAGATGTAATGAATCCTACCTAATCCATGCAAATTGAAATTGAAAAATGGAAGAACCGAGTAGGAAAAGGTACTCCAAGACTTCTATTTAAGAAGTCATAGACCAAGAAGCAAAGAGCTGCTAATACTATTGCTATTGAAGAGCCAAATCTACAAAATGGTTAGAAGGGTGTCAAGGAGGAGACATCTAGGAGAAGGAAGAGCATAGAGGTTATTCTTCTATGAGTGGTCATGAAGAGATGATTGCACTGGTACATTGACTGTGGAGACTGAAGGTGACAAAGCTTGAAAGAAGGGCAAGTTGTCAAGAGTTGCAGAGATTGAAGGCCAAGCAAGGGTATGAGCTGAGATTTGATCTGAGATTTGCAAGATAAGTTGTATGTTGTAGTGAGGTCAAGATTTTCTAATACTCTCTAGCAATTGTATTAGATATGAAAATCCTATGAACTTAGGTTGGCCTAACAACCATTTGTAAATCCTTTAACAAGGTGGCATTCCAAGTGAATGTCCTAAAGTCCTCTAACCAGGCCCACTTCTAATAGAGTGGTTAAAGTCTCTAACAAGGTCACATTTAATAGTGTGTTGTAAGCCTTTAATAGGGAAAACCTTTCATAGGGCATCACTTCAAAAGAGTGAGAATTGAGTAGCATGTTACTAGTAGTTTTTCCCAAATTGGGTTTCCATGTAAATCACTGTCATGTGTTGATTTCTTTTGTGTTATACTTGCATGTTGATTTATAGTAACTTGCTGATTAGATAAGTTAAAGCTTGGAAGAATATATGGTTGAATGGATCCACTATACTTAGTGAAAAGTTTGAATAGGACATCTAGACCTTGAATAACTAATTCACCCCTCCACTCTCTTAGTTATTCTAAAGAATTTCTAACAATTGGTATCAGAGCCATTTGCTGATTTAGCTTGAAGGTACTAGAAGTAGAAAGATCAAGATGTCTAAGAGAGAAGTTCCCAAGCTCAACAAAGAAAACTTTGCTGCATGGCAGAGTTTGATAAAACTGCACCATGGATCAATAGGTAACTATGCAAAAACCTCAATTTGAATAGAACATGTAACTCCAACAAGACCTCTTACTGCAAATGATTTGAATAAAAAGAAGGAGCATAACCAAGCAATGTTGGAGATTGCCTCTGCACTCAGCTATGCAGAATATGATGACATCAAATATTGTGACACTACATTCAAGATGTGGAAAACCTTATCAAAAATCTATGGAGGAGATCAAAATGTCTAGAGAGCAAAGAGAGAAAGTCTAACAGGAAAGTTTGATGACATGAAGATGGAGGAAGGTGAAAATGCTACTCAGTATGTTGTAAGAATGAAAGAAGTGGCGAGTCTAATAAGAAGTCTAGGTGGACAATTGGAAGAAGAAACATCCATCAAAAAATACTTAAGAACTCTACTTCCTATCTATGCTATTAGAGTTTCAGCCATCCAAGAGCTGAGGTGTGTACAAGGGAACACACTAACCTTTGAAAGAATAGTTGGAAGACTTGCTACATTTGAGCTATCCAATTTTGACAACTACAAACCTAAGAACCTTGAATCTACTTTCAAGGCCAAGATGACAATAAAAGATACTAAGGAGGATACATCAAACAAGAAAAGAAGAAAAGGAAAACATGCATCCAGTGATAGCAACACAGATGAGGAAGATGTGGAATAGTTAGAAGCACTAATAGCTAGGAGATTTTATAGAGGTAAAGGAAAATTCAAAGGTAAGCTCCCTATCATATGTTTCAATTGCAATGAAGAGGGTCATATAGCTGCAAGATGTCCATAGAAGAAGAACTATAAAGAAGGAAACAAGTACAAGAACAAAAGAGAAGATGAAAACAAAGATTACAAGGAGAAAGGCAAGAGATGCTACATTGTTGAAGAAGATTCTAATCAGAATGATGATGAAGTAGTCTATGTAGCCATGAAGGATGAATTAGACAAAGATGAAGATGAAGCAACATCATTGGTTACCTGTGTGAACAAGAATGACAAGTGGATCATAGATAGTGGATGCTCACATCACATGACAGGAGATAAAAGTGAGTTCATTACCTTTACTCAATATGATGGAAATAGTGTTAGATTTGGTAATGATGCCCCATGTCAAATCAAAGGAAAAGGCTCTATAAAACTTATAGAGAAAATTTCATGTGATAATGCATACTATGTTGAAGGATTGAACTACAAATTGTTGAGTGTATCACAGTTAGGCAATGTAGGATGCAAAGTTGAATTTGGAAACAAAACTGCCAAGATCTATGACACTGATGGAAATTTGATAGGAAAAGGTGAACAAAGTAAGAGTAATCTATTTTAATTAGATATGGAAGATGAAAAATGTCTTCTTGTTAGACATGATGATGTGTGGTTGTGGCATAAAAGGCTGTATCATGTTAACTTTGATAATTTGATTAGCATTAGCAAGAAAAAAGAAAGTCATAGGGTTGCCCAAGTTGAAGAAAAATAAAAAAAAATGAGCAAACAATGTCAACTAGGAAAGATGATTAAGTTTAGTTTCAAAAGAAAAACATAAACTTCCAAAGAAGTACTAAAGTTAGTCTATATAGACTTATGTGGCCCAATAGAAGTGCAAAGCTACCTAGGAGATAGATACATAATGCTATCTATAGATGATTATTCCAGGATGATGACTGCTATGTTCTTAAAGAAAAATTTTGATGCATTCCAAATGTTGAAGTAGTATTTGGCAGGAATTGAGAAGGAAATAGGAAAGAACTTGAAATGCCTAAGGTCAGACAGAGGAGGTGAGTTCACATCAAGAGAGTTTGAAATATTCTGCATTGACAAAGGTATAAAAAGGAAAACATCAACATCAAGAAATCCACCACAAAATGGTAATGCTGAAAGGAGGAATAGGTCATTGATTGACTATGCTAGAACCTTAATGATGGAGAAAAATGTTGCACTAAAGTACTGGAGAGAAGCTGTAAGTACTACAATCTACACACTGAATAGAGTTCAAGTCAAGAAAGGTACAAATACAACACGTTTTGAATTATGGTATGGTAATTCACCTAATGTTAAACATTTCAAAGTATTTAATTGTAAATGCTATATCCTAAAAGATACAAGAAATGGAAAGTTTGATGCAAAAAGTGATGAAGGAATATTCCTTGGATACTCCACTAGAAGTAAGGTATATAAGTGTTTGAATGTTAATACTAAAAAAGTTGTGGAGAGTACAAATGTAAATTTTAATGAGCATGCAGAAGTTCAGATTGATAAGTCAAAACAAACAGAGGATTACAGATCCTTTGTATACTTCTATGAAGGAATGATAGTTGAAGACAATGCTGCAAATCAAGTTCGGAATCAACAATAAAATTTAGTATCTTCCAAGTCTCATCCTGTGAACGCTAAGCTGCATTCAGAAGCTAAGCTACAGAATGTAGAAATTGCACATTCTAATTCTAAAAAATAGTATGCAAGAAAGGAATGATGAAATGCTAGATGAAGAAGAATGAAATGACTCTAAAGTTGAAGGATCAAACATGGAATGAAGGATTGAACCTAGATTAGCCAAGTATGTAAGAAAACATCACCCTACAGATCAAATCATTGGAGGCAAGGATGCAAGACTGATGACAAGGGATACTCTCAGGAGTGAATCATGTCCGCTAAGCAAGGTTTAACCTAAAATAGTAAAAGATGCACTACAAGATGATGACTGGTATAAAGCCATGGAAGAAGAGATACATCAGATTGAGAAAAAAAAACACGGTCTCTAGTTCCTAGACCAATTGATAAGAATGTGATTGGTAGAAAATGGGTGTTTAGAAAAAAACTTGATGAGAATTGTGAGATAACAAGAAACAAAGCTAGACTAGCTTGTAAAGGCTATGCACAAGAAGGACTAGATTATGGAGGGACATTTTCCCCTGTTGCAAGAATGGAAGGAGTAAGAACATTACTTGCATATGGTACATATAAAAGTTTCAAAGTGTGCCAAATGGATGTGAAGTCTACTTTTTTGAATGGTATACTGGAAGAGAAAGTCTACATAGAACAACCAAAGGGATTTGTTGATAAGAAGAACAAGGACATGGTGTGCAAGCTATACAAAGCACTTTATAGATTGAAGCAAACACCTAGAGCATGGTATCAGAGGTTGCACAAATATTGTAGCTCAATTCCTGAATACAACTTGACATTCATTGTATGTGACACAACAGTCATTGAAACAAGTTATTGATTTGCAATTTGATTTAAAACATCTTCATCAATAGATATACCTTTATAAAAGTAAACAAAAGATTTGTATTTCTCTAGTTCCTTCATAGGTTTAGCCTCATGCACCTCTATATATTCATCAAATTTAACATTTGCACTTTCCACAACTTTGTTAGTGTTAGTATTTATACACTTATAATATTTACTTCTTGTCAAATAGCCAAGGAATATACCTTCTTCACTTTTTGCATCTAATTTACCATTCCTAAAATCTTTGAGAATATAACACTTTCTTCTAAATATCTTAAAATATTTTACATTCAACGAGTATCCATACCATAGTTCAAAAGGTGTGTAATGAGTACCTTTCTTGACTTGCACATGGTTCAAGGTATAGATAGTTGTACTTAAAACCTCTCTCAAGTATTTCAAAGAAAAATTATTCTCCATCATGAGTGTCCTAGCACAGTCCATTACAGATCTATTCCTCCTTTTAGCAACTCCATTTTTGGAGGGGTCCTAGGTACAGATGTTTGTCTTTTGATTCCTCTATCATTATAAAACATCTCAAACTCATTTAATGTAAATTATCCTCCTTTGTTAAATCTCAAACATTTTAGGCTTTTACTTGTTTCCTTTTCAACTCTTGCTAAGTACCACTTAAACATTTGGAAAGCATCAGATTTATGTTTTAGAAACATAACTATCATCATCCTAGAATAATCATCAACAAATAGAATAATGTACTTATCACCTTTGTAGCTTTGCACATCAATTGGTCCACACAAGTCAATATGAACAATCTCAAAAATACCTTTAGAGGTGTGAGTCTTACTCTTAAAAATAGACTTTATCATTTTTCTTAACTAAAATTGTTTGCAAATTATATTGTCAGGTTTCTTCAACTTAGGCAAACCTCTGACTCTTCTCATGTTACTAATACTAAACAAGTTATGAAAATTCACATGAAAAAACCTCTTATGCCATAACCACACATCATCAAATTCTACAACTAGACAAGTAGCATCATTCATATCAAGGTACAATAGATTACCTCTAGTTTGATCACCTTTTCCAATATGTTTTCCATCAGTATCAGGGATAACTTTAAGAAACGCCTCCTGAGAAACATATGTAAAATGTTGGTGAATTCAACATTAAATATGCAGGAAAAATTTCTAATTGAAGGCAATTTTTTCATTCGAGGGAAGGGAGAAAATTATTTTCTATTTGCAGAATTTTCCTTTCTATATCAAAATTTACTAATAACTGTGGCAAATTAATTAATTTTTTGATATAAAAATAAATGTAGGAAATTTTTTTGTTGGTCATGGACATTTTTGTAATGTAAGAGGCAAATTAATTCTTTCATATAACACAAAATTTTAATATAGTTGGCTAATATGTCAATTTCCAAAGAAAGATTATTTAATTTTTTGGTGAATTTATAGAGTCACAAGTGGTCCATGGCCCACATGTGAAGTGTACACTATACAGTGTACTTGTAGTATGTCAATCCATTAAGATTTAATTAATAATGCATCCTTTTTTTATTTTCAACTTGATTGTCATCACTTTTCATGCTGTCATTTTTATGGTGAAAGGAATTAATTTGGACCGTCAATGTAATATAGATCAATGGCTTCAACTCTAGTTTAGGCCTAATTTTAAATGACATACCATAAAGTCTAGATCTTCCCAAAATTAGGACATGTGTCTCAAAGACCAAAACATAAAATAGTTGGCTAAACGGGTGTAGTTGGAGACACACATCAGTAAAATGGTAGGTGATGCTCAACTTGAGGGAAGATATTATTTTATTTTAAGAGAGAAATAACATTGTCCAATAAGGAAATATTAGTGAAAGACTGGCAAATTTTTTAAAATAATTATGTTCTAAATGTAGATTACATTGGCAATTGGATTGGGATTTGGGACCAATTATGTGTGAACTAATGAATGATTAGCCTAGGATTTGGATCTAAATTATTTAATTTCTTGGCAACATGGTTGACTCCATATGTAGGTTTTATTTTCCAAATTGTGATTTCCCAAAGAGATGGAATCTTAGCTATATTGTTCTCAAACTCAACCTTGCAACTTGAACTATTTAGTTTTGACACACTTAGAAAATTGTAGTTAAGTCCTTCAACATAACAAGCATTATCACATAAAATATTTTCTATGAGTTTGATAGATCCTTTTCCTTTTATCAGACAAGGTGCATCATTACCAAACCTTATACTATTTCCTTCATAATAATTCAATGTAATGAACTTACTTTTATCTCCAGTCATGTGATGTGAACACCTACTATCAATGATCCATCTTTCATTCTTATTTACACAAGAGACTAGCGTAGTTGCCTCATCCTCATTAGAATAATCCTTAATTGCAACATACACCACTTCATCATCATGATTGTAAGATCCATCTTTGGTTTCCTCTTCTACAATGTAGCAAGACTTCTTGCATTTTTCTTTGTAATCTTTGTTGTCCTCATCTCTTCTACTTATTTATTTTTCATCACTTCCATTTTTCTTCTTTTCTAGACGTCTAGCAGCAATATGACCAACCTCATTGCAATTAAAAAAAATGATAGGTAACTTACCTTTGAATTTGCCTTTACCTCTGTGAAATCTCCTTGCTAGTAATGATCCAAGTTGTTCTACATCCTCCTCATCTATATCAATGTCACTAGAAAGATATTTTACCTTTTTTTTCTTCTCAATATGTTCCTTCAATGATAGCTTAGCTTTGAAAGAAGATTTAACATTGTCAGATTTGAAGTTATCAAAATTAGATAGCTCAAAAGTAGCGAGCCTACCTACCAAACCTTCAAGAGTCAAATTAGAACTTGGGATACATCTCAGTTCTTATATTTCAAAAACTCTAATAGCATAGATGGGAAGCAATGTTATCAATACTTTACTCAATATAGTATCATCATCTATCTTACCAATACTCTTATAGCATTAACAATATATTTTATTCTAGATCAATATTGAGCAACATTCCCACCTTCTTTCATCCTCATATTATCAAACTTACCTCTAAGACTGTCAAATTTGGCTCTTAAAATATTTGTGTCTCCTTTATAAATGGTGTGAAGAGCATCCACATCTTCTTTTCACTATCACAACCCTTGATGTCATCGAACTCAGAATAACTTAGGGCAGAGGCAATCTCCAATATTGCCTAGTTGTGCTCTTTCTTCTTTTTTAGATCTTCGGTAGTTAGGGCTGCAGCAGGATCAACATGATCAGTGATGATGGTAGATTGTGCATGGTCTCTAAGACCTCTTAGGTGTCACTTCATAAGAATTTTCCATGTAGGAAATTTGTCCTTATTAAGCTTGGGTACCTCTTTTTTTGACATCTTGATCTTTTGCTTCTAGTACCTTCAAACTAGTCCTCTTAAGAAGATGGCTCTAATACCTATTTTTGGATTTCTCTAGAATAAATGAGAGGGGGGTGAGTCAATTATCCAAGGTCAAAATGTAAAAATAAAACTTTTCACAAATTAGTGAACCCATATCCATCTAACATATTCATTCATGCATCCATTAGATCATACAATCACTTAAACTTGTAGATTAATGTACTAGGTCAAAACAATTTTGTAAAAATGTAAACATGAAACATAAAAGATTCAATATCTCATTTGACACTAGGATTTTATGTGGAAACCCAATTTGGAAAAAAACTCTAGTAACATGTTACTCATTCTCACTCTTCTGAAGTGATGCCCTATGAAAGGCCAACTTTGTTAAAGGTTACAATACACACTGTTAAATGTGAGCTGGTTAGAGGATTTCAATCACCGTATTGGGAGTGAGCCTTGTTAGAGGATTTTAGATCATTCACTTGGAATGTCACTTGGTTAAAAGATTTACAAATGATTGTTAGGTCAACCTTAATCCAAAGGATTTACCATAGACTGGTACAATGATTAGAAAGTAATAGTAAGGATTGATCTAATAACAAATTCAACTCACTTTATAGATTATAGATCTATGTTCTTGTCCTTCATTTTTCTTGGCTTTCACACACTTAGCCCTGATAGCTTGTTCATCCTTCAAGCATTCATACTCTTAAGCCTTCTTTCTTTTCTTTCCAATAGTAGTCTCTTCTGTTCAGTAACTGAATGAAGCAATACCTTTGATTTCTTTTTTAACTTAGATTCTTGAACATGACCAACCTTTCTTCTAAAAAACCATCTCTATAAATAGAAAATTTTCATTCAACGTCTATCATCCATTTTAGGGTTAGGTAGGATTTAATGAATCTACCCATCTTTTCATTTGAGTCCATTGTAGAAACTTCTTCTTTAATCCTCTTTGAATTCACCTCAAAATGGTTTACCATGAATTCCGTACCACCAACTCATCATATTTATCTTCCACATGCTTCAAAAAATTCAAGAAAACAAAATAGTCAGCTCAAATTTGTAAAATATACAATTTAAAATGAATACTAGCACTTGACATTAATATGTTCTCACTTGGCTTCCAATCTTTTCTTCTACTTGTCTTCAACTAGAGCACTTGGAAAACACTAAATTTTTACTAGTGCTCGTCATCAACTAAACTTTACTTGGCTTACACTATATCACTGGACGTACACTAAACTTTCACATTGCTCAGCTCCAACTAATTTTCAGCTCGACTTGCACTAACTTTGCTTGGCACCTATTGTCCACTCGATCAAGCTTGGCAGACTCAATTCTTCTTACTTGTTCTTCTAGACTTAGTCAATGTATCCAACCTTTGTAGCCTTAAGTAGATATTCAATACACTATAACATCACTATCTTAACTAAACTTTGTACTCCTTTTTCTTACCATAACTCAACCTTTCCTCTAGGTGCTTTTGTTATCTCATTTGATCAAAACGTACTCATCAATCAAACAAATAATAGTACTCAAATCAAGTAGTCACCTTACCAACAAGTAGTAGGTTTGACATCAGTGATAGAACAATGATTGAAACACATTGTTATACTTATGCCAATCTATTTTCAACAACATATAGACATTAGATATCACTTCATTAGAAATTGTGTACAATGGGGGGTTGTTAAGCTATAACACATACCTATAGAGGAGCAGGTAGCAAAAATTCTAACTAAGGCATTGGTGAAGGAAAAATTTATATTCTTTAGAGATAAGTTGGGTGTTATGAAAAATATCTTCCTTGCTAAGAGGGAGTGTTAGCTAGTGTAGATTGGACAACTATTTGTCCACATGCTAATATTTAGAAACTAAATAATTTGTTAGAGTAGGGATAATTATTTATTAAATAATTGACTCATTTTAGAAGAAGCTAGAAACCAACTTGGTTATGATTGTTAAGTTGATTCTAATCTTGACCTTCAATTGAGAATAAATCTCAGCCATTAGTTTTCCAACAGGAGTAGTATATAAGGGGGTCAGGGGGTATTTGGACAATAAAATTTGGAGAAGCATTTGTAGTGTTAGCAATGAATTTTTAGTAATATAAAATGGTCTTGTAGTGTTAAAAAGGGTGAAATGATAGTGTTGTAGTTAGCAGTGGGGAATATCAACAAGAGAAATTGGGAGGTTGTTAGAGTTCTGCTGATAAGAGGCAAGGAATTTTGTATCTCTTGATTTGCTAAAGTATAATATAATTCCTCATCCATAGAATTGGTTTTCTCTTAGGGGCTTTTCCATGGACAATTTGTCCAAAACTATTATGTGAATTGTGTTTCTTATTTCTTTCTATATTTTTTTGGTGAAGTTGTAATTGTGTTATTTTTTGATATTAGTTGTGAATTTATTTTTGGCATTTTAATAATAATTTAAGATATGGGATTAATAATTAGTGACTGCAATAATAATTTTCATAGAAAATTGCAAGTACAATTATGAACAGATCTTAAACCTTCTAATCATAACTAGGGCAAGAGAAACTTATCATTGCAGTAATACTTGATATGAGATATCTGATTTGACATTCTCACACTACTACATTTGGGCCTGAATTGCAACGATGATTCATTGCAATTACGATAGTAACTCATTGTCCAATTGACATTAATCATAATTGGCTCTTGTTAGATGGGCATCAGACTTTTTCTATCACAAGTTGTGATGGCAAGTATGATCATCATAATTGAGATGTCTACAAGTGTCATAAATTGGGCTACCATTCTGGCAAACCGTTCATTTTCACTGTAAGAATTATGATAGAAATCTATCAAAGACATGATCACAATATTGATGTCTATGCAATAGAAATGCTATGGGTCCTATGATAAGCCATCAAAAACCTCTATTGCAATTGGGATAGGCATGTGGCAAGAATGTTGTAGGATCCATGACCAACTATCACAATTGCAATGACGTGTTGTATTAATAAAAAAAATTAGCGGCAAACATTTAATAGCTATGATGCAATCATAGGTTAATATTGAGCTTCACTTAGGTTCAAGAATAGTTTAATATTCTCTACTAATGATGGACAACCACATGAAGGTGAAAGCTCATTTGGCCCCACCCCCCAAAATCTAAATTCCTTGTGAACATCTAAAATCTTTAAGAAATGATCAATGTTTAAAGTTCAAAAAAGGGTTCCAGTCCAGAAAAAGTAACATCATTTTCCCATCTTTTGGTGCATGTCATTTTTTTGTCACATCCAAAATAAGATTATGCCACTCTAAATAGGGAATTCACATGTAACTATATTCAAATGCATGGACATCACACTAGTAAATTTGGACCTACTTTTTACATCAAAAACTACCATCACTAAACTGGAGTCAAAAGTTTGATGAACAAGATGGGTGTCGATATATCGATGACCAAAACTATCAAAAATTATTGCCATCATTGTCCCATGGCATGTCAAACTATTGACAACTACGAGAGATGGTTTGACAAGTATTCCAAATCATCAACGACAAGACGAGTCAAACTATCGATGACTTGGAGATATATTTTGATGAGTTTTTCATACTCTCAATGGTAGGACATGTTGAAATAGAGATTACTAGTAGAGATGTTTCAACAGGTTGCTTATACCGTCAATGATAATAAACATCAAAATAGTGATGGTAGTAAGAGTTTAAAAAAGATGTAGTAGCAATAAGAATTCTATAAAATAATTGCTGCCAAAGACTACACATTAGACATCATTTGTTAAGCATGGCTTGAATCTTTAGTCTAAGCATGTTGGTTTTTCCATTTACGAAGAGCTGCTATTGATAAACAAAAGGTTGCATGAAGAAGACTTGCAACCCAAAATCACACTCCATATCAAACTATTAAAGGAGAATGGTAATCATTCCAAAGAATCATTAATTACTTAGGCTTTCTTATACATCCAATAGTGGTGAGTTTTGAACACATTTTTAATGTAGCATGTCAATCATCAATATATGTGAATAATGCACATGCTGGCAATAAATTACAAGATTGAATTAGAGAAATATGACAACATAAGGCCATTTATGTCAAAGTATATCAAAGAGGGCTTTGAATATGAGAGCGCTCTTAAAAAATGACAGTGGCAAGTTACTTCGTAGGGTCATTCCATGACAAAAAATCAAATGTTTTCATGACATACACCATGACCATTGTGGCAAACAGAAAATGAACATCATTATTTATCATTGCCACTGGTTATGACAATAACTACAATAAAGTAATGATGCACACTTTTTGCATACTAACAAAGGCATGCTATTGTCTTCACAAATTGTAGAATTCTTGACCTTTTTCTCTCAATATAAACATGACCTTTTCCATGATATATTTTAAGGAGCTTGGAGAGAACAGGGATCTCAGGGTTTCTTTTTTATTTTTGGAAAAATAAGGATGATAATAAATTAAAACCTAGAAGAAACTCTTGGTATCAACTAAATAAACTCTATGGTCTGTGATGCCTAATTCTTTTATACCCCTCTAATCTTGGAGTAATCTTTCATCCTACAATCTACATTCATTCACCTTCATTAATCTTGTACAAATTCATAGCTCATACTTGTAGAGAGTCTCATAAGATATTGACAGTAACAAAGATAGTATAAGAAACATGAAGCTATTAAATTAGAAGATTAATATACCTTAATATTGAAAATCAAATACTTTCTCCTCCTTGGTGGACAAGTGTGATACACAATCTATTGCGAGAGTAGCTCCATGTCTGCATACAACTTATAGAGAAAGCAACATGTTGTAATTCATAGTACTTATGTTAAGGCCATTTTAAGGCATCCACTTGGAACCTGCTATGTTCACCCACTAAAAGTAAGTACCATGTTGGAGAGTTCAAAGTTCAAGCATCCCCATGATCTACAATAATGACAATAATGCATGTGAGAGTCAATAATGACATGATACAAGAATAAGTTGTTACTAAAATGCTTTTAATAAATCTTTAGTTTGACCTTCACTTGGTTTTGAGAATCCTTTCATATTCTCTACTTAATAGGAAGAACCATGTGAAGGTGGATGCTCATTTGGCCTCCCCCCCCTATAATCACTCTAAATTCTCATTAACAACTAAGTACATATTTCATTCATTTTGTTTAGAAGTATATTATTGAATCATTATAATCACATAACATACATTAACATTGTTGGAAATATTCAAGGTATAATAGGTTACTAAGAGGGGAGGGGTGAATTAGTAACAATAAAACTTTTAAGTCAATTCAGAATAACCATATACAACATTTACTCATCTAGCCTGCTGCATAAAAGAACTATTAACCATATATGCACAGAGATTTGGTGACCCAGAAACCTTCCAAAATAGAAAGTAAAATTGGGGTGGGGATGATACCTACAAAGCTTCATTACTGCAGTATGAAGTTGGCCGGTTAAGGCTTGCAATGATCACTTCTGGTGATTTTCCCTGTTAGGAGCATAAACGATTGCTAGATCCGCCTTGTTAGAGGATTTACAAACATACTTTACAAGTATGCACTCTATTAGGAGATTTGAATAAAGATGGTTAAGTCTACCTTGTTAAAGGATTTAAAAGAATGATTCACCTATTAGGATGAACCAACAGATCAACTTACAACTTTGACTGGATTCTTTATTGTAGATCACCTTCTGTGATTGATGATATCATTTTTGCTCCTTGTAGACCTTGCTGAGTATTCTTTATTGCTGATGAATTCACATATCATATCTTATGTCCCTCTTTTGTGAAATATTCTATCTCTTGTATGTCTTCCTTGTATCTATCTATTGAATGATATAATACATTACATTTATATACCATTCCAATAATTATTCATGCAAGGTTGGCCAAACACAAGTAAACAAAATATAACTGAGTCGGCCAAATAGTAAAATAAACTTGAGTTCTTCAGACAGACTTGATGACCTTCTGATATGTGGCATCCACTACGTTACTCGGCATCGTCATGCACTCGGTAGAGGTAGGGGCTCAGTTCATACTAGTCATATAACATTTCCTGAAACTTGGTAACCATTGGTGACTCGGTAGATATAGTGTCACTCGGTAGAAACTAACTTCTTCGTTAACCTCCTGAGCTCGGTTATCACTGAGTCCTTCTTCACTCGATCATCATTGAGTGCTTCCTCACTTAGTTAATACTGAGTGCATCTTTACTCAGTTAATACTAAGTGCAACTTCACTCGATTAAAACTAAGTGTTTCTTCACTCGGTTAGAACTGTGTCTTCGATGCTCGATTTGAACTGTGTCTGCAGTGCTCGATTTGAACTGTGAGATGAGTGTTGTCACTAATGGAAAATAACTTTATGCCAACAATCTCCCCCTTTGGCATTAGTGACAAAAACAATTATGATTCAAAGTTAATGTGCAAAAATTGACATACAGTTCTAAATTTTCAAAATTGATCTTTGCAAGTCTTATTACACATATCTTTCTTACATGTATCTCCCCCATACAATATGCACAATATTTACAAGTCATTACACATATCTCTTGCACAATTATCTCTTTGAGTGTGCTATCTCCCCCTTTTTGACAATAATGCCAAATTAAACAATATATATTTACACAGAGATTCCAAAATGAGAGATAAACTCAGAATGTACCTTGAGAATAAGAGCCAATGTCTTATCCCAATTTTCTTGCAAAATTTTGCTAGTGGAGAGTGCTATTTGAACTTCTGCAGAGAGTTCAATCATATGATCTCCAATTGAGAAGTTTTTGTCATGAATCAATGTTTTGGAATGGGCAATATGCTTCTACATTGTGTCCATGATAGGAAGGATCATATTTTGGATGTCAATCAGAGTACACCTTATCCTTGCTTCCTCTCTCAATAATTCTGCTTGTTTCTCTGACAAAAATCTTATTCTGAGATGATGGGATAAACTTGAACTGTGGTCAAGTTGCAACATTTGGGCACTGACCTTCATATCCTCATCAATTTTATTCAACTTTTCTTTGATTTCCTTAGTATACTTAGTAACATCACAAAGTTTTCCAAAAAGTGAAGTTATATTATTAAAAGAATGTTCAGAATTACTCAAAATTGTAGACAATTCTACCTGTTTTAATGCAATATGTTGAGCAATGTGCTCAAGCACCTTATTGTCAAATTTCTTCTCTGCCTTTTCAATCAATTTTTATTGGCCGGAGGTATCCTCATTGAATTTATATACAGCCTCTTCTAACTAAATCAAAATGTGTTGAGTAGAATCTACTTCAACACCTATAGCCTCTGTTAGAATATTCTTAGCACTTTCAATAATACTATATTCCTGGTCTCTCTCATGCCTCAGTTGTTTTTGTCTGGCCTTCTAATCTAATAGCTGACTGATCATTCTCATTTCATCGACTAATGCAGTATCCAGATCTATCTTAGGAATGAAAATGTCCTTATCCAAGTCTATTTCCTCATCCACTGCCTTGCTGGAAAACATGTATCTCTTTGCTTTTCCTGCAGCGACTTCACCTTTTTCCTATGAAAATTGAAACAATAGTTGATGAGGCTAGACTGGCTGACAAAACTGGAAAAGGACTAACTAGAGGAAGACTGAGAGAAGTGCTAATAGTATCAAAAATTGATGTTCCTCCCAAGATTGATGTACAGGTTGGAATGGGAGAACTAACAGATGCAAAAATTGGAGCAGATGAAATTGTCAAAATTGAAGTACTAGTGGGTACATTTACTATACACTCTGCAGTAGAAGTTGATATGCTTGATGAACTTACTGCTGTAGCTGATGATGACTCGATCAATGAAGATGGCTGCAGCTCGGTTGATGAAATGGTAAACACTTGCATAGATGGTACCCGGAGCTGAGAGGAGACAAGTGAAGATTGAGCAATTGATGAAGCTGTTGTGCACACAATCTCACCAGTAGAAGCTATCTCCACAGTTGATGTAGCTGCTTTAGGTGGAGAGTGAGGAAGAGATGTAATGACTTTGGCTGCAATTTTTACAGGATCATCTTCCTCCTTAGCTTGTTTATCTTCTTCTTCCTCCATTTCATCTTCCTTGTCTTCTTCCTCAACATTTATCATCATTGAATGTAGATCCCCTGGAATATCTTCAATATCATCATCATCACTGCTGTCATTGTCCTTGATTTCAACAATATCCTCACTGGATTTATGTAGATGATAGATACATTTCCACATTTTTGTTGCATCATTTATAACATGCTCAATGTCTTTGATTAGTATCAAACAAGTGTGGAATCTAATCATCATATTACCTTCATGATCTTTTAGTGATTTCTTCACTTCTGCATCAGTGAGACTCGGCAGGAGATTTTTCAGGGTTTACTCAAAGATATAATTGATAGTCTTGATTGCAATTTCCCATCTTGGTTGCAACCTCTCCAATAGCTCTTTAGGGATTTGAGAGGCAATCTCATCTAGAGAGTATTTCCATCTTCCCATTTTACTCAATACCAGTTCCTCAATCTACATTTTCTCCTATTCTGTTCTTGTTTCAAACTTCAATGCTTTTAAGTTTGTGAAGCTAGTACCTTCTTCTAATTGCTTCAACCTTGCCTCAAATGTGAGTGGAGGCTTGACAAGTACAGGTTCCTTCTTCCCCTGTCTGGTTCTCCTGGAGAAGACTGCAATAGCTTGCTTTTTAGGTTTGGTGATAATCACCTTACCTTTCTTCCGTTGACGGTCCTCTACTTTTTCTGACTCGGTTTCCTCTTCTTCTTCATCATCTTCTCCTTTCCCTTCAGTAATCATTAGAGGACCAAGTTCTATTTTTAGCTTTGCAATCTTCCTCTTTCCTTTGCTAATGACCTGAGGGATTTTGATTTGAAGCTCATTTCTGGCCTTAGCTTCATCATTAGTTCCAAAGATTGGTTGCTTTTGGTCTACTGGTTCATTCACTAGTGCTTCTATGATATTTTTGGTTTCATCAATATTGATCTCATAAGGAGGAGGTTTCATCCATGCAACTCAGGGCTTGACTGCCTGTATGTATACTTTGTCACAATCTACCATAAAACATACATCTTCTTTGTATTCCTCAACCAATTTGGGTGGAATCTGGAACCTATTGTTCATTCTTTCCTTAAAATATTCAAAGTAATTATCCAAAACACTGTCAAAATTTTCACCTAACTCTGTAATGAACTCATTTATTTGATAAAGAACGAGAATATCTTTTCTCCATACTACTGATCCTTTTGATGGAAAAGACTTTTGAATATAGAAAAATAAAAAGATCAAAAGTGAACCAAATTTGTAGGAGTTGTTCTTTGAAGTCCTTATGCTTTCCATATTTTTATTAAATTGAGACAAAAACAATTCAAATAGATCAAACTCAACATTCTTCTTTACTATCTTATATGCTAAATCTACTGCTTCACAAGGTACACTGTTTGGACGACTCGAATTGTAAATTTTATGAGCAATGACATGAATACCAAATCTTAGTTCAACGTCAGCTACTGTACTGAGCTTAAGTCCTCGACCATCCCATTCTGCTTGGGTTAGCCTTTGCAATTCTTCCTGACCTAGGGTTTTGGTAGACTTAGCTTTGCTCAACATGGGAAGGCCAATAATCTTGTTAATCATTTTCTTTGTGATAAGCACTGGTTGCTCTAACCATAATTGCCCATTGTGAACCCGACTGAGTACATACCTAACCCATTTAATTTGAAAATTCCTTGGCAAATGTGAAATGTGGGTCAACCCTTTTGTTTCAAGATGCTTATGCTCGGGTTTCAAATTTCCATCTACGCTCATTTCTCCTAGGGCATTATCAATTTCTAGGTTTCCAAGTTCTTGAATGGAACATTTGAAATGAGAGCGAATGTCATTTATAAGGAGTACCTTTGGAGGAATTTGAGATTGAACACTGTTAGGATTAAGTGATTCTGCAATTGCTAGTGCCAATTTGAAGTTTGGCGCCTTCCATTCCACACCTTTAACCAACATTTCTGAGCCTCTCTTTGTCTTGGAGCTGCTACTTCTGGATGCCATTGCTGCTCGATAAGTGAAGATAAATTTTGAACATATTCTTCACCCTTTAAAATTTGCTCGAAATTTCTTTAAGCTTGCTCTGGAATCGCAGAAGATAACTTAGCTCAAAGTTCGTAGTGAAGAATGAGATCAAATTTTGCCCTTTTTGAAATTTTTTTGTCATAAATGCTTTGTACGATGGTCAATGAAATGACAGGTTGTCATCCACTTTCTCGGTAGATACTATCAACTCGGTGATCAAAAGAAAACATTGATGTACCGGCCTAACTCGGTAAGGTCACGAACCAACCTTTCTTGGTTGATATAACTCGACAAATGAAACTTTATTGCACCCGATCGAACTCGGTTAAGTCTAGGATCAAAGTGTATCTGAATACTGTTATGATCATCTTTCTTCTTGTGGAACTATTTAGGATAATTCTTGGAGGATGCAGTTCCATAATTTCTTTTATGAATATTAATCGGAGATGGTGGAGTCACTCATTTGTTGAGTGATATTGCCATTGCTTGACTTATCTTGTTCGGTAGATTTTGGAATCCACTGTTGCTTCATTTGCTTCCAAATGTTGTCTGCTTTGATTTTCTTCTCATATTCAATTCTTTCTATATTCATGTAATTTCTAGCTATATGACCAAGTTCTGTACATGTATAACACCTTACAGTAGTGTCCTTCTTCCTTAGGTGATATCTTTCACAATTTATGCCAGTATGTCCATATTCTCCACAATAGTGACAATTGCACCAGGTGTTGTAGTCCCATCCAAATATGGCTTTGAAAAGTTGTTCAACTGGATTGAATGATTTGGATCTACATTGAAATGCCTTGTGACCATGTTTTTTGCATTTGTGATAGTTGCCTTCAAATTTTGGTTTTTCGTTGCACTCATTTGCTGTATGACCATGCTGATTGCAATTGAAGCATTTACAATTGAATTTTGCTTTTCCATTGCTCTAGCATTTGTTTGATGTATGACCTAACTTGCCACAGTGATTACAAGTGGGTTTTTGATTCCTTTGTTCACCTTGTTTGGAGGATTCACCTTCTTCCTTGTAACCAAGACCAGCTTTACCTTTATGTCTATAAATATTTTCCTCATTTTGTTGATTTAATTGATTCATATCTGCTTGGGATTTCATCATTCTTTCATTGACTTGCTTTTCAAAGATTAGATCATTTTCCAAGTTTTCATTGATTTGTCTCTTAGTTCTTAAATCATTCTGTAGACTTTCATTTTGTACTCTGAGAATCCTGATTTCTTCATTTGCATTAGAGAGTTCATCTATAAGGTCTTCATGCTGATGGGATTGATTATGAATTTTATGGCTTTTATCTTCCAATTCTTCTTGTGCTTTTTTTCTTTGTTCCAAAACTTCACATAGCCTAATTGACTGTATTTCTTGCTCTCTTTTAAGCTTTCTTACCTCTTCTTGCAGAGATCCATTCTTTTCTAGAAGTTCTTTGATTGCCTTGTTAGCTTCTTCTGAACTACTTGATGGTAACAAATCTTCAATCTTTTCTTCAACATAGTGATGGTCATTCATTTGTCTTGCAAGTTCCTTTCTTCTTTTTAGGGATTGAGAAAGATGTTCCTTTGCTTCTTTGAGTTGAACCATGGCCATTTCTAGATCTAAGTTTTCATTTTCAATAACTTTCTCTAGTCTGAATATCTCCATAACTTAGATCTTTACTGAAGTTGTCAAACTTTGTCTTGAGAACCAATAAGCTCTGATACCAATTGTTGGAAATATTCAAGATATAATAGGTTACTGAGAGGGGAGGGGTGAATTAGTAACAATAAAATTTTTAAGTCAATTCAGAATAACCATATACAACATTTACTCATCTAGCCTGCTGCATAAAAGAACTATTAACCATATATGCAAAGAGATTTGGTGACCCAGAAACCTTCCAAAATAGAAAGTAAAACTGGGGTGGGGATGATACCCAGAAAGCTTCGTTACTGCAGTATGAAGTTGGCCAGTTAAGGCTTACAATGATCACTTCTGGTGATCTACCCTATTAGGAGCATAGAGGATTGCTATATCCACCTTGTTAGAGGATTTACAAACATACTTTACAAGTATGCACTCTGTTAGGAGATTTGAATAAAGATGGTTAAGTCTACATTGTTAAAAGATTTACAAGAATGATTCAACTGTTAGGATGAACCAATAGATCAACTTACAACTTTGACTAGATTCTTTATTTTAGACCACCTTTTGTGATTGATGAAATCATTTCTGCTCCTTGTAGACCTTTCTGAGTATTCTTTGCTGCTGATGAATTAGCATATCATATCTTATGTCCCTCTTTTGTGCAATATTCTATATCTTGTATGTCTTCCTTGTATCTATCTATTGAATGATATAATACATTACATATATATACCATTTCAATAATTATTCATGCAAGGTCACCCAAACACAAGTAAACAAAATATAACTGAGTTGGCCAAATAGTAAAATAAACTCGAGTTCTTCAGACAGACTTGATGACCTTCTGATACATGGCACCCACTACATTACTCGGCATTGTCATGCACTTGGTAGAGGTAGGGGCTCGGTTCATACTAGTCATACAACGTTGCCTGGAACTCGGTAACCATTGGTGACTCAGTAGATATAGTGTCACTCGGTAGAAACTAACTTCTTCGTTAACCTCCTGAGCTCGGTTATCACTGAGTCCTTCTTCACTCGGTCATCACTGAGTGCTTCCTCACTCGGTTAATACTGAGTGCATCTTTACTTGGTTAATACTAAGTGCAACTTCGCTCGGTTAACACTAAGTGCTTCTTCACTCGGTTAGAACTGTGTCTTCGATGCTCAGTTTGAATTGTGTCTTCAGTGCTCGGTTTGAACTGTGAGATGAGTTTTGTCACTAATGGAAAATAACTTTATGCCAAAAATCTCCCTCTTTGGAATTAGTGACAAAAAAAATTATGATTCAAAGTTTATTTGCAAAAATTGACATACAGTTTTGAATTTTCAAAATTGATCTTTGCAAGTCTTATTACACATATCTTTCTTACATGTATCTCCCCCATACAATATGCACAGTATTTACAAGTCATTACACATATCTCTTGCACAATTATCTCTTGGAGTGTGCTATCTCCCCCTTTTTGACAATAATGCCAAATTAAACAATATATATTTACACAGAGATTCCAAAATGAGAGATAAACTCAGAATGTACCTTGAGAATAAGAGCCAATGTCTTATCCCAATTTTCTTGCAAAATTTTGCTGGTGGAGAGTGCTATTTGAACTTCTATAGAGAGTTCAATCATATGATTTGCAATTGAGAAGTTTTTGTCATGAATCAATGTTTTGGAATGGGCAATATGCTTCTACATTGTGTCCATGATAGGAAGGATCATATTTTGGATGTCAATCAGAGTACACCTTATCCTTGCTTCCTCTCTCAATAATTCTGCGTATTTCTCTGACAAAAATCTTATTCTGAGATGATGGGATGAACTTGAACTGTGGTCAAGCTGCAACATTTGGGCATTGACCTTCATATCCTCATCAATTTTATTCAACTTTTCTTTGATTTCCTTAGTATACTTAGTAACATCACAAAGTTTTCCAAAAAGTGAAGTTACATTATTAAAAGAATGTTCAAAATTACTCAAAATTGTAGACAATTCTACCTGTTTTAATGCAATATGTTGAGAAATGTGCTCAAGCACCTTATTGTCAAATTTCTTCTCTGCCTTTTCAATCAATTTTTCTTGGCCGAAGGTATCCTCATTGAATTTATATACAACCTCTTCTAACTGAATCAAAATGTGTTGAGTAGAATCTACTTCAACACCTATAGCCTCTGTTAGAATATTCTTAGCACTTGCAATAATACTATATTCCTGGTCTCTCTCATGCCTCAGTTGTTTTTGCTTGGCCTTCTGATCTAATAGCTGACTGATCATTCTCATTTCATCGACTGATGCAGTATCTAGATCTATCTTAGGAATGATAATGTCCTTATCCAAGTCTATTTCCTCATCCACTGCCTTGCTGGAAAATGTGTATCTCTTTGGTTTTCCTGCAGTGACTTCACCTTTTTCCTTTGAAACTGAAACAATAGTTGATGAGGCTAGACTGGCTGACAAAATTGGAATAGGACTAACTAGAGGAAGACTGAGAGAAGTGCTAATAGTATCAAAAATTGATGTTCCTCCCAAGATTGATGTACAAGTTGGAATGGGAGAACTAACAGATGCAAAAATTGGAGCAGATGAAATTGTCAAAATTGAAGTACGTACATTTACTGTACACTCTGTAGTAGAAGTTGATATGCTTGATGAACTTACTGCTGTAGCTGATGATGACTGGGTCAATGAAGATGGCTGTAGCTCGATTGATGAAATGGTAAACACTTGCATAGATGGTACTCGGAGCTGAGAGGAGACAGGTGAAGATTGAGCAATTGATGAAGCTGTTGTGCACACAATCTCACCAGTAGAAGCTATCTCCATAGTTGATGTAGCTGCTTTAGGTGGAGAGTGAGGAAGAGATGCAATGACTTTGGCTGCAATTTTTACAGGATCATCTTCCTCCTTAGCTTGTTCAACTTCTTCTTCCTCCATTTCATCTTCCTTGTCTTCTTCCTCAACATTTATCATCATTGAATGTAGATCCCCTGGAATATCTTCAATATCATCATCATCACTACTGTCATTGTCCTTGATTTCAATAATATCCTCACTGGATTTATGTAGATGATAGATATGTTTCCACATGTTTGTTGCATCATTTACAACATGCTCAATGTCTTTGATTAGTATCAAACAAGTGTGGAATCTAATCATCATATTACCTTCATGATCTTTCAGTGATTTCTTCACTTCTGCATCAGTGAGACTTGGCAGGAGATTTTTCAGGGTTTGCTCAAAGATATCCTTGACAGTCTTGATTGCAATTTCCCATCTTGGTTTCAACCTCTCCAATAGTTCTTTATGTACCTAAGTGGTCCACTCCCACCGTGCTGAGGAGATAATCTCATGTCCCAAACAGGCTATCCAAAATCACATAGCACAAATCTCTATAAGTTCAGGAATCCTAAAAGTATACTAACTCAAAGGTTCCTAACACAAAATCTGACATCTAATCTCCAGAGGCACACAATGACATGTAGGAACCTACTATGCAAGCAGGAAAGTGTCATCGCAATTATCACATACAATTTACCCTGGCAATTAGCTAAACTCCACGGGTCCATACTGATTTTATGTGGCCACTAGTATCCTCTCATACTGACGAGGCATACTACGGAATGCAAGGTCACAACCATGCGTCTCACTACTCCCATCCTAGCCTATACAAGTACTCAAGGCATGGGCGAGAACAAAACTCTTATCTTTTTAGGTTCATTCAGTTAGTATTAGGTGTGAATGTTATCACTTATTAATCCAACTTACAATTAGTTACCCTGACAGCCTCTTAGGGCCTCAGCCCCCATTGCAAGACATTTCCCGTCACTACATGCAGATATCCTACCCTAATGCTCATGGAATCATAAATCTCAAAATCACAAAAGATAATCCAAAATCAAATCATTAAATATGCATAAAAACATCAAATCTCCATGAGCTAACATCCATAGAAAATCATGAACACAACAACTCTCTATTGGCAACTGAAGTATCACTGATAATCAAAGTATCCAATGGTTCTCAATAACCAAAATATATATCTCAATCATACCGATCGAAGAGTCCAAAAATGGTTGAGTCAAACATGTCACATCATGACATCATCAAGAATAAATCTACATTTTAGTCCCATCATGGCGACTAGAAAATAACCAAGGTTAACTGATCGATGAGCAAAAATAATGGTTAAGTCAAGTGTCTCACACATAAGAACCTCAACTATAACAATCAGTAATCATATCCAATACATAGAGCATTCCATCACATAACCATGGTTGGGTTTATAAAGATCGAGATTAAAACATCATCATGACATCACAATCACATAACCCCCAAGCCTTTGGTAGACGTCCTATACTGGTCAACACTAGTCAACCCAAAACCCAAAACAATAGCATAAAGAATACACAATGCAAACACATGTTTTGGTTTTGCTAAATTTACAACTTGAATTTAAATGTAGAGATCTCAGTTTATGTTTCCAAGTTTGAAGAATGAATGGAGGAACATTTTGTATGTTTCCCTAACACATGTATTGTTTTGGATAAATAAAAGTTTTCCTTAATAGAACTAAAATCCATTTTCCAATTATAATATTTGTTTGATACATCCCCCACCAAACTATCAATTCTTTATTTAATAATTTAAAACAATTAAATCTTAATAGTTGAAAATTATTAAAGAGTCACCATTATGAAAATAAACCTTCAATATAAATCATTTATCAAATAATAATAACTTAAATTTATTAATAACATATTTACATATTACATATATACATATATATACATATACATATATATATAAATATATATATAAATATATATATATATATATAAATATATATAAATATATATATATAAATATATATAAATATATATATATAAATATATATATATATATATATATACATACATACATACATACATACATACATACATACATACATACATACATACATACATATATAAATATATAAATAATTATTATGTTTCATAAAATCGAATTAACAATTTCGATTGACACCATATATCATATGAAAATTAAATAACAATGAGAATCGATTTCATAGAAAACGTATAACGTTTGTTTGAAACGTTTTAACATAAACATTTTTGTTTAAAATATGCAACATAAACATTTTTTTTTAAATTTAAAAATAATGTATAACAATATTATTAGTTAACCCCCCCACCCTTGCTACGGTACGTAGTACCTATAGTCGCAGGCACTGCGCCAAGAGCGGGTACGTAGTACCCCTATCACCGCAGACCTGCGACTGCAGGTCTTTGCCTTCCGCAGGCATGGGGTACAAATTGTGCCCACGACAATTTTAATATATATATTTTTTAAACATTGTTTCCACACAATATGAATCACGATGCAGTTTATTAAGTTTTCCCCACTGCGATTTATCAATCGTTCATTCGGTGTATTATATATATACATATGCATATATATATATATATATATATATGTATATATATATATATGTATGTATGTATGTATGTATATATATATATTCAAATTTTGTATTAGATTCATAATAAATGTATACACACACACACACACACACACACACACACACACACACACACACACACACACACACACACACACACATATATATATATATATGCAGATCTGAATATATAAACATGTATGTTTTTTCACAAAGATTATATCTACAATTTTAAAATTTTTCTATAAAATATTTGCACTATAGATTCACTCAATTAATTTTCTAATGGATTTGACTATAAATTTAAAGCCTAGCCCCATGATCTTTTCAGATCTATGCATATAAGATTCTCAAATAAATGTAACTATCCATATTGAGAATACATACAATTAAAATAGGAAAAATTCTCAGAAGACATATGGAAGACATGAAGAAGACAAGGAATGCATGATGCGAAAATAACATAAGTAAAATCACAAGAATCTACCCAGATTCTGATGCTAAATTGCTCTTCCTTAGAAAATCCGCAGAGCAAGCTCCTCCCTTCTTCAACGTTCTTGAGTCCTCCAATGCTCCAATTGCACTCCAAAATGCTATATCTAAGCCTCTATGAATGCTTGAATATAAAGAGCTTTCAGGAAACATCTAGAATGCTTCTAGAAACAGCTGGAAGGTGTCACCAACTAAGCATGGGTCTTTTCCAACCTTCAAGATGAGCCATAGGGTTGTATACACCATGTGCTTAATTGATGCACTAACCTCCGTGTTGTTGACACTTGAGAAATAGAAAAGTGTGTTAACTCCCATGCAAGCTTATAACTCCAATTCACTTTTTATATAATTTCTATTTAAATATTTATAACTTTTATTTTAATTTTTATATCTTTTATTATTATTATTTATTTATTACTTTATTATTATTTATTTATTACTTTATTATTATTTTATAATTATTATTAATTTTAATTTCTAATTTTCTTTTATTTAATTCATTTTTCTTCAATAATTCACATTTAATTAATTATAATTAAAATATCTAATAACATGATATTTTATATTAATTTTCTCAAATAATTAATTTATTAATTAAATCTATTTATTAAGACTTAATTAATAGAAAATTCACCATAGACCTCCAAGATAAAATATGAAAACCCATCATAGAGCAAATCACTCAAAATCAGTCTAAAGGGTTAAAAATCACGAATCATGTCATCCGACACATTCGATGGGTAAAATATCCAGATACTTGTCCTACCTCACTAGGACAATTGGCTTAAGGGTTTGGAATTTGGACTTGAGAATTTATCCCCCTTCTCTTATCATTGAGATAGTATAATAGGGTACGCTAATTCTGGCAATTCAGGGAAGTCGATACCCAGTACCTGCAACCTGCAAAAAAACTATGCATGTACATACAATATATAATGCTAAGCTAAACAGAAAATGGCAGGAAGTGGTGCATCACGTAGATCCCGACTAAGTAGGTGACTACGACTCCCTTCCTTAACCACATCAGAAATGCCATACAATAAAAAAACACGCACACCATACACATGCAAGTATGGGGTAAGTATCCATAATAAAACACATAAGATAATAAACCATCCATCTAATCATCAATAATAACTGAAAACAATATAATGATCATCATGTATGCATGAAATGTAAAGTCTAAATGATCTCATCATATAACCACTGAATCCATAACATATTGTCTGTTTGTGTCAAAACAATACCACTAATTCATCACATAAAACTAGTCCATCATAGTCTGATAATAATAGCAATAATATGTCTAGAAAAGATGTGAACGAGGGTTGGCACTACAAATCACATAACAATATTCAATAACATGACATAAAATTTATCAACATTCATAAAAATCTATCAAAATTCATCATCAATAAACAACATTCATAAAAATTCATTAATAGGCAACATTCATGATAATAAAATTCCATTAATAAACAGCATTCATAAATATCCATCAACACATTCATCATCAAATAAGGTTTTTAACATTCATTTCTTCTTTTCTTTTTCTTTTTTTGAAGATAAAGGCTAATAGGCACTTCTTGACTGTCTTCGACATCCTATGGCTCTTGTGGTTTTTATCTTACAACATGAGGCTTCCTCTTCTTTTGTTGAGGACAAGGTTGACATGTCCCTACATTAAGAAATAAATGGGTTTAATTCTAAACTTTTTTTTTTTAATGTTATAAGTATTTCATTAATCTAAAGAACATAATAGGGCTTTTTCTTTACTTGATAGTGCCACATCATCTACTATCACATTCTGTTAAGCTGTAATGACCCATTTCAGGGCCATTAAATTTTAAACCTTAATTGTGCATATATTTTATATTTTTTTCTTCTTGATACCCCTTTACTAAAGTTTTTATTCCCTCTTTATATATTTTGATGGTAAGAGTTGTGTCTTTTTAACATAACAATTATATTAATAATATAATTATATTAATATATAATATAATAAATATAATTATATTAATACATATTATTAATATAATCATTATTTTAATATTTAATAGTTATATATATATATATAATATTAACATATAGATTATACTATACAAGTTCAATTATACATAACATATCTATCGTGATATCATTATTCTAATAGTATTAGTGATATAAATATTATTTATTTATATCATAATATATATATATATATATTCAATAGTATATATATTATTATAGTGATATCATTATTCTAATAGTATTAGTGATATAAATATTATTTATTTATATCATAATATATATATATATATATATATATATATTCAATAGTATATTATTTAATATCTAATTACTATATATATATAATTATATGATAGTATTTATATTATTATGATCTATAATAATTTATATTTTAGTATTATTATATTGTTCCTATATATTATTTATTCTTTTAATATTATAGATCCTAAGTATAATACTTATTTTATTATTAAATTATATGTCAAATGGGGATATCGCAATCCTCCCCTCTCAACTTTGCTTGTCCTCAAGCAATTGATTTGCTCCTCATAGTTTGATTCATTCTCTTTCTTGCATATGTGTTAGGCACTTGCAAAGTAGACATGTTAGCATATAATAGCATGTACAAGAACACTTGATGAAGAGACAAAGTAGACACTTTAATGCATGAAGACGCAATGCAAACATGAGGTAGACACATGAATGCATGGAGACAAAAAGAAGACACGAAGTAGACATATTAATGCATGAAGACATGATGTAGACACATAGTATAAATGTTATAATCTAGCTTACAAATTGAAAAAAGAAAAGGGTAAAGGAATGTTTTACCACTTTGATCATGAATGTCACTCTTTTCCCTTATCTTGAAATAAAAGTTAGATTGAGGATGCATATTTTCTATAGCTAGTACTATAATAGGGTCTATAATTCCATAGTGGATGATAGATCTACCGTGGCTCTAAGTTTGGACACACTCAACTTGGGGCCCCCTTAGACCTTAGTCCATATTGGGATTCATTTTTCCCTAATGCGATCGATTTACTCCTCCCCATGTGCACATTCCCTACCCACTAGGAACATGTTTAATTTTGACGTGGATGGTAGAATTTTCTAATTGTTGCCCTTGCAGTTGGTCCCATGATGAATAGAAGATTTAATGTAGCTATGAGTTTGGACATGCTCAGCTTGGGGCTCCCTCAGACCTTAGTCCATTTTGGGATCCATTTGCCCCAACATGACTAATTTACTCCTCCCCTTGTACACACTCTCTATCCATCATGTGACTAATACAAAAGTCATATGATCTTACTAATATTAAATTTATAATTCTTAGTCATAATTCTTTTTAAATCTACATGTACTATGAAAAATGCTAGAAAATATATGTTGAAGAAAAACTTGAGTCTAATCTACAAACATTTCAAAATAATGTAATAGAAACTAAACATTTTAAGAAATTTACAATCAAATCTAAAAACAATATTATTAAATGTTATTTGGAAGAATTTTCCAATAATTGCAAGGCTTATCATGATATCCACAAGTTAGATGACAATTCATTAATTTTTTTGTGTACATGTACCATACTAAGCGCTATTCTTTAGCAGTTCGTGTTTTGGAAGAGAAATGTTAAAGCCTCAATTTTATGAACATGTCAGAACTTCAGTACTAATCAGAACAAGAAATCTCATGGATAAAATTTAATGTTGCTACTTAGCACTGGTTATCAAAAGTTCACTTGTTACATCTTTTTAATTTATTAGTGGTTATTTATTTTAAGCTGCATGCAACAATAAATTTATAATATGAGGCATTTGCCTAAAATCTTCTTTTACAAAATCTCTCAATTTCTCAAATATTCTTATATTAAACCCTAAAACATCCAATTTCAGCTTAATATTATTGAAATTTGGAGAAATGCATACCTACACAACATCCTTAGCCATCTTTTACTTCAAACTTCTTCTGTTGATTTACGATAGTAAGTCTCCTGTGCTACATTCTTAAAATGATCTTTAGGTTTCTATCGAAGAAAGTCTCCTTAAAGCTTTCTAGTAATGTGAATTCTATATTTATGGGCAAATATTAGAAAATTTAATCAAATAATGTTTCTTGACTTGGGAAATAAGAACGATCCCTTCATAATGTGTGTTGCTAGTGATGGGCTGCTGTAGGAAATTAATTGGCTACGATATTCCAATGGGAGCGAAGAAAAACTTCTAGTCAAACTCTTCTTAAAATGTGGGAAGCTGCTCATGCTTATACATTTTCTGAGTCAACTAACATCAATGCAAAATTATACCACCTCCGATCATTATATGCAAGTATATTATAGGGCTTTTCTTTTGGTTTACGGTAATGATATTTTGTTGTGACAGCATCTACATATTCTTTTCCATTGAATACCTATTCATCATTCTTTTATTTGCATCACCTCTTTAGAGGTATTTGGATACTTGTGGTTCCCATAGAATTTTAATGGAAGTCTCTATTACTTCTCATTTGACTGATGTTACTCCTAATGCTACTCGATTTTTGGCAGGTGGAAGCCTATGTGGCATAATGCTCAATTTTCAAATCTCCCTTCCTTGTTTGATCACCATCCTTATTTTTCACACAGTGGCACTATTGATTCATTCCATGGTAATGATAAGATATCATTTATACTTCACTCCACATAATTAGGCATTGACATCGCTACACAATGATAGGTGTGAATCCATTTTATTAGTCCCAATGCCTGTTCATTTATGCTATTCTTCTTTGAATGAAGTTTCACCTGTATTAGATGGTGCATATATATATATATATATATTTGGATGAATAGTGAAGGTATAAGCTCTATATCCTTTTTAATTGCGATCAACATAGATCCCTTTATGTTTTCTTCTCATTCGTTAATGATCAATGACCCATGAATATTAGTGGAGGGTTATATCTCAGTGGATTGACTATGACTTTAGGAATGCTTGCTTGAGAGATGTTTTGACATATGTATTTAGATGGAGTCTTTTGAAAAAAATCTGTGTTACCTGACTCTTTCAATTTGTCATAATACTCTTTTAGGCTTATACTTGCTACATCATTAAGCTATTTCTCTACGTTTGATACAATTTGAAATATGATTTTCTTAATGTTGTCTATTGATTTTCTTCCCATCAGGATGGTAGGAAAATCTACTTTAATACCATTTGTAATGACCCGTTTCAGGGCCATTAGATTTTAAACCTTAATTGTGCATATATTATATATATATTTTTCTTCTTGATGCCCCTTTAATGCCCCTTTACTGAAGTTTTTATTCCTTCTTTATATATTTTGATGGTAAGAGTTGTGTCTTTTTAACATAATAGTTATATTAATAATATAATTATATTAATATATAATATAATAAATATAATTATATTAATACACATTATATTAATATATATTATTAATATAATCATTATTTTAATATTTAATAATTATATTAATAATATAATTATATTAATATATATTATATTAACATATAGATTACACTATATAAGTTCAATTATACATAACATATCTATCGTGATATCATTATTCTAATAGTATTAGTGATATAAATATTATTTATTTATATCATAATATGGATGTATATATATATATATATATATATATATATATCTTTTAATATTTAATAGTATATTATTTA